>OY365817.1:5046642-5376030 GCA_959347315.1 Bimastos eiseni
AGGCACACTGGACTGAGCTTGTCGATGGCAGACGACTTGTCAAGAGCGAGACTAGCATCTATTAACGACACCTCTGAACCTGAATCTCGTAGCCCATTCACGGCCACACCATTTACATATAGAGGTACTACAAATGTCTGTTGGTAGTCCTTAGCTTTGTCTACATTAGACCTAGGTTTGACAAATTTGACTTGCGCATGTGCCTGACCATGCCTCTGCCAAGAAGTATTATGACCTCGGTTATGACCACGATTCACATTTCCTGGCCGATTACCATATGACAACCCTGAGTGCATTGATCTTGCACTCGGCTCCTGGGACCTGTCTATGGCATTATCCCTCTCTATGTGGATGGGTGTCCTGTGCATAAATTTTCCTTGCACATCAGAATTGGAAAACCTGGACCTATTATTTTGTCTTTGCTCTTCAGAGCTCCATTTCTTTCCTTCCATCGTACATTCAAAGTGCAAGTCGGCAAATTCTGCCACATCACCAGCCGTTTTCGGCTTTCTAGCTTCAACAAAATACCTTGTGGCGGGTGGCAATGACTCTTTAAGACGTTCCATAATGACGTCATATTTCAATGCTTCAAAGCTATCAATGTCCTTACTTTCAAGATAGTAATTTAGTAAATCCGTTAACTTTGACAGAAATTGTGTGTATGTATGTTTCCCTGTTCTCGTCATTGACTTAAATTTAGTCAAATAATGCTTTGCATCCATTCGACACGTACTCAACAATGCTTATTTAGTACGTCTGTAATTAACACACGTTTCAACAGACAATCTGTTATAATGCGTTCTGAGCGTGGAGTTAAACAAAGACGGAATAAGCTCCGCCCACTTGCTTTCCTCGATCCCATGGAGGTAGGCTGTTTTCTCAAAAGTGTGAAAGTACCCCAGCAGATCCTCGCCTTCGTTCATACTAGGAACTTTAGCATAAGTGAAAGACGCAGCTTGGTCAACCTCAGGAGCTGAGGTTTGTGGATGTAGAAGACCCAACTGAGCCTTCTCTCTTAAGACAGCCATCTCCATTTCCATCCTCCCTTCTCTGCACACAAACGCTCTTTCTCTGCCAAGAACCGCCTCTCCTCAGCCTCTATCAGTTTAAGTCTCATTCGACTTTCACTAATATCGGCTCCATCTGCATGCATTCCCTCTTCCACTCCATCATCACTTCCCTCCACCTCGTCGTATTCCTTTAACTTCCTGATCATCTCTTTCTTATCAAACCCTTCGTAATCAATGCCTCGCTTTTCACACTCGTCTTGCAATTGCACTTTCTTTAACTTAGCGAACATCTCCGCGTTGTAAAATTTAAGCACAATTTAGACGTACAATCAATACAAATCTAACCAAGCGTAAGGTATATACAGTAGCAAATGACCAAAAACGGTCTAACAAAATGGCTACTGCTCACCGGATTCTTTTGCGTTTCCGGTCACTCCTTCAGTTCTTCTCGGCTTCTCCGATCCCATTTGCACTTCCGATTCTCTTCTGTTGCTTCGCCGCGTCGCCTCGATTTCTGTTCGGGTGACCGTCCGACGTTCCTCTTCTCCTGGCTTCCGCGATTCTCCGGCTATTGTCCAGTAGATCGTCCGCCTTCTCCTTCTTCTCCAGTTGCCTCAACGAACCCCCGGTTGTTCTCCAGTAGATCGTCCGACGTCTCCTCCTCCAGTTGCTCGCTTTCTTCACTTCGCTGACTCCGACTCCCGACTGGCACAATGTACTGGAAGAGATGATTTTTGTCTATCGTCTCTTCCAAAGGTGGCGAGTGGTGATAAGTCGTTGTGGGTAGCTGGTGTTTCTCTTCGGTAGGTGTATGTTCTTTTAGCCACGGAATCAGCGAAGACTTTTTGATGTTACGATACATTAAGAATGCAAATGTATATTCACAGCAAACTGGTTTATGTAATATTCAATGTCCCGATCCGCCCTCAGTCAAACAATTCCGGCCTCAGGTCATGCGTTTAGAGATGCTCAGCAAATCTCGTCTGTAGCACTCCACACTCTCTTTGCCTATTGACTCCTTCTTGGGCGAATCCCCCACTATTGCCCGCGTCCCATATTTATATCCTTCCTCTCTTCCCTTGTCGGATGTCTGCTTAATTTCTTCACCTGTCGCTCCTGCCTCGCTTGCTTCCATCGTCCGTCTGGACCGTCCTCCTTCCGAGTTATCTGTCCCGTCTCTCGTCACTCCCTCGCTTCCGTCGCCGTGCCCTTTGCCCATAATCTTCCATAATGTGTCTTTCTACGTCTCCTTCCTGTCTCTCTATTTATCCCTCTATCTCTTGCTGTCAGATGCGCGAATCTGGTAATGTGCTGGGAGTTGTATTAATTAAGCCAATTACGGAAGCAATTAGCAGCGGCTACTGGTCTGTCACGTACATGTAAAGTTCATTAAGTGCATAGCCGATCTGAATATTCTGTAGTCCAGCTTGATTCAAATGTTCACATGAAAACTAATAGCTACAATTTCATTTAAACTAAATAATACATAATAATACATAATAATCATAAAGTCTCCGTCGATTGCGCAACTTGTGGTGTCCTTTATTACACTACATATATATTAGTGTATTTATATATATGGCCACATATACCGTCTGTCAGTGGCCTTCGTGAACTTGGCACATATTCAATCTATCAGCAACCATGGACTCATCGCCCGTAGACCTGTGTCAGATACCTCTCTAGCCACTTCTCTCCATTAAACTTGTGGAGACTTGTTCCACCCTATTCTTCGAAGTCATCTGCCATTCCCTATGTGGTCTTCCTCTTTCTTATGTTCAATTCATTATTCCATCATAGATATCAACTCGCAGTTCCATTAGTAAAGTTCAGTCACTGACCCCTAGATAATTTATCCCGTGGTCTGTGCACAGCCGCAAAGCGTTTTCACACAAGTCGATGTTCCTGTTGTCCGGAAGGATAGAGGTTTTGTGCGTCACAGGTCACTTACGCCTAGACCCACAAAAGTCTGGTTTTCTTCATATGCAGTTTAAGCGGATACATTTCTGTGGCGGGGTTCTCTCTCGCCAGCTCCTTCTTCTAGATGACGAGATTACCGCCGGTTCTTTCCTCAATCACCAAGCTCAGCAACACGACATACTGGATGGTTTTAATATGTATATTTAATGGTAGATATACACATCACTCATCCTATCTACGCTTACTAGAGTTATTAGTGTCCCTTAGAAATGTTTCCCTTGTCTACGTTGGAGACGGGGTTCCCCAACTACGTTGATTACCCTTATCGTCAGAACGACCTAACGTCTCCCCTAGCTGCTCATTTGTCTGACGCTGAGAGGAGTCCACTCCTCGAGCTAATAGGCAGATATGCAGATGTGTTTTCTGAGAAGCCGAGTTTATGTACATTAGAACAGCATACAATCAAGATAAAGCCCGGTTTCACTCCGAAACGGCTCCGAGCGTAACGCGTGACAGAATTGCTGCGCGCCGAGGTCGCCCGTCAGACAAAGAGATGTTAGATCAGGGGATCATAACTGAATCAACAAGCGCTATGGCAAGTCCTGTCGTATGCGTCTTGAAGGGACACCAAGAACAGAAGGGGTAAGACTGACGATCGATTATAGACACGTGAATGTCTACTCTGAAGGGGACTGCTATCCGACGCCCGACGTCAATGACGTTCTACAGAAAGTAGATAGGGCAAAATACATCAGCTGTTTCGACGCCAAGGCCGGATACTGGCAGATCCCTCTGAACCTAGAATCCCAATGGTTGTCAGCGTTCGTCTGCGAACAGGGACTCTTTGAGTTCAAAAGGATGCCGTTCGGGTTAAAGGCCGCGACCAGTTCATTTATCCGCTGTATGGCCAAGGTACTTGAACCCGTCAATGGATTCACGGAGCCCTTCGTCGACGACGTCTCCGTATATTCAACCTCGTGGTCAAATCACGTAGAGCACCTCGTGATATTCTTTAAAGTCATCCGCGCTTCAGGGTTCACTTTAAACCTGAAGAAGTGCACGTTTGCACAACCGCAGACCCGGTTTGTCGATCACGTGAACGGATCATGACAGATCAAGGCTGATCCCATCAAAGTAGCGAGCCTCGACGAGATGAAACCACCTGTGACTAAGAAGGACATCCGAAGGGTGGTGGGGTTCTTCAGCTACTTCCAAAGTTTATTCCAGTGCTGGCCGAAACTGCACATGTCCTGACGGACCTTACGCAGAAACACGTGCCCAACAAGGTACCTTGGCAACGCCGATGACATTTTATCTGAAGGTTGGAGGGAATGTCACGCGCGAAACTCTGGACGATGGCGCTATATAAAAGTCATCGACCGACAGCAGAGGAGTGGGAGAACTACGAATGAAGTTGTCTACCTGAAACCTGAGAGGGGAGACATCAATGGGTTTCGCCGGAGGCAGACGACCTCAATACAGACGGCGAGAAGTATGCAAATATTAACGGAGTGTCAAGCAACGAAACGCAGACGAAAGGGCAATTCTTCAATTAAGGCGCTTGGTCGACGTGCGACTCCTTCTGATGGATCGATCACCTCAATTGACATGAAATCACTGTCGTGATCATAAACAATGGAACAGCTGTTTACAATCGCTTATTGAAGCCTCTCGTTGAATTTGCGCATTTTTTTGGCGTGTAGGTGTCTACGCTTATCTTCAAGCTAGACAATGTATGAATATGGGAACTTCACTTGAGTTACTACGCCTGGACCCTGCCAGCGATTATACAGGCGTTCTTGAAGTCCGAAGCTAACACAATCGCCTTGTCTCCCACTATCTAATTCTCTACGTAGCGTCTCTGTTCTAGGGTCGAATAATACTCTGCATACAGAGCTAAACCTCTAAATTGGATTTCAACTGTTGAAGATATTCTTCCCGGGATTTCCCAATGCTGAATGATAATTCTCGCTGCCCCGCCCATGACTCCTTCAAGATGCTGAGGGGTCCCTTGGGCAATGGGCCATAGACCAATGTAAATGGGCTGACGTGGGTTGTGGCTGATGGACGTTCCCTTAGACTCCACAATACGAAGGGCAGCAACTTATGCCAACCACGTGGATCATCTTGGCATAATTTGTAAATCATCCCCTTTTTAAGCTCGCATTGGCCCTCTCGACCGTTCCGCTGGCCTCTGGATGTCCGGGGTATGTAACCTCGGGGTACATCCTAGACGTGTTAAAAACTCTTGAGTTAGCTCACTCGTAAAATTCGTACCACAATCCGTGCAAATTACCTGTGGCACAGAGAAGGTCATGAACATTTGCAAAAATGCATCGCATACCGCCCGCGCGCTCATGGAGCGTAGCGGATATGCCATCGGCCATCTTGAAAACCGGTTGACAATCACTAAGGCATAATTGTATTCAGGCAATCAAAGGGTCATCTAACGGGATTAATGGGACTATATAATCGGCATTTATAACTGACCATGGAATTTCATCATTGCGAGGGATAGCCTGGATTGGACTGCGCTGATTGGTCGTCAGAGGTGCCCTCAACTGTCAGATTGGGCAAGACGCACAATAATCACGAATTAGGTTGTCCTTATTCGAAAACCAGAAGCTGAGGCGAATTCGATCCTTAGTGGACTTGAAAGCCATATGACCTGAGAATGGCGCGTCGTGTGCCATTTTGAAAACGATTTCAACCCGTTTGACTGGAAGACAGAGTTGCTTTACCCTACGGCCAACGATGCTGTCCCGATGATACAACAGTCCATGTTCAACAAAGAAGTTCCCCTTTCCTCGTTGGGCTAAATCAAAAGGTTCCTTCAGTGAAGAGCACTTCTGTTGTTCTAGTCTAAGGGTGTCGGCATCTACTGGCCTCAAGCTTAAGTCCGTAGGCACCTCTTCCACGTCCAAAAAGTCTGTCTTTTGTCTTTCAAAAATAGATTTCTGTTTGTCCAGAGAGAGCGGGATGGCAGTCCTGCTGACTCCCTGATTCTCCCCTCTCTCTTCTCCAGCAAAGAACTCTTCCCCGATCAGTCTATCAGGAAACTCATCGTCTGATCTGGTCGGGGAGTTTGCTTGTCCGTCTGCTTGTCAGTTTGACCGTCCGTCCTTCTGTCTGTCAGGTCACCATTGACCGCTAATACTGTGTATTGAATAGCATCCTTCAACAAATTGCTTATTTGGGGAGTCAAAATTAGTTCCTCTGGTAAGTCTGGAACAACAGCGAGCCATACTCTTACGCTGGGTTCTATGTTGACTAACCCCTGTGATTCGTCGACGTCCGGTTTTAACTTCAAACGAATTACGTCACAGACCTGGGAAATTCTCTGTACACCAGTAATTTTGACCTGTTTATATATTGGGGCCTTGAGGGTTCTACTGATGACTTTCTCACGCATGCTATCTGTGACCCAGAGTCTTTCAACGCTTTTACACTAATTAAATTTTCGATCCGTACCTTGACGTATGGCCTGCTGTATAATTCGTCAGCGTCTATGTATATCTTTGACTCTCAACTGTAGTGTCTTGTCAGATTTTCTCTACCCTTTCACTCACTACCTTACTGATGCAGGCGTTACTCTGCAATGGGGCGACGCTTTCACTTCCGGTGTCGCTAGACGGACATACGTTGATGTGTACCGGCCTCCGGCTGGCGGTTTTACTCTGCGGGCAGTCACGTGCCCTTTGGAGTCCAGAAGAGCAAATAAACGTCTGTTCTGAGTCTCTGAGAATAATTGTTTCTCTTGAATAAAAATTTTGATCAGACAACAGCAAAAAATAATGTAGAATATGCATATTATTATAATGCAAGTTACCGTGCCGAACAACTTTTGAAGCAGGTTTTGCTAAAACTTTTAGAACACTGCGCCGGTCACGCCGCCCTGCCGCCGCCGAATTTGTTGGCGGCGTGCCGGCCGCACGCCGACAAAAATGACAGACGCGCCGCAGCCGAAACTTCTAGGTTGGGGTAGAGCTCTAGCCTATATAACCTACTTTGATCTTCAAAATCTTTCAGAACCGAATTTGGACGAATCTTTTTTGTGAGCTCAATAGAAGTCTTAAGTTGTCGAAATAACCATAATCCACGTTATTAGTTAGATAAATGTGACTGTTAAAAGATTCTTTGATTCCCGTTCTGATTTTGGCAATATTTAGGCCTACTTGGTTCTGGCTTAGCATAGACCTTCATATTCGAACAATCCATGGTGGTTGATTATATATTCGCAATATTTACTTGATTCTGGCTTAGCATAGACCTGCACAATCGAGCAATCCAATGTGGTTGATTATAGATTCGTTCCAAGAATTGATATAGCACCCCTTTAAACACCTCACTTAAAGGGGTTCCCAGTCCAACCACGGCTAAACAGAGACGACTTACAAGTGTAAGCAGTTGGCAAAAAGCAGACATATTGTTTTCATGGCAGCTAGGCCAGCTCATGGTCAACACATGCAATTTTTTAGTTAAGTACCTATTCCAGATGGATGACCCAAAAGTCGAAAACGCTCAGCGTTCCTTGATTGATGAATGGGTCCGGGGACAAGGTCCTCGGACGTTCGTTCACAGAACGATCGCTCATACGGACGATCGCTCATAGACTGATCGCTCATATGACACGAAAGGCAACATATTTAGCAAGTAAATAACATAAAAGACTACCGATAGCTGTTTAAATTGGTAATCTACAAAGTTTTCGACAATTAAGCAAACAAAGATGTTACGTTATCTCAACATAGAAACATTTGATCGCTCATATGACAGGAAAGGCAAGATATTTAGAGAGCAAATAACATAAAATACTAGCTGTTTGAATTGGAAATCTAATAAGTTTTCGCTATATAGGCCTACGATAGAACTGACGTTCTCACTTATTTACGAACTGTTGCTCAGTTATCTTACAAGTGGTAGACGTTCGAATTTGAAAGTTCTTTTTTTTAGGTATTATGTGTTATCTATTCTTCATATATCTGTTTAGTTTTAGGTCGTTATGATAACAGAACGCTGGATAATGATGTGTACGTTGACTAACTTTAAAGTTAATCTGATTTGGAAAGAAATTTTTACATTAACAATAGAAACCAATTGCCACCCATTCTGTTTTTCGTTTACCAATTGCTCGATCACTTAATATTTTAAATCGTGCTTGGAAATGTCAACTAAATGAATGTCGAGTATTGCAATCAGACGGTTTACGAAATAGATGTGAGCGATAATCCTAAAAGCGAGCGTCCTATGAGCTATCAGCCTATGAGCGATAGTCCCTGTGAGCGATTGTCCTGTGAGCTAAAGTCCTACGACCGGGGACAAGAAGCTTTCCTTTAGTCGAGGAGCGCAAAGCCCGACTGCCAAATGAGAAACCGGATGACAGATGTTTTATAGGTAGGATCATGATTTACATGTAGTTGCTAAAGATTTTCTGTATGTTCTAGGTACATTTACTACGAAGAATCTTGCGTGACCGGCGAATGTGCGTTGCAGTTGATGTATGCCGCTCATAAATACATGATTCCGAATTTGGTAAAGTTATGCGAAAGATTCTTAGAGGATGGTCTCAACGACGAAAACGTCTGCTGCCTTCTGGAACATAGCCTGACATTCGGAGCAGAAGAACTCCAGAAACGGTGTCTGGCTCTTATTGCAGTTAGCTCCAGTGAAATCATGAAATCAAAACAGTTTAAGGAAATTAATACACAAACACTGAATGCAGTTCTTGATATGAACAGAATGGAATGCAGTGAATCATTTTTGTATCAGGCCTGCATCAGTTGGGCAAAACAACAACTGAAAAATGATAATCCGTCTGATCAAGCAATCAGAGAAACGTTTGGTAAACTGCTTTACAAGATACGATTTCCAGCAATGGGTCAGAAAGAGTTTACACAATTCACTGCTGACTCTGATGTATTGACTCCACATGAAAAACTCTCAATATTTTACTTTCTGGCAAACGGAGAGAAGAAGAACACATTTCCTTTCATCTGCGAAAAGAGGAGCAAATGTGTTGAAAAATTCTGCAGCCGACAAACAGGTTTAAATAATCCATATGGTGATCCATATAAGCGTCAAAACTACATGGGGCACAATGAGACTTTAAATAATCCATATGGTGATCCATATAAGCGTCAAAACTACATGTTGCCCAGTGGAACTTTTAATAATCCATATGGTGATCCATATAAGCGTCAAAACTACATAGGGCACAATGAGACTTTAAACTTTAAGACAAGCCATAGCATTTTATTGACGGGAATTCAGCTGATTCTATCTGACAGTAGATACATGTATGGTCAGCGCACGCACAAACTTACCGTTTCCATATCGCACCAGAAAGAGGTAATTACTACGCAGACAATGGAGGCAAGAACGGATCCTAACACTGGGCAGAACAAACTCGTTCTGACCCAACCAATATTCGTAACAAAACAACGAGATTATACGTTGGCTGTGACCTGCTCATGTATTAATACCGGTCATTATTATCCTGATGCTTATGATTCTGGTGTTTACCAGGTGTTGAGCCCAGAAGAGCTGATAGAGGAACATTATGGAGATAAATCTTGTGCTGACGACGTATTTACTGCTACAATAAGTTTCCCACAGTCTGAGAGTGGCCAGTACTTTGTTTCTGGTCTATATTATAAGTTGTAATAAAGATATACAAAACGGATAATAAAAAGAAATCAAATAAGAAAATAAGATAATAGGCCTAGTATCCTACTGGAACACAGCCTGACATCCTGACATTCGGAGCAGACGAACTCCAGAAGCGATGTCTTGCTGTTATTTCACTCCAGTGAAATCATATATATATATATATATATATATATATATATATCATCAGATTTATCAAGCAATGAAGCAAAGCCAAGATTATCGGTGATAAAATTTATGGTGATCATTTGGTTCACTGTGACTCTGAAACTTACTAACTAGCTTTTCGACATGCTCCTCGATCAAAAGGTGTCTATCTGAAACTTCACAGCGCGTACTTCGTTTCGTCTACTGCATGATAAAACTTTAGGTTAATGTATTTTTAACGCCAGCTTAGCTCTGCTTGGGGCATGGACGACTTTGTTTAATCACTGTCGTTTTCTGATAGGCCTAGTTCTTTTTGACACACTGTAGGCTACATGTTATTACATGAACTACTAGTACTGTATTAAACTGCAACTGTAAAGACCACCTATTTAGCTTAAATCCAGCTCCTGTACGCGTATATGGCTTACAGAAAAAATTCTTGCGTTTCAAAAACCTATGTACACATTAATTAATCATGCTCGGCTTTTCGACGGCTTATCTGTTACTAGTACTGGGCAGGAATGGGGCAAGTTGGCGTAAAAATAAGTGTTATCACATGTGATCGTCAACGATAATGCTAACAAAATAATCTTTTTCTCACAACACAGCTATTAATGATACAAAATCAGGCATCACACAATTTTTTAAGTTTACTAAAAACGATCTCAATTATGTCCCAAGCTGGGACCAAACCAGTCGCTCATCGCTGAATACAATCACGCTCAAATGACGAATAATGATGGCAAACCTCAAACCGGTCGAAATTGATATTAATGCAAAAACAATTACAAAAATATATATTTCATGCAAATAACATATAAAACTTTTAACAATTACGAGACACGCCAATAATTACTTTTATAGTGGGCAAGCTGGCCCGACCGGTAGGCAAGTTGGTTTCATCCGCAAATCTTCCTTCGCCGACTTCCCCCAAGAGGTCTACACAAGCCCAGCTAATTGCCTATGAAAGTTCGGATTATCGCTCAAGTAAGGGATCCCAGGATTCTTTGAGGAAAAATGTTTATTCATCACTGTCGTCTGTTCTAGAAGACAGCGATGAATAAACATTTTGGTCTCGTGACTGATTTCAATAATTGCATGGTGTTTTGCATAAAAAACATCGGCAGCGAACAGCTAAGCCGCTTGCATTAGCACTAATTTCTCAGCAGCGACAAAGACTTGTTTTAAACCAGCATGGGGACTTTGAGTTGAGTGATATGCAAAACTATTAGCCTTGTTAACTTTACTGGCCATTGACTGAATTTCCTGAAAATAGACAAATTTAATATTGTTTCATGTGTAAACACAATCTCGTTCAAGTCTCGTCTGCCCGGACAGGAAGTCACGTTTGATTCGCCGTTGGCTTTAACCCAATAACCGAAGCGTTATCATTCTAATCCTATATTAATTCAGTTCAATGGGTCGACACTACGAAATCACGTGATCATTGTCTGTACGACGCGATTTGGATAACCAAGGTATATCAGTAATAACGCGTAACAAATGCTTTACAAAATAACCCATCTGTCATTTCTTGCAATCATGTGTTTTAAGACATACAGTATCTTATAACAGTGAAGTATTGTTAGCAGTAAATATACCAGCTTACTTTTATGTAATAAACGCAAATAAAGCCCCGTAACACGTGACCGCCATTGAACAAAGGAATAAGTCTGACGTGCTCATCTAAAAACTTCTCGTTAAACTACTTTCCTGCCACGCATCATAATTATATAGCGCAAAAGTACTTGCCCCGCAACCAACTTGCCCACAGGTCCCCTATTTCATGAGAAATAATAAAAACCTATTGGTCAATTTGTCGACATGCTTTGTCTCATTTTCACTGCTCTCTTGAACCATACTAGGTTAAATAGGTATTGGGTAAGACTTATCGTATTGGTATGAAAGCAGTCTCTGATTTTTTTTATTAACCTATTAGCACTCGATGACTTTTTATATATCTATTGTAGGCTACTAGTGTTAAGTCTAGGAAGTTTATGAAGACTTTCTGGTTGCGTTCTATGCTCTTTCAAGTATCTGTCTCGTTGGGAATAGTGGACCAATTGCGTTTCTTTCTGGCCTGAACCCAGCCGGCTTAATTGTTCTGCTCCTAATCATCACTCAACATACTTCTTCAATATGATATAATAGCCTGCGGTGTTATTCTATATAAAGTAATAATAAGTATAACATAGTATAATACAATATAGTAATAAACAATATAACAGCAAAACCTAATATAATATAATAATTTATAATATAATTTACCTGCTGCGGACTTCTCCGTGCTGGAACCACCCGATACTGGAGACAATAGACCATCAAACTAAAACATGACTGGAGAAGATCCTCAACACGGAGCTCAATGACATTCAGTGGTTACAGGCTTCGCTCCCGATTAGAGATGGAGGACTCGGGACCAGGCGGGTATCGATGCTGGCAACTTCAGCCTATTTGGCGTCAGCTGCGTCGACCGTCTCGCTCGTGGGCGCCATCTTAGCCGTGGAAGAGTGGAACGACGTGTACCAGGAGGAAATGTTCAACGTTCGTAAGGATTCCCTTTCAGCGACGATTATACCGGTTCCGATCCAACAGAAGACCTGGGACAGACCTTTGATAAACGAAGATAAAGCGAAAGTCTGGTCCGGATGCGACAACCCACTTAGTCAAGCCAGAATGCGAGCATTATCTGCCCCGCACGCCGGAGACTGGTTTTGGACTATCCCTTTGGTTCCTGCGGGTTGGGATTAAACAATGAGGCGGGTTGCGGCAGGACTTCGCCTAGGACTAGTGCTCTGTGCACCGCATCCATGTCAATGCGGGGAGAGCGTCGATCCAGGTGGACATCACGGTCTGGTCTGCAGAAGATCAATGGGAAGAGCAGCACGACACTCTGCCATAAATGAAATAATCTGGAGAGCTCTCTTGAACATTCCGAGCTCAAGAGAACCATCGGGACTGATCCGCACCGATGGCAAGAGACCAGATGGCGCCACATTAATCCCATGGGCGAGAGGCTGACACCTAGCATGGGACGCAACAGCCATTCACACATGCGCATCCTCTTATGTACATCTGACAGCATCAACAGCCGGTGGAGCAGCAGAACATGCCGCAGAACGAAAGTGCATCAAGTACTCATCCCTCCCTACCAGGCGTGATTTTGTGCCAGTGGCCATCGAATCACTGGGTCCCATAAACCGTACTGGAATGGAGTTTCTACAAGAGCTGGGCCGCCGTATGACACAGGCAACGGGAGACCCTCGCGAAACAACTCATCTTTTTCAACGTCTATGTATTTGTACACAACGTTTTAATGCAGTGGCAATCAGAGGCTCTTTTGTTCAGCCCGATGGGGACGAAAACCTATAACAGTTATAATAATAATAATAATAATCATAATAGTAATTTATAATATAATATAAATAAATATTATAAAAGAATATAATACAATCAATGCAATACATTATGTTACATTACATTACATTTACATTACATTATTATTAAAACACAAAATTATATTATATAATGTGATGTTTTTGCGCCTCTGCATAGTCACCTTAAAGAGGCACTACTTAAATTCTCTTAATAATAATAATAATAATTCCCGATTATATAGTCCCAATAATATTATATAAAATAATATAATATAACTCAATATATCATATTAAAAAAGTTATTTTATGTAATGCTTAAATTGGACTTGAAAATGTTCCAAATTATTGTCACTAGATCACATATTCTCCATCTCATGGTATGCATGGTATTGTTCGTTTTTAGCATATTTTCAAATATCTATTCTATTATATTCCCGTTTGAATTTAGTGATCGATGCCCCTCGGTGAAAAGTCTCAAATATGTTTATCTTAAATCTATAGTTAATCAGTTAATCAGTTTGCATATAACCTTTGTAACATTCTTATCGTTACTATGGAGTTTTTTATTGCTTTAACAGCTCTGTGATTGTGATGGTACATCGGTAATGTTTTTCATGATTTTGGTACATGATGTGTCAAAATGTCCATATCATTAGCAATCTCTATAGTTCTCAAAACAGCTATTAATACTTATATACATAGTTGATCACAGCTTGTTGGTCATCACGTGACAAATACTATATAAAGATTTACATACAACTAGACATTATCATCATCTGAATACAAGTTTCTAATCTATACACTATCTAAGACTTGAGTCAATGTCAAAGGTGTTTCTCATCAGCATGAATGGGTGGCAGAGGCAGAACCCTTGAGGGTTCCTCGTAATGATGTGGGTGGTAGAGACCCCAGCGGGGCACAGCAACCTGTCCATCAATGTCATGAGGAGTTGCTTGATATCCTCGCTGACAAGGCACAGGAGCCACCCTCTGATCGATTCCAAAGACCTTCTTCTCCGTTGGTTTTGAAGTTCCCTCCCATGACCACAGCAGTTCCTTCATGTCTCCACCACGAATTGTTGCCTCTCTGCGTGAATACCAATCCGGGACTGTGGCCGCAGAACTTCGTGCGTAGAAGCCATTGTAGTCATGGCCCCATTTGGCCCAGCCACGCTGCTCAAATAAAATTTTATGAGAATAAGTTTCAATAGCAAAAGAGTATTATTTGATTAAAACACAAATATTATGTTGACAGTTTTTAAGTTGAATGAGGCAATAATACTGGAGTTATTTATACATGACATAACTGTGGTTTTCACAGTTTTATCAACAGTTTCTACATCCTGCATTAATTTTTTTTATTATTTCTCTGGTAATCATGTCAGTGTATTTTTTTAATTCTTTTCTCAATGCTGACAATGTCCTTGTATGCTGTTAAACCGTGTTCTGTCCCACATGGTATTTGACCCATTAAGAGTTAAGCTGCATCACTTCCCATCACAGACGGAAACTTTATGTTTGTTGTTGCCAATCGGGAAACTCTAGGATTAGAGGAAAGCAGAGTAAATAAGATCTTAATAATAATAATAATAATAATAATGACAATTTCAATGTATATGACACCGTAACATGGCCATATCACTACAAGGGCGCCTCATAAACAACTAACTAACCTTATCTTCTAGATGATGTATTGACTAAGCTAAGGATTTGCATGTCATGAACCTACATGGTGGCTCCAGTCTGCACCACATTTACAGCTGTTTGGATAGTGAGGCAATAAAGTGGAACTGGTGGTGGATGATCTCGCCTGCCAATCCTCAGTCTCAGAAGATCATTAAAGTCTTCCAACTTTCAAGTGTCCAGGAACCAGTCATTCATCAATTTACATGTCTGAACCTTACTTGTTCTCAATGATATTAGTTTTAGTTTTTAGTTACTTTAGTTTCTTCTGAAGCAGCACTATAGAAATTTATAATTATAATAAATAAACCAGTGTCTTCTAATTAAGATGCATATTTTCTATCTTTTGGCTCTTGAGCTGTTACAAGGTAAAATTTTTATAACAGGATAAAACACTCATGTGTTCATAGTGCCACATCCATCCAAAATGGTCTCTCATCTTTTTTCCAGCAATCTCAACTTTTCAGGCGAATTCTTTACTTAGCATAACATGAATAAAATAACTTGAAAAAAATTATATGTAACGAATGACGTCCACCAACTTATGAAACTTCGACTTTAATTTAAAAGTGAACTGAAGGCCACATGATCCGTCATTTGTTTGAAGACAAATGTTTGACACATCCTCATAAATGCCATTGTTTCCGGACAAGTGAACGCAAACTGTTTTTGTTTGCTAATTCAACATTCCAAAATACATAGGAAAATTTGAGTCAAGATTACCGATTTTATGACTTATGCAATAAAATACCAGTATACATTTTGCATACATGTTCTTGCCCTTCAAAAAAAACTTCCTTGACTGCTCAACTGCAAATCGGTAATCTTGACTCAAATTTTCCTATGTATTTTGGAATGTTGAATTAGCAAACAAAAACAGTTTGCGTTCACTGCACTGAATACCTGCCCCTCTGCAGGAAATGAATCAGCAAATAAAAAATTATAAAAGCAATAGGCATGAAAGATGCAAATTTTGTCACCTGAACACGATCACAGTGACTGCTCGTGTAAGGGCTTGTCATGTTCAGATTTGCCTGCCTACAAGAACAGACAGAAGTAAAAATAAGATACAACAGAATGAGTAAATTTCAGTCAGTGACAAACATTGAACCAGCCAGTAAACCAGATTCCTATCATTAACTCATCTTGCAAGAATGATGGGTCTGTTCTGCTCACAGTTTGGATGTCTTTCTAATACCTGTCATTCAGTACCAACAGAAGAAAACCTTTCAGTTCAATTTTAATGCCATACATATTTACTAAAGTTATTAACATTTGCAAATAGTGTTCCTCATTTCTGGACACATTGCTTTTAGTCAGTTTCTTTTCGTGTGCTTCAGACAAATTCGTTTGTTGTTGCAGTCTTTGTCACATAGCAGAGATCTGAACAACATTGCTGCCTATATTGGAGCTAAAGATTAAAACGCTCAGCCTCTAAATTTGGGAATACGGGTTAGAAGATCACTCAAGGTGGTTGCTGTGTAAGGCTTTTGAGCAAGTTATTCCCTCTAAAATGCTCAGCACCATCAATTTCTGTCGTATGGTTGTGCATGCACTTCTGAACTTTATAGATGGAGGGCAATTTCAATTACAATTGTATTGTATTGTATTGTATTACAGAAACATATTAACTCTATATGCATATCTGCCAACTACCACATCATCCTTTAATTTCCATGATGTTCATATAACCAACTGCTGCATTCCATTTCTCTTCTGGTTGTTTTGCTAATGTCCTGGTCTTCAGTGATCTTCACTTCAGCAACTCGTTTCTTACTGGCATTACTAAAGGGAACTTAAAACCTCAATGTAATGACAAATACCTCAACCAGAACTTGGAAACCAAAATACTCAAAAGGCTGCCCATGGAAAGCAAAAAAACTTTCATGACCAGGCTACTCGTATACAAGAATCAACACTATCTTCACTCTAAGCCGACTTGACTAATCAACCAAATCTTCAGACAACATGGACAATGACAGCTCATGGCAACTGTCTCCAGCATCTGGTCAATCTGAAAACTCTGTTTTCTCATTCACACCTTCCTTCCAAACTCATATCTTTCTGAATGCAATACCTCTACAGCTAATGAATGAGTTGCTCCCTTGTCAGCACTTATAATCTGGGGGGTCTAGTTGGGCTGATATCATGTCATTGACTATGGTGGCCATTTCTGGCATTGACTCCATACTCTGGAATCACCTCTGGCAAATCTTAGCTCTGCAAAATCTCTTTTGGCTGTCATGTCTCAACTCTCTTCCGCTGTAGACAATTCCAGTGTCTCTGCTGAACTCCTTCTAGAGCTTTGATTTGTGTAACCTTGAATTTTAACTTGAACAGTAAGTTTGCACAAGTGCATCCTTAAACATATGCCTAGAGCACTATTTTGAAGGAATATTTATAATTTATAGTATTTATAATCTATTTTCCTAAGAACATTGATCACTTATTTACTAAGAATATTTATCATTTCATGTCAAAGAATACTTTGTATTTATTTTCTAAGAATATTTGTATCACTGTTTCTCGTAGCTGCTTTTACCAGCTGTGCCAATTGCAAGTAATATCCGGTTCTCTTGCCTTCATTACCAGTCGCCTTGACTATTGCTCCTCAACAGATATAGGCTTCCTATAGGGTCAGATTGAGTGCTTGGAGAGGGTTTTATTTTCTAAGAACGTGACATTCTGCACGTACTTCCTGTTCCATACCGCATCGAATTCAAGCCATGCTTGCTCTATTACAGATTGATTCATGGATTAGCCTCCAGCATCTGCTTCAGGACACTCCTCTGTGTCTGGTCTGCGACTCAGATCCTCTGTGAAGACTTAACTCCAAGTGCGGAGGATGTGATCGCGTTTCCGGCCACTGGTCCACGGCGTTGGAACGATCTTCCACCTACCGTTAGATTGGCCGACTCAGTAGACTTCTTTAAAACTAAGTTGAAAGTGTTTCTGTTTAATAAGGCTTTCTCTGTCTGCTGACTTTCATTTTAGGTTGTAAGGTGCCCTTTTAGCGATTAGGGCCGCATTTACGGTGCCTTATAAATCGGCATTGTAATTATTAGCATTATTCATGTGCGACTATTGGTAGCATCCCCAGAGCGGATCATGTATCTGACAACAAGCAGGATGTCCTGCACTGGCTGCCTCTATCCCAGCACATCTAATTTATGGTATCTGCTTTTGTTTGGCACTGCCTCATTGGTACTGTGCCTGCTTACTTGCAAGAGTTCTATAGTCGTATCTCATCCAGTAGTGGTCAACGACCATTACATCTGACCGTCCATTTTGCACACACTTCTATAATGCAGCCTCTTGCTTTCTCTGTCATGGGACCAACCATTTTAATCACAAATGCATTGAAAATGACAAATGACAGTCAATCATTTGCATTTACTACCATGAAATGACTGATACCAGCAACTGATTTCATAGTTATTTTGGAAACACTGTTGAGAGGTTTCCAAGAAGTTGTGCTGCTGAATTACTTAAATAAAAATATTCAATTTTATGTCATGATGTGGTATGTGTCGGTTACTCTATCAATTCCAGCATTTTTGTGAGATTGCTAAAGGTGCCACATAGATCTTAAAATATATAAATGTTGTACTTAGAATTTGAGTCTTGGTACATCAGTGGTACTGGAAATTTATCGCATTCCTGTCTGTCGTGTGATATACAACTGTTAAAGCTAAATACACACGTGTCTTCGGAACCTTAATTGCACGCCTAAATAATTAAATAATTCAAATAAGAGTATAGGTTAGCGGAGTTATAAAAAACGCCTTGTATTCTTATAATTAATAATTATTGCCACAGCCTTTGCACATTCGTATACTATATGGGCCCATGCCTCGATCCTTATCGTATACGCACCACATATGTGGCATTTGAAAGAGAGGCGGTTCTCGCTGACGGAGATGTGTCCACGTTGGATCCAGTCTAGTCGGATAAGTAGCCATAATTAATCGTCTGAATTATAAAATCGGTTCTGATCTGTTTCAGAAAACGAATCTACGCCTATTATTTCGCAATTTATGAAACGTAAGGTTAACTGTTTACTGTATCCTAGCAACGACCCGCCCAATGACATGGCCATTCAGCTGCCATGCAATTATAGCGCCTCGCTGGGAACACTGTTCAAATTCTGCGCATTGTGGCAATAAATGTTATTTGACAGGTCGGAAATTCTAATAAATTATTCTTAGTTACCAATAGTCCATAAATAGGAAACAAGAACACTAAATTGTTGTTCAATAGCGAAATGATAATTAAATTACGACTTTGTTTAAAATTCAAAATTGATGCTGGCTGTGTAAAATCGCACAGTAGGGCCTAGCTTATGCTAGGCCCTACTGTGCGTTTGCTGGCAGTCTAATACAGATTGGGCCTATTCTTAATTACTTAGTCCAACTCAAATATATATTTTCTTGGCTTTCGATCAAATTCATTTTGCAGTTTGGCTTCAGCAACGACTTAACTGCTAGGCCTATACAATATATATATATATATATATATATATAAAGAGGAAGATTCTGCCTGTCTGTGTGTCCTTGGCAGTCGATGCATTTGCACAGTTTTAGAGTAATTCACTCCAAACCATTGAACACTTGGGGCTCACATTTCGACCTCACTTTGTAAATCTTGTTTCTACCACATCAGGGCAATACGTCACATAAGGTCGACTAACTAAAAGTATGTCTGAAACTATAGCCCAATCACTTGTCTCCTCTCGCTTCGATTATGCTAATTCATTTTTTGTCGGTCTCTCAGACCTTGAACTCAAAAGACTTCAACGTATCCAAAATACCTTAGCTCGAGTAGTGCTACGTGTCCCACTACGAACATGCTCCTCTGCCCTATTCCATCAGCTACATTGGCTCCCTGTTGAATTCAGAATCAAATTTAAGTAAGCTTGTTTGACCTACAAAGGTCACCAGTGCACCTACCTATATTCATGCTTTACTAACTCATTACATCCTCCTCGTTGCTTAGGATCATCAAGTACAGGTCTTTTAGTTGAACCACGATGCAGAACAGTTAGGCCTATGGGCTCTCGTGCATGTCATGTCTCTGCTCCTAGGGAATGGAATCGACTGCCACTCTCTCTTCGTAGCTCAAATTCACTTCCTTCCTTCCTTCAAAAAGCGACTCAAAACTCACTATTTCTCTTTGGCCTTCAAGGATTTGGAATTCTAATTGCATCTTCTCCTGGCGACTGACTATCCGCGCCTCAGATTCACATTTAGGTGTGACCTTGTGACCTTAATAAATAAATAAATAAACCTCACCGTTGGTTCGGGGAAACACTTGATGCACGCAGTCCAGAGGTTCCTGGAACCCGCTCACGCCGTCTTCCACGTCTCCCGGGGCAAAAACCTTCGGCGCACCCTCACACATCCATAAAATCAAAGTTAGTTTCCTTCGTACACGTAGCCTGCCAGCTATACAATATCGTTTAGCTGCCACCAGCAGCTGTCAGCCTGCTTGTCTGTCTGTCTGTCAGCCTGCTTGCCTCTCTGCCTCTCTGCTTTGTATAGGCGTATAATTATACGTGAACAATAGAAGCCTATCCTAATCTGACATTGTGCTCGCAACAGCAGAACCAGGAAAAGGCGGTTTAATACCTGATCAGAGCTTCACTCCCCGGATTCGACCTGGCACCGGAAAGAAACGAGAGGATTGGCTATTATATTGCGGACTTGATTTGGTATAGCGCCGGTGATTAAGCTGGTCTCCATGACCTGGCTTTTGTGGGCGCTGTGAAATTTTCGAGGATTTACATTACAAAGACTTTCGAATCTGAGCAAGCTACGGCGAAGTCAAGTTTGCACAATCGGTCTGTACCACAACCGAATGTTGGACAAATGCCCCCCCCCCGGACAGAAGCTCCCGGGACAAAAGCCCCTCCCAACTAGGACAAAAGGCCCTCAGTGTAGACCATAAGTTCGCTCAAATTATATGTGCATGCTTGTATATGTGTACATATGAATGGTTGTATGCACAATATGTATGTGTGCATGGATGTGTCCATGTCGGCTAAGTTTTAGAGTAGAGGGGTTGGTGGATTGTTGAGGAGGAAGAAGAAGGAGGAGGAAGTCGTAGGGAATGATCCTGGAGTAGGGGAAAGAACAAGAGTGACGCTGAGAAGAGGGTGAAGAGTGAGAAAAGGAGGATGGGGTGGGAGGAGGAAGTGTTAGGATAGGGTGAGAAGTTGAGGAAGGGGAGAAAGTTGGGCAAAGGTGAGTGAGAACAAAGAGTGAATAGAAATTAGAGAAGACGAAGAAAGAGAAGAGGAATTAGAGTTGAGGAGGAGGGATTAGATTGAGGAAAGGTGAATTCTGCCAGACAAGCAGCCTCCTGCAGGGCTGCAGAGTCACCTCAGGCCAGTCAGGAACGATAGGCCGCAGATGCCACAAGAACAGAATTGCCTCCCCACAACTTCGTCCTCAATCGAGGTGCCCCATAATCTTCTTCACCCTGGCGAACGCCGGGTACCCCAGCGAGTAGCATATATGTTAACTGAATTTGGCCTTACAACCCAAGGTTTATATAAGGCCTATGCCTAATTTAAGCCTTATAGGTATATAGGGCTGTACCGAATAGGTGATTTTCACTACTCGAGCGAATACGATTAGGCTAATTGGACTAACTATTCGGCCGAATACGAAGTGTACAAAATAGGACTAACGATAAATTTCACTATTTCAAATTTGAGCAAAAGTTTCAATTGAGTAAATTGAATAAATAAACTAAAAGTAAACAGCTAACCTAACTTAATTTTTGCAACCCTCTGCCAGTCTGTATGCACTAAGAATGGAACTAGTTTAGCTAAGCTTAGAAATGAGACGGCTGACACTGCGATACCGTAGTGCAGGCATTAGCTAGATCAATCGTGGTTTGTACTCGCAGCTACACGTAATTAGAGTAATGCTTGCATGGTTGCCGTGTAAGCCACAGTCCGTCATTTAAAATACACAGGACTGTAAACAATTAGGCCTAATACGACAGGGAGTCCGATGAATGAAGGGTGTATGCGGGCCGGGTCATCTAGGTTGCAAATTTGTGACCGATGTGCGACGGTACGTAAGCCTAAGCCTACGTTAAACCCCTGAATATCTCAAACCTAAAACTTTTCTTGGAAAAAATTATGATTTCCAGTCCTGCTGATAGGAATATAGGTCAGGTGGACCTACTATAATATCAGTAACAATTGAGGCTTGCCCATCCTGAGATGGAACAATTCCTTCGATAAGGATTTCATTATATAGGCCCACAAAGGGTTCGAACAAAAGAAGGAGCCTGGATGCAAACATTGACTAGGTTATTTGGAGATTCCCAGGCGGCCATCTGGGGATTCCCGGTGTCCCGTTACAGATCAAGTCTCCTTGTAAGACCCCACCAGCCGATTCCATTTCCGAACAACTCCTCCACTGTTTGGACTTTGACAGTGCCAGTCACAAGCCTGGAGAAAGGAGGAGGGTGACATCAAATCATCTTCGATGTGGAACGGTGTCGTTAAAAAATCAGCAACAATCAATCCATTTCGTCAGGGGCGTCTATCCCCCCCAGTCATTGTAGCAACTTCCCCCTAAACTCCGCTTCCACTTCGCTCCCCACCTAATTTTTAACATAGCCCGGGAACATAACCTCCAGGATAGTCTTTTGAAATTGCAGATGCATGTAGGAGAGCTTTGGAACCTTATGGATAAAATATCGGCTCTGACTCACCAGACTTTCATCTTACCTGCATTTTTTTTTGCATTTTCATGCATTACTAGTCTCTCCACTTTCTTTTGGATAACGATAATCTTCAACCCTCAACAATGACATATCGTGATAAACAATACCATATCTACGAGATATATAATATTCGTTTATTTAGAGATCTTAAATATAATCTGACAAAAACGCAGAAATGTTAACACGAGTTACAGTGTTCAGTAAAGTTCAGAATTAACATCAGACTATATTAGATGTTTTATATAATGATCTGCGGGTAAACTAAGAGCTGTCTTTGGGAGAGAGAACATGGTTGTGTACTCTCCTGTAGGTTTTAATTGGTAAATGGAATAGGGACGGAGTGGAGGTAGGAGTTGGTGAAGAACAAGCTTAATTGGGGTTATTTAAAATGAAGAAGAAGAGCTTTATCTTGTCACAAAACTCGGCACCCATTTTTTCTTTCTCTTTCATTCAAAGCATATCTAAAGCCACTGCCATTGCCAAACAATTATGTTTTGTGCCTCCCTATTCCTGTGGGGACTAACCCTAACCTCAGAGAAAGAGCGCCTGGAAGAACTCACAAAAAGAGCGTATACAGCCTAGGGGGTTACATACAATGTAGAACAATCCATCACAACAATTTCTAAACTTGCCAGCATAGCAGATGTCAAACATCCTTTCTCCATTTACGCAACCCCAAACATGTTCTTCACCAAATCGCTCCCAAACTATGTTCTCCCACCCACAGACCACTCTCAGTTTATCCCCGGATCATTGTATAATAATGTTTACTGGTTTATTATAAATTCTAGTTACTTTTATTGCTCTACTGTCACTCATTCTAGCATTTCTGCATTTTTGTCAGATTGTTGTCTTTCTTAATAAACGAAAATCATCATCACGAATAATTATAACATCAGCTAATTACACAAAATGGGTTATAGCATAACTTCGCAGTACTGTTGTGTTGCTTCTTTTCAAGTAAATAGGCATAAGCTGTAAAAAATTTGAGGAACGAACGGACCAAATATTAGGCCCTATTCTATGATGAATCGTGGAATGAACCTATAGTTAATGGCGCACACACAATGACTGTATCAGGAAATCTCCCTCCCCCGGTTATTTCCCCCAGAAAAATATTTCCTCTGGAAATTTCTCCCCGCAATGCAACTATTTCACTAACTTCAATCGAATTTTTTGGAACCGAAGGATCTGTGCAGATGCTCAGTAATTCTCAACATTGGTTAATGGACGGAACTTTCAAAGTTGTTCTTTCATGTCCAAAATTGTGGAATAATCTTTCCGTGTCTGCATGTATACTTCTCCTCAATATTTTATTTAAAAAAAGACTCACTTCACAAGTAAAACCCAATGCCAGTCACAATGGATGTTGAAAAAGCTGCTATGAATCATGAATGCATTTAAAGAACCGTTTGGAGAAGTTAAAATCCATGGATGTCTCCATCATTTAGCGCAAAAATGTCTGATGCTTTGCATTTTTGTAGAAATATTTTAAAATTGCGGGGGGAAATTGCGCGGGAACAACTCCTAGCTTCGGGGGGAAATTCTAGGGAAGAAATTTCCAGTGGGGACATTTGGGGATATATCCATGGAGAAATTTCCTAGACTCCACAGTGACACTATAGAATTTAACAGAATAGCTTAACTGCAAATAATAACAGCTCCTAACTTCGGGGGGAAATTCTAGGGAAGAAATTTCCAGTGGGGACAGTTGGGGAGATATCCATGGAAAAATTTCCTAGACTCCGCAGTGACACTATAGAATTTAACAGAATAGCTCAACTGCAAATAATAACAACTCCTAACTTCGGGTGGAAATTCTAGGGAAGAAATTTCCAGTGGGGACAGTTTGGAAAATATCCATGGAGAAATTTCCTAGACTCCACAGTGACACTATAGAATTTAACAGAATAGCTCAACTGCAAATAATAACAACTCCTAACTTCGGGGGGGGGGGGAATTCTTGCGAAAAAATTTCCAGTGGGGACATTTGGGGAGATATCCATGGAGAAATTTCTTGGACTCCACAGTGACACTATAGAATTTTACAGAATAGCTTAACTGCAGATAATAACCGTGTAAATTATATAAAATTCTTCCCTTAATTCCTCAAATTTGCTTCCACCTATTTCGGGCATTTACTCCAAGGCTTACATGGTGTCGACGCTTCTGCATTTCGAAACACATCCTACGAGGAGAATCTGTTTCTAAATGAATTGTGTGTGATAAGTTTATTTAACGAGGCATCCATTAAATAAACTTTTCACACAGACGATTCATTTCGAAACAGGTTCTCCTCGTAGAATGTGTTTCGAAATAAATTCGCCCCGATAGTTTATTTTAAAGTAAAGTCTCCGGCAGGATAATATATTTCATTCTCCTTTGAAATAAACTCTCTTCGGTATACGAGTCATTTCTACTTAAGACAGTATACCTGCAGTCGTATAATAAATTAATGCTGTTTCCCAGCTTTATAATATCCAGCTTGGTGTTCTTCTCTGGTAACGTCATTAAACAAAGACTCACATTCAGCGTTATCCATGAAAATAAATTTTAAGTAATTATTAATGAGACCCATTGCTAATAATAATGTTGTGTTTTGGGGTTTTTGTTGCTGGTTGCCATGAGTTCTTGCTGCACTTGCCACCACAATGCCTCCCGTCTGCCGCGCGTCCTCCACGTCTTCGCCGCGCCTGCCGCGGGACCTCTGCTCCGTGTCCGTCATGTTGCCACGGTGATGCCCTGCCACGGCGCCAGCCGCGCCAGCTGTCATGGCTCGTCCAGCGTGCCAAAAGACAATTAACCTTGTAAATCATATTGTATTGTAAATGCATAAAACAGAGACTGACGCATATCATCCTCGTTTTGGATGCGTCGTTAAATAAACTGAAATCAGGCCAGTCAAGGAGCTCAGTCAATCCTTAGTCGTCGTGGAGCTCGGTCGTCTTAGTCCATCGTGGAGTCAGTCGGTTATTAGCAGTCGTCGCAGTCGTTTGGAAGCGGTCGTCGAGAACAGTCGTCAGATTCCTCACGGACAGTCGTCGAACAGTTTACTCAGTCGTCGTAGTTAGTCGTTGAAATCCGTCTTTTAGCAGTAGTCGAAACGATAACATTGCGTACAGTTGACAGTTTGATCGGACACTTTAATTGCCAGTTGAGTTACCAATAAAGAATCTGTGTTGAACATCCGTCTCTTGCCGACCGTAGAGCCTTACCTGCAGCATACAACCACTCGGAAGGGCGTCCTGGTAAAATAGCTCATCCATCAGTGGGAAACGCAACAATAATAACTGTGTCCGGATGAAAAGTAGTACCCAACAAAAAGTGTCACAACTCGTTCAAAACTGTAAGTATTTGCCTAAAATTTTAAACTCAACAACAGTGACCATATTTACACGAGATCCCAAAGCCGTTTGGAAATATTCGTGAAATTGTCAAATTTATGAGCGATTGCGATGGAACACTGAAAAATTAGAGTTCATGCACGTCGGCAACGTGAACTTAGGGTTAAAATCGCAAACAAAGACAATGGAGGGATTGTAGATTAAATCAGAGTTGAGTTCGAGTCGGGTCGACCCTCGGGTCGGGCCGGCTTGGGTCGGGTCACGAATACCTGTACTCTGGTCTGGTCGGGTCGGGCCAGGATCTTAGTGGGTCGGAGCGGGTCGGGTCTGCAGCTTGGGCCCATTGCGACCCATCACTTTTACGCAGAGTCTTATTTAAACTATGTGGAAGTACACATAGGTTCCTGACAGAATAATTATAAAGAGAAACTAGTAATGCCTGTTTGACTGCATGCCTGGAAATTGTTGTACATAGAATCAGAATAAACTCAGAATAAACCGGTAGGCTAATGATGTGAAGTGCGAGATTCAGGGTTAAAGAATCTGCCTGGGCCACTGGGAAAACAGCCAGTGACCGGCGGGTTGGCAAGAAGCGGCTGCCCACTGACCAGTGGGGCTGAGACAGCTGAGAACAGGATAGAGACTTAGAGAGAGATCGAGGGACGGTAAAGTACATGTAGCCTATAGCTAGTTAACACTGTGCATGGCTGTCATTTCTTATTGTGTATGATGATGATGATGATGATGATGATGATGATGATGATGATGATGATGATGACGATGACGATGACGATGACGATGACGATGACGATGACGATGATGATAAGCTCTCTGTCCGAAGGCTGGTCCATTGGCTTTATGCCATACAGGTATGAGATGAATGACGTGGTTTCCCGTTGCCTTCCTCACAAACAATTACTGGTTGGCAACTTGTCGCAAGTCGCAGCGCAGTGACCTGATGTACTAGAGGTCGGTTCGAACCTGCTACCCTTCGTTGCAAGGCTCAGAACATACCGCTACTCTGCCCCGTCACATTGTGTGCATTTATCGTTAAAGGAAGAGGATTATGTTAAATATATATTGCTATCCAATCGTTTGCATTTGCAGAGGTACACGGGTCGGACACTTAAGTGCCTAGTAATATCTGGATTTCTTTTGCATAAAGTTATGGATAAGGTAAGTTTCGGCAACATGGAAGAAACGAGTGGGTTTTTTTCATGATGGGTTTAAGAATTATGAGCCCAAAATATTAAAATTTGTTTGGATTTTGTACTTCATGGGTTGGCTCGGGTAAGATAAATGACTTCAGGAGTCGGGCTGGGCCAGGTCCATTTTAGATGGGTTGGGTTGTGTCGGGTCATGAAAATTGAACCCAATGGATTACACTGTATTGACAGTAATGGATAGACGAAGAAGAGTTGGATCTGAATGGAATATCCACAGAACAGAATGCTTACATAATATATACGCATCCCATTTCATTCTTCCATTTCTGTATTATAACTTCCGTCTACCACTCTGACTTCAATATTTTCCTTTCTAGCATGAGTTTCGTAATCTGGTCTGATGCAGCTGCGTGCATGCATGGAGAAGAGATTTATGTAGGCCTTATACATGGAGGGGAGGACTGTGTGTGATGAATGGGAGGACTTTGGCGGATAAGATCTGAGATGTTGTCCAGTGGATGAAACTGCATCTAGCATCCCTGTCGCATCCATCAACAGACGACTCATCACCACATTAACCACCACCAACACCCACGTTAATAGTTTACGGCTGGGCGTCTTGGTTCGCGTGAGACGCCATAGTCCGCAAGTGTCGAGCGATGTTAATCAGTCGCTCGTTATAGCCATACAGACGAAGAACGATAGAGAAGGGCGAAGAAGGACGAAGAAGGGAATTCCCGATCAAGAATCACCCTCAGAATGATACCTAGTCCTCGCTTTAAGTAGTCTTGCTTTTCTGCATATTCCTCTGTATAGATGACAAACTTAACGCACACTTCTTTTGATAGTCTCTTAATCTCTTTAAGATCAATTTGGTCATTTAACGACTTCTTGCCATGATGACTTTATAATGACATCTCATAATGACTTCCGTTTGTGACGATATCTATGGCCAGTTTCAGACTTTGCCTTGACCGGAAAACGAACATGTAGCTTGATTACGTGTGCACACACAGCCTTCGAGAGTTTCTAATCAGGAGCTATATAAATGGCCAGATATATATATATTATGTATATATATCTATTTATGTCTGGGGCGATGCAAACGACGAAGATGCTATATAGTGTGCACATATTATTACTTCCGTATCCATACAGGTGACGCACGACATCTGCAGAGGCGCATCTACATTTCGGCACATAAGCTTATACACTGTGTCCCAATTGAACTGATACCCTTTTTCTCTTAGTAATAAATCTGCCAATTCTAAAACATAACAAAATAAGAGTTTGCAGACTTAAATAGAGATAAATTACTAATGTCGTGTGAAAATTTTATACAATTTTATCAGCAGAGTCCAAAGTTATGCACATTCAAATTTGGACAAACAAAATTCGAACTTTCCAGCAAGTAAAAAAATAATATTTTCTTAGCAAACTGCATGCCTTACTTATTAAAATGAATGCCGTCACAAAAACGTCATCTCCATTTCAGCAGACGATGATAAAACAAGATGGGTTTCAGTAAAGATGACTTGAGTTTGATTAAAATTTTAAGGCAAGAAAAACATTACGGATCAAAAACGTTATTGAAGGAATTTCCTAACAGAAACTGGTCTATCGCAGCCTTGATTGCAAGAATCGATGCTACCGGATCAGCAGATAAACGGCATGTCGGTGGTAGACCACGCACAGCTCGTACTGTGGAAAATGTCGATTCTGTTGAAACACTTGTACTGAGCCAAGAAGACCGACCTGGCAGCCACAAGTTAACAAAATTATGAATTTTTACATGTTGGATAGTTTAAATTTTATTTGTCCACATTTGAATGTGCATATCTTTGGACCCTATTCGTAGAATTTGATTAAATTTTCAGAAGACACTGGTAATTTATCCCTCTTTCAGTCTGTGAAATGCTATTGAATAACATTTAGAATATACGGATTTTTTGCAAAAACAAAAAGGGTATCAGTTCAATTGGGACACAGTGTATATATAATTATAATTATAATTTTACGATCGTTACGACGCCAATTACGGTGGAGGGATCTTAAGCCGTCGCCATCATGTCAAAACTGAAGACAGGCGGGTGAGGGAGGGAGGGTGAGAGGAAGAGAAGCAGGCGAGGTAGAGAGGCAGACGAGTGGGAAGGTACGAACAGAGGGACGGTGGGAGTTAGCTGAGTCGAAGATGAAAAGGCCTTGTTATTGGCGCAAAGTAAAAATAATGTATGTATTTGTCGTCTCATCTACTTAAGTGATAAATCGAGGAATTATAGGCGTGGTAGGCATAAAATTATCTCCTTTGTTTAGTTCAATTATAGGGCCTACGTCTCTCTTTAACCATCTCTGTTTCTGTCTCTGTCTATGTCTGGCTGTCTCTGCCTGTCCTACGACCGTTTCTAACCGGATCGAGTGTCTTCTGTAGCCATACATGTAGGTTATGTGGCGTTGCTGCTTTTCCAATCGCTGCTCATCAGCTCTTAACCCACTTTGAATTCGCTGTCAGATTAACAGACATAAGCTCATCATTTGCTGTTGTCGTCTGAATCCGATTAGACAGAACGACATCGGTTCATTCATACTTGGAGTACTTGGATCGTGTGTCTTCTAAAGCAGTCGAGAGAGAGTGCTACATAAATCAAGCATCTTTGGTAAAGTGGTTTAATAAGTGACGTCTTGGATTGTATTGACAGAAGAATAACTGCTTCTGTGGACAATATGGAGTCAATCGTCTTCCGACTGCTTTTCGTCGCTGCTTTAGGTGAGTCATTGATCGATTCATATCTTAAGCGAATCATTCTGATCTTCATCGAACGAAAATTCGTGAATATTCGTGAATGTTTGGGGATTTTTATTTTTATTTTGGGGATTATTAGTATGACATGATAATTAGTTGATCATTTTCAATTATTTTGTATGTTGTATGTGATTCATATTTTGGTTAATGGGTCAAGATGATAATCGTAATCCCCAAACTTTTAAAGCGCAGGGCACCCTCATCCATAGGCGAATAGTGCCTTCATCTAGTGGTGAAAGCTTCCAAAGGTGAAAGCCCCAAAGGGAACCTATTTGGACTGGAAAAAGCTTATAGTCTTTTAAAGTTTGTTGCAACGGCCAACACTTTAGTTTTATGTTTCTTAGGTATTACGTCATTAAAGTAATTAACGCACGCACAGGTGCACACACTCATACACACACACCCTTCTATAGCCGAATCCCGTCTCATTCTTTATAGCCGTGTCCTCTGCAGAGTGCAGACTATAGCACACAGGGCTACTAACATCATCTTCGTTAGCTAAAAACTGAAAAAGTAGAAAGCGATGATTTTTAGATCAAATTCTACAGCCCTGGAACCCATCTGAAATAAAACTCCAAGGATGAAAAGCCTGGAGGTCAGTGGCGGATCCAGGGGTGCCATGGGGGTGCCATGCGTGCCATTATCCTCCATTTAGCAATGTGGTGCCCGCCATTGCTAAATATAACAAAATAAAAGAATTGATCACGTTTTAGTGAAAAAAATTTGCAAAATATTACATTTCGTCTTAAAATTAATCAATTTAGCCCGATTTTTTAATCGCCAAGTGAAAATAATTAACTTCTTGGTGTCCTTCGTTTCGCCAAATAAAAATTTCAAATGTCGATTTCTTTTTCACGGTTTCACCAAAAAAACTGTTATCGATCTGGATTAGATTTTCCAGTTAATGGTCGCTAATAATGGAATCACATAATTTAATGTAATGTAATCCAACATTGATATAGCGCCTCTTGAAGATATCTACTCAGAGGAGTACTCTGCGCTGGCCTATCTGATGTTAACTGTCATTTAATACAGATGATTTACGTCAAACAATGACCAGTTGGCCTCTGCTGAAAGAATCGTCAATGACGGGCCCACGCACAAGTGTGGAACTCACCAACGGATTCAAGTGGGTAGATAACAGATGGCACGGATGTTCGAAGTTTCTATAGGCCATGTTTCGTCGAAAGCGTATTTAAAGCGGCAACTCTAGACATCACTCGCAACCACGATGACGATATCGACGAATAGTTCCTCACTGGTTGATGGTGACGCACTCTCAGGTCATTCGCAGAGGCACAAGGACGAACTAGAAAAGGCATTGGTTGTGTGTGTGTGTGTGTGTTGGTCGGTTGATTGAATTGCCGCCGCTGCGGGAGGTGAAACTTTCGGATGTGAAATCGTCTGGAGTAGTCATGCCGATCATCAGATAGCCTATATATATATATATATATATAATCGCTCTGTCTATATGTCTATGTAGATCTATGCTGGGCGGCCCCAGCCGTCCATGAAGTAGGCCTACTCAGTAGATATGAAGCGGGCTGGTTCGTTGTGAATGTCGCCTATGATTATTATTTATGAGAATATAGCAAAACGGGGCTTTTCGGCAAAACTGAAACGGTAGTCCTGCTATTTTACCGAACCATAACCCTAAAACTCTTGTTTCTATCGTTTCTTTTAAATCAATTTCTGTTAGTCACATTAATTCGACTCGTTTGTTGTTAATTATTCACCGAACTGCAACCACTGCATCGCCTTTCCAATCTTGCAAGGATTAGAAGTCATTTAGAGTTCCTCAGTTCTGTCTTCTTTACATTGTTATTGGCCACACCTTAACATGTAGCTCAGATCCTCGTAATACAAACATCGTATTTTTAGACGTTCTCATTTCTAAATTATTCTCGAAAAGCTGCTTGTGTAAATATAATTCCGGTCAGTTGCTGCTACATGAGGTGAGAGATGCTAAATGCAATGGGAAAAGACGCTTTTTGTGAAACGAAATGAGTTATTGAAATGACGACTGAATAGGAACCAAATTAAATGAATGGTCAAAACAACAAAACAACGATATGCACATATACAGCTGGATGTAGACTACTCCAAAACTCTGACGTAAAATCAGACGCAGCTTTATAGGAAAGCTGCAATTTATTTTTGATGCGGGAAATAGTTAGCCCTGCTACCCAGCAGAGCGTTGCCACGATCAACCAACCCATGGCCTACTCATCATAGTAGATGAACTAAGTTTTCTTGAAGTTCAGTTATAGATCGTTGGATGACATCCTATATAGACAGAGCGATTTCGATTGAAGCAATTTCTCCATTAAGGCCATCTACATACTTCACAGAAAGAAGTAAATACCGCAGCTTAAGTGGGGAACTGAGCAGTTGATTTTACTCTCTTTGAACATCAACCTGTTGAATTCGTTTTGTAGGAGTCTTTGCCATAGACGAATGTTCTGCAGCTTGGCAATACATTCAAATCAATCCAAATAACCGATCACTTTGTCCAGAAACACCACAAGTAAGTGTAACACCAAAGGTAACAATCATAAAAATTAAGTAAAACCGGAATAAATTGTAACAACGATAGTAAGTACTAAAACACGGTAAGGAGTTACGCCGGAATTGAGTGAATCTGAGGTTAATCAATAACAACAGTTGCATCGAAATATATCAAACTCCGACGGAACGTTGGAAATTTACTATTCTGGATGTATGCAGTGTCGAAAGAACGTTGTGCTAATAGTAAGCATATAAGAACTAAGTAATACTAAGCATAGGCCTACTAAGTAGGCCTAACGTAGAAAGTACCATCTGATGTAACACCAGATGCAAAATTAAACAGAAATTATGGAACTTTTACAGGTGAAAATGAAAGTATTTAACATCAGAAGTAGGCTTATAAGTTGCTCATTATGAGCAAACTGAAATGACGGCCAACTACAAGAATCATTTTTGATAATCCAAAAGACAGTTTATGTATGGCAGAGAAGATGAATCATTGGATGCTGCTACCAAGAACTGTCGAACAAATTGTAGAAGCACAGGGCAACGGTTCATTCACGAGCGCTGATTCGACGCTGCGCTCGTGAATAAGCTGGTACCCTGGGCTTGGCTTTCGAGTGGCGCTTTAGAGGTTTGGAGATTACGATTACGGTGCTGATATCCAGCGCGTTTTCAACATATCTGAATGTTTTCTTTCCTGTTATTCTGAGTTGTAAGCCTTAAGAGGATGTTTGACACAAGGAGGCCTAGTTTGCGTATAGGTTTTAGGGTGTAGAGTATGAACCTTAAGCAGTTACAATGTCTCTGATTTCGTTGGCTGTGAACATTCTGCAGACATCATTTGTGCGTGGCGCCATTGAAGGCCTTGACCTCTGCCCTTCTATCAACGCTCTACACACTCACCTGGGTTTGCTACTGATTTAATAGGTCTGAACATTCACTGAACATTTAAGGCAGACCTGTCGTCTTATGTGCACATAGGTCAACCTTGCGACTCATCCGATTGGACGGATATTATGCATTAGTTTGCCAGATGCCATTCCATAAAAATGGCTGTAAATTAAATGGCGCCAAATAGACACCTCCATGCTTAGGAATACTGCCATTTGACGGCAACCTTTCGACTTAAACGAATGAATGATGTTAATGATAGTGAGACGTTTTGCCGTTTGAGCGTGTTGACAAACGGTCCTAATCAAAGGAGGATATCACTAAACCACGGTTCAAAGTGAGAAATATATCGATAACCGACTGAACCCAGAAAGTGCAAACTAAGAATGGCTGCTCATATCATTCGCTCAATCTCTCATTCGTTTGCTTACAATTCATTTGGCCCCGAAACAAGCCGCGTATTTCTGTGTCCATGTAGCATAACATACCTAAGCATAACATACCTAAGCATAACATACCTAAGCATAACATACCTAAGCATAACATACCTAAGCATAACATACCTAAGCAAAGGTCTATTAATTAGCGTCTGTTAGGCTGTGGGCAGGTATACTTCATTTGCAGTTGAAATTTGTTCTGCCTAACGTTGTCTTCTTCAGACTCGTCCTTCGAACCGAGTGAATACAACGGAGAGAATAGCACATCTACGTTCAGCGATGAATAACATCACATTGACCGGTGGATCACCTTTAGATGCCTACATTGTCCTCATATCCGATGACCACGGGGTCAGTCTCCACTTTCATCTCCATCAATAACATCTCATCTCATCATATACTATATATATAGGCTAAATTTGTTTATTAATTACATAGTCTAGTAAATCAGGCATTCATCATCTCATTCACCTCTTCATCCTGATGTTGAACTGCGCTATTGCAACGATTATTTTGTTACATTATTATATCACAATAAACCGCGTAAATGGTATATAGCGTAAATGTAGATATATCAGTTCAATAGTTAGGAAAGTTCATCACAATTTACTCTGGGGTCATACGTTTCTCACCATAAGTTTTGTATTACAGCGATCAGAGGCGCGGGGGCCGATTGGTCAGAGCGATCGGCCAATAACGCGGAGGTTAGACCTACGGGTCCGATCCTCGTCCGAAAAGTTACGGCGTACGGACCTTTAGCAAGACCCTTCACGCACAATCGATCTGCAATATAATTGCATATGCGCCATCTGTGCACAGAAGCTCACAATATCTATTTGCAGTTGTTTTGTATTGTGTTTATATGACACATAGTGTCCGTTTCTACGTCGACCCTTAAAATCGTGAAATCTCTGAACTGTTATCATACATTCATTCATTCATATCGAACATTTAATAGTAACTATAGAGGTCAATGATTTCTACCTACATCACTCCGTCCATATAACTAGTTCAGAACGAACGTGAAACGACTCCTGCAGCCTTCGTCACTAATCGCAACCTTCAGAATTTTACATTAATGGAACAGAGTATATCGATCCAGCGCTCGAGTTACTTGTCTTAATTTACATAGGTTAGCATACAATTGGTTGCCGAAACCTTTCACCTCGAACGAAGACGACGACCACTGTTGACGACCGCCGGCCAAATAACTCGATGGCATATATATATATATATATATATATATATATATATATATATATATATATATATATATATATGATATCATATATATATATATATGATATCATATATATATATATAATCATTATGATGGTCGTTGGTGTCGCTCTTCGCCTATTACCCGTTAGAGATTGCTGAACAGATTCTTAGGAAAGGCATTGGATGTGCTGTTGTGCCCACGCATTTCCGTCACTAATCAACAGATATCGGTTTACTTCCCTGAGTATGGCTTTCAGTAGGGGCCATGCACTAACTCCGTGACCAAGTAGGATCCAGCAGGTTCGTCCACTTCTGACTCGATGTAGGGTTATGGTCTACTAACCCTTTCAGTTTGAGACTGATTGAAGCGTTGTTGAACACGTCGCTTTAGAGTCTCTAGACTTGCCTTACGCTTGTTGTTTTTTTAAACCGACACCGTTCCATAACGAAAATGACTTGGTGTCTCCGAGCTTGGGACTGGCACTGTCAGAGTACGACCAGTGGCCGAGTTACCTTACGTAATTCCCTATATACAGAGCGGTCGAGTGAGCGGTTTCGACATCGGTCTGAGGCGTCACTGTGTAGGGACCTTGAGCATGTCCTTTGCGCACAATTGCTCTGCAGTACAACTGCAATTGCGCCGTCGAGGCGTGTGCACTTCTAAGCAAAAAAATTTGGAAGAAGGGCGGTAGCAAATTTCGGTAATTAATTATATTTTATATGTATATGTATGTATATAAAGGCCTACAAGAAATGAGGAAACTTTTCTTTGGCACATGACAATGATTTGCTATTATGACATTTTGCATATAATTATATCCCTGCTGCCTTCCTGAAGCGTTTGGAGACTTTCCTTTTTTCTGTTTTTCTTTTGTGTTGAGTTTTGAGCGCCTCTGATTCGAATGCCGCAATATAAGTGCTCCATTGCATTACATTACATTCGTGATCTAGGAAACATGTGAAGTATCGAGCAAATCAAGTACCTGCCTACATTATGTTAATATGGAACCAGAATAGGACAGTATTATTGGTTTAATTGTTAAAAAATATTTATGTGAACTGTAATTCTACTAATTAACAATCTTCCGCTTCATTTATTATAAACTGCATAAAAGTTATCAGGCCTACATTGATATTTTGATAACGATACGGCTCGGTGGCCGATTGGTTTGAACGGTGGGCCTGTAACGCGGAGAGTTCGATCATCGTCCGAGGAGTAACTGTGTATGGATCTTGAGCAAGTCCTTTACATGCAACTGCTCTGCAATATAACTGCCATCGCCACCTCGAGACGTGTGTGCGCTTATAAAACTAAATGTTAGAAGGACGAAATAAAGGTGCAATATAAAGTAGCAGTTGTGTTGTATTGTTTCTTGTTACTGTGTAACGTTTCTGAGTGAGACAGTGGCAGCAACTAGGCCGACCAAATGTATACAGCTATATCCGCTGATTCGGTTTGAGTTTCGATTCTAATTTGAACCTTTTCCCCGTTTCGATTCGAGAGATTCGCAGGTCCCTACTAATCAGAGGGAACGGACAAAGCCCCCCGGACAAAAGCCCCTCCGATTTTGGGTAGGACATTTGCCCTCCCTCCGGACAAAGGCCCCCTAGTGTGAAGTATGAACGGATGATGATATATTTAACTGCCATTATGTAAAATATATGAAAACAAGCAAATAATTATCGTGTCGTATAGGAGACAAAGTGAGTCCAGTTCTGAATCTTTATTTTGTTGTGCTGGATGCATAAATACTACAAACAGTCTGTGACACGCCTTAATAAGCGGTGAAGGTCGTCAGCTAGTAACCAGCTAGGCCTACAGTTGGTTAGCAAACTGTCAGTGACACTCGATAATCATCTCCCATTAATAAGAGAGAGTGGGTGAATACCTCTATATAGATGATAATCTAAGAATATAAGCGGTGAAGGTCAGCTAGTAAGTATGCTTACAGTTGACGACAGTCAGCCAGTGACACGCGATAATCATCTTTCTAAGAGTGGGTGAAGACCCCTATAGACGAAAATCTCAGAAAAGTGTGCTTATAAAACGAAGACTTCTACGATGCACACCTCATATTACAAACCATTTCGTCTTCAAACTTTGCAGGTATTGGAACCAAAGCAATATGTCAACCCGATAAAAATAAATATCTTACAGGTTTAGTAACACTTAGCCAACATGGATACATCCATGCACACATCCGTATTGTGCATACAACCATCCATCATATGTACACACATACAAGCATGCATATATAATTTGGGAGAGCTTATGGTCTACACTGGGGAGGGGCTTTTGTTCTGGGGGCTTTTTCCGGGGGGGCTTTTATCCTAGACTCATTAATCAGAGCCAATGGCAACTCACAGTACCTGGATGAAAGTAACTCGCATCATGCGTGGAATTATCTAAATAATGTTAAAGGTTGAGTTGTAGGGATAGATATGTCCTAAATCAGCGCTGCGCTCGACGCTTTATAAATAGCAACCAAAGCAAGCGACGCAGCTCCTAACATTGAACCTAAAAATGGTGTTCCTACAAAACCGTGCAATTTTGGAAAAGATGCACGAGTCGATATCGTTTGAGTTGCAATTTTAATTGTTAAGGTATTTCCACTTATTTAACCGCTATTTTCCGTATAAACTTAGTTAATTTTAGTAATAACATTGGCCTATAGTGCAATACATGGTCCGTTGTTAAAAGATAACTCGAATGTGCAGAGCAGAGAACGAGATGGTCCTTAATAAAAATACATTTAATGATTAATTTTCCGATAGACTCTTATAAACGACTGATGGTTGTTATTTTTGACTGTGTAGAGCCAGGTTTCCGACTGGGATCGTCGTCTACAATACGTGACTGGACTCTCTGGTTCAGCAGGTAACACTTCAGGAAAGTAAAGATCCAACGTTTGGAGGAATAATAATTATAAAAGTGCGTGACTTCAAATTAACCGGAAGCCAATGCCATAGAGTAGATAATCAGGAAATCCAGAATTAGGGAAAGCACAGTACGCGAAGCTTTCGTTAATAGTTAATATAAACGATGCCAAGGTTGACAAAAATGTAGGCCTTTGTATATACCAATCATTTATATAGCGCTTTACAAACTAACGATCCGTAAATCATAATTATAATGGCTGTCGTTGCTGCAATTATTCTTCTAATTCTCCTTTGTTTAACAAGCATTTGTTTTTCACGGAACTATATTCTACAGTCATTGATTCGTTCGGCACGTGTCAGATTCGTTGAAGAGGCTGACGTTGGATTTCCTCTTTTAATTGTTTAAGGTCATATTCTGAATCGATAGATTAGGCCATCTGGTGGTTGCAGAAACTAGGTGGTAGGTTCTTCCAGGCGACTGTGATACCCTCTCACTCATCATCGTACAATTCTCGTTGAAGAATATAGAAGTCGTCTGACCAACAGAAGCAATGCAACCGGCTTTTCGGATGGTGTTATCGCTCTTGAGCTTCACCCAAACTATTGATTTTAAGGACGAGGCCTATGGGAACAACTTTATAATTATTATAATGCAAACCTGAATGTATACTGTTTAAAGTATTTTATTGAAATCGCGAAATGTAGTGACTGAACTGTGACAAGCGCTCATCTCCTAAGAACAAGTTCCAGTAAGACACACTATAGGCCTACTCAGTATGATTAAAGAGGAAACCCAACATCAGTCTCTCTGGCTGTTGGTTTACAACGTGATCGTTGTTGATTTTTCTCTAGGCTATGCTTTGATAACGAAGAATCAAACTGCTTTGTGGACCGATGGCAGATATTTCCTTCAGGCAGACATGCAGATGGATTGCAATTGGATACTAATGAAAAGAGGTAACCACTCATGATGGTATTGTAAGGCGTAGCTCTGAGAGGCAACTTCCAGAAGTGAACTGTACATATATGTTATTATGGCATATGCGTTGCGGTCATTAGTTAGATTTCGGACAGAACAGACAGAGTAGTCTACATTGACGGTCAGACGGTCGTTCGAGTGGATTATTTTGTAGGTCATAAGTTCTTCGATATATGCAAAATGTGTTCGTTAAATAAAGCCTAATGTACCACAAGTGATCTTCTATTTATTGAAAAGATTGCTCATGCTCGATGTCAATGAAAGCAGAATGACTTCGTAAGTATACACACCAGATATAATTATCTTGTAGTTTGAGGATCATCGCTCTTCTGCTCTTTGCTCAATGAGCTTATCAGTCGACGTACATAACTTAGGTATTTTAGACATAATAATTTTATTGTATGCTAGTGTTTGTATTAAGCGCTTTGTACACAGTATTGCCTGAATTAAAAAGCAAGGAAACTACGAAGCTTCGAGGATAACACAATTTCTACAACCCCATTTACTATCTGTTAATGAATGTGAAAAACGAGGTTCATGATTTAGAGAATCATTCGTCATTGACGTTTTTGTGTTAATACAATTACACCTGACTATGTTCGTCAATAACCCTGTTATACATGATGCTAATTGTTGTTCAATTCATTAATTATTTGGTTGTTTCTACCGTATCAAAATTTATGTGGAAGGTGCTGAGCAGTTTGAATCCTGCGTAAGAGACTAAAAGAGTATGGATTGGTGTTTTCCTATAGGTCAACCGGGTTATCCAACAGGAGAGAATTGGCTTCTCAGTGTCCTGCCAAATGGCGCACTTGTTGGAGCCTATCCAAACTACGTTTCTATCAGTTCGTATTCATTCTCTTGCACCTTGTTATTAAAACTGTCAACGTAAATATTGTCCTTGTGATCATCACTTTCAAAAGAAGCTTACTGAACCGTTGTAAACAAATGATTTGTTAGTGATGCATGTTTTAATCGTCGTTGTCACAACCTTGTGACCAAGGTAACTACAAGAAGGAATATCAATGGTGAGAGACAGATGGGCCAACACGGAGACAGGCAGAAGAGTGAGCAAATTATTGTTAAATATTGTCAAACTGTTTAAGCCGAATTGTTTGGACTCCTTGCTGTGGTTCAGCCAACGCATCTGTACGAACATGCGGTCTCGTTCTCGTCTCAGAAGTACAATCTCATATCGATGGATATATTATTCTCTTATAATTACAAGATGCATGACAGGCGATAGTAGTGCAAGTCCAAGTGTTACATTATTCATATATTGTTGTATTCAACTGTCTAAGACATCTGGCAGTGATACGAGAGGCCAAGTGTTATATATGGCAAGATGTTGTTTGATTCTGATTTCTCAGGTATATGGGAGTCCTATCGAAAGGCTCTTTCGGGCAAAGCTACTCTTGTCAAAATGGATAAGGATCTTGTGGACATCATCTGGACCGACCCAAATCGACCCCCTCGACCTAACAATCCGCCTTTCGTTCATGCGATTGACTTTGCAGGTAAACCGGAAATCATCTTCTATATAATTGTATGGGACTCTTCATCTAATATCACCATTTCTTCGTTCAAGTGTTCAATGCAGTGAATTCTATCTCGCAATATAGTTGGGTTGCCATTTAAAATATTTTCCTAGTAACGTGGCATCAGGGTCCGATTTGTCAAAAAAGAAGCAGGGGCTCGGAAATCTGAAAATTTTCGCAATTTCAGAGAATTCTTTTATTTACCATGTGTTCGTCGTATTATAAACCACTCGCAGAGGATAGGCCTACTATTTGTCGTAGTCTCCATATTGACCAGATTTTTTTACTCACCCACACAGCCACACGTGTGCAAACGCACGCGCGCACTTGCAAGAAACATCACTTTTTTCCAACTTCCACAATCGCCTTATCTGGCACCATAACGCTCAGATTTCAGCCAGACTGGTTAGACCGTTAGAGTGCAGGATATGTCATGAGCCCCTGCTAAAGAGAGCATGTGGATCTCGGTTGGGTTGGCATTATATTACATTGTGACATGTAAGAGATATTAATCATGAGCTAGTTCAGTCCTTGTATTCTAAATGGCGTGGGGGTCAATTCAAACGGCGACTACATCATATTAGAAGGGTTAAAGTCATATAAATAATTGCGTGCTCTGTCTCTGTCCTCTGTCTCTGTCTCTGTCTCTCTGTCTCTCTGTCTCTCTCTGTCTCTCTTTCTCTCTCTCTTTTTTTTTTCTCTCTCTCTCTCTCAAAGTCGGATTAATTGGCCTCTGAGTGCTCGATTCCTTGTCTCAAAAGCCTTCAATACATTGTGTGATGCACCCTATAAGAGTCGCTTGATGTTCCCTTGTTGTTCCCTCGAACAGACAAAGCCTAGACTACCTTTTCTAACCAGAATTTGTAGATCCAAACTGAGTCACCAAGTGAAATCGAAGTCCAGGTCCATTATTAATCTGTCCTTGATCAATGAATACAGAGCGGGCAGCAAATGCAATCCTACACTACACCGTGGGTAAAGAACTTGAGGGGGTCAAGCCTACCCCTTCCCCCGGGGGTCGGCCAGAGGTCGGAAGCTTGGGGTCAAAGAAAGAAGCATGGGGGTCCAACCCCTCTGACCCCCCCCCCCACCCCGACAAATCGACACTGCGTGGCATATACCTCACAGACTGCGTGAGTATACCGTTAAGTACGAGTCCGTGTTTTTTGGCTCTTCCAGCTGAGATCATCTCCCTGATCAAGATCTGAGGATATAGCCTTATACTCTCTTACCCTCAGCTCCTCAAACATCTGAATACTGTCTGCTTGAAACGACAAAGAAATGGAGACACTTTTGGAAAGAGCTCTTACCCACCGATGAACTTTATTATAGCCTTAGCTGCCTGCGTCTATGAACCAATGCACGAATATTAAAACGAGATTGCGTTGCGTCAATTGTGTTGTCGTGGCTTATGCTGATGGATCGTTGAACAAGAAGGACTTCTTTCTACTGACTGTGTGTCGACTTTAGTCTATGGCCAACAGATCCTCATCGGGTGCAGGGAGCCAGTCACCCATTAGAAGGCAGCGAGGCGTCATCCAACTCGAGACGTCCAACAAATACATAGACACATATAACAAATAAATGACTGTACAATATACATGTGCGGATTGTACGCATTTTGTGCAGACATTTGTAATGAAGTTTATGTAAGTATGTAAGTATGTATATGAACATTTATATAGCGCCCTACCAGAACCTCACGAGGGCGCTTAAATAAAATATAGTAGGTAAGGTAAGCAAGTAAGTAAATAAACTGTATATCTATTTTTATACTTATGTTTGTGTGTAGACATGTGGCCTATGTCGTTCCTAGATTTTCTTTTATAGGTGTGACTTGGCAGAATAAGTTGTCACAAGTCCGAGAGAAATTTGCTGAACAAAACGCCGATGCATTGGTCGTCACAATCTTAGAGGAATCTGCGTGTAAGTCATGTGACACCTGTTTTGCATCTGAATATTTTTTTTATTCAATCGAAAGCAATGACTTCGGTTGTATCTGATGCTGATCAGCAGGCTTGGGCAAACTAACTAATCGATCAATCGAGTTTCACTAATCGGTTAATCGAGGGTCCAAATAGCTCGATTAATCAATTAATCGATTAATCGCGATTGTTCCATTAGTGCGATTGGCTCGATTGTTCGATTAGTACGATTAGCTCGATTGATTTGCAAATACTACTGAAATATGAACAAATATGTCATCCGCGTCATAAATAAGATGCAATGCTGCCTCCACGATTAGTCTACGCGGGCTACTGTAACAGAGCATTCACTAAGTTAACATCACGAGTTATGATACTACAATTTACTAATTGCTCTAGTCTAGCTAATCGAACAATCGAGCTAATCGTGCTAATCGATTAATCCCACTAATCGATTAATCGCACAAATGAAGCAATAGATTAATGGATTAATCGCACATCGAACATTCGATTAATTGCGCTAATCGATTAATCGCACAAATCGAATAATCGATTAATCTATTAATCGCACTAATCGAACACTCACGCACGCTTGTAGGGATGTAGGTCTACTCTAACAGGCCTCGTTGAATTGGACATAATTTCGTCTGTTTCCTTTAGGAGTCTACGATCTGCTGTTAACAGGGTCTGTCTGTTGATTTCGGTGACTGGTTCGTTGTGGTAGCGTTGTGAAGCTCTTTGCGCTCGTTCTGTTCTTTTTAAGTTGTTGAGAGATAAACTTTAGACAATTCATATTTCTTGCGTCTACTTAGGATGTCGACAGGGCCAATTAATTGCCGACTGGATTTCGACTACATGTACAATTGTACACCCCTCCAAATCACCATTCTCTAAGCATCATTCTCTACAATGGAATTGGTTTCATATCTCTGATTTCCGAGAAAAGCGTGTCAATTTATTCCCTTAAATAAATCCGCCATTTTGTTGTCTCTTTTGTCTATTTAACTATTATTTCGACAGAGTTACGATAGACGCCTTAGAAATATTCTGCTACATGGTATCTTTATATTTGCATTTAACGCCTCCAATGAGTATCTTTGAAGTGGCTGTATAAATTATGAAATAACAATGAAGCAATTGTTATTATGGCGAAGGAATGCTTTATTTTAGGGCTGTTTAACCTGCGCGGAACGGATCAGACGTCGTCTCTCTTCTTAGCTTATTCCATTGTTCTTCCGAATGAAGCAAGGTTAGTTTGATTGCTTCTACGAGAGGCTCAAGGCTTTGTTTCAGAACTATAGTCTAATCATCTGATTCCTTATGTATAGAACACTGTGACAAAACTCAGTACATGGTATAATCATATCGACGCTTCTCGAATAATTCTACTCCGATTAAAGGAATGGACTGTAGGCCTATGGAAGAGGCAGTTGGAGTTGTCCGTGGAGTCGGTGCAGAATTGACAGGACGTCATCTGGAGATAGTTTGGAGCAACACATGTATGGCCAAGTAGCTGGAACCAGTCTATATGCCAAGCAGAACTTTGGAAAGTCGTTTTGAAGTCTATTGAGTTCTACTTATCTCGTCTTAGATGCGTATTTCTGCCTTTTCACCGTTTCGCCGTTTCTCTCTCTTCATATAATAGTTTTTCTCACGTCCCAATTATTTGATTATTCTATCAGATTCGCGATTAACAATAGTTTTTAGGCCTCATTGAAGGCCTAAGGTGCATTACTCATCTCGCCGCCTAGGATACTCTGTACCTGAAAAACCAACCTCCATTTGGTGTATCGGACAAAATTGAGGCTGGCCAATGAGATAAGAGATAGTCTATTGAGCAGGAACTTAATTAGATTAGAACAGTCCTTTTCTTCTTCAATTCACGCCATTCGTGCTCTTCCACGCTCATCGAACCAAGCGAAAGAAGATCCATTTCAGCTTTCAGAGCGAGTATTTTGACAGTTTCATATTCATTGTGTATTATATATGAGGTAAATCATTTTATTGCATGTGAGGAGATTAATTGGCAAAATAAACAGTAACACTGATGAGAGAAACTTAGACTGCGATATAATATTATGTGTTTCAGATTGTTCCTAAATAACTATATGAGTATGATCACTTCGACCGACCTTCAAGACCACCTGCAGATCCACGCCAACGGAACATGTCGAACCCCAGGACTCAACTGCATTAATGTAAAAATTTAGCAGTAATAGTCAGTCTTTCCTTTTTTCATTCACAGTCTAATTCATTATATCTTGTGTTCTTTCGTTCCATTATTCCTTTCTCCCTAACCGTCAGTCTCTCGTTTCAATCGGCCTCTTTCCTTACGTTCATATTATGCATGACCCTTGATCCTTCTTTCCTTTACTTACTGCGTCCTCTCCTTCGTTCCACTTCATTTAGACATTACGACGCGCGCACATGCATGGCAACACACGAACATAAATTCCTATTTACAAGTGTGCACACACACACATATATATATATATAAATATACATATATATGTATATATACATATGTTAGTCTTGACGTTAACACCAAGTTTCATAATTATGCTGTGTAGGTCTTCGACTACAGTGCCATAATGACTCACATCGAAGAGCTAGCTAGCAGGAACCTAAGCGTCTGGCTCGATACGACGGCAAATTACGCCACTTATTCCGCTGCCGGGGTCAGTAAGCGTTTTATGGAGAAACATTAAAGCACACGAATAATAAAGAGATGATGTTGCCATTCAGTAAAATAGCATGTGCTAAAAATACACAGAGAATGGTAGAAAGGATATTGCAAACGGCGAAACATACCCGAAAAGATGGTAGAAATAAATGTAATTAACTGAATTAGAAAATGTGCTGACAGGTTGAGTCCATTCGTGCTTATAATTTTGCTATCTAGTTATTGGCCTGAGACGTTATTTGGTAGGCCTATATGCCTGAATAAAATCAACGCCAAAGATGAATTCACGGATGATATTGACGTTTACTCCAAGTACATTTGCAATTCTAATGTTTATAGTTTTTTTTTACAAACACTCACTACTGTAATTTTACCTATTCCAATTTAAGCGTTACTAGTTTTGTGATTATTACCATTCTTGGAATACGAATTATACAATCGTTCGCAGCTTTACTCACAAATTTTACCTAATAAAGAATAACAATTTTATCATTTCAAATTTTATTTTATCAATTGGAAATTGATAGTTTGCAATGGGAATACTGCAATTTCGCGAATTACTAGCTTGTCGCTCATTTTTCAACTTAGCCACACGCATTACTACTAGTTGCGCTATTTGCAATTACATGTAGGCTGTGTAATTATCTCCTTGCAATTTCATTGCTCACAGCGTTGTCGTTACAATTTCTTATACATGGCTTTCTAGCAATAAGTTACCATTTCAAGAATTTTCATCTGCAGTTTTGACAGTTTGAATTTGTATTCTTCTTTTGCAGATTTAAAAAGTATTCCTAATTTTCATTTGTATTTTTCCATTTTTAATTTTAAAACGGTACCTTCTGAAACCTTAAAAGCTCGTCATCTTGAATGTTAATGTTGGTAATTTACAATGTTGCCATTGCAATGCTGCATATTTAGATGTCGTTATAAATTGGTCCGTCGGTTTTCGCTCAATGGACGAAAGGGTTTCGGAATGCGAGAATATTGTATCGATAGACATCGCTTGAAACGACAGTTTTAACGTGATGACCGGACAAAGGAAACTATATCGTTGTAAAGAAGCGTGTTCCAATGGCTGAACAAAATCAAATTGTTTTCATCGATCTGAAGAGGGGAAAAGAGAGACGCTGTGTTTCCATTCAGCTTAAACTTATCTATGAATGAAATGGAATCTCAGTGATGTGTACATATATTATATCGATTGCACTTGCATAGGCTACATGATGCATGAATAAACTCCTTGTATACGTTAACTTACACCGACTGTTTAGAGCCTTACATAAAGATGTTGCTTCTGAATTGAAATGCAGATAAGGAGACTGGTCCTTCGTTCGCCCATTGCTCTCATGAAGTCCATCAAGAACCCTGTGGAAAAAGTAAAGTTCGCCGAATGCATTGTGAGTTTCATATGCAAATTGATATCTGGAGCGAAACTAACTTGTGGGTGTAGCGATGTTGAGGTTCCACGTGAAGACAAGTAAGTTATTTAAATGTAGCCTAATGAAGCCTTGACCAACCAAATTATTAGTTCATATAATTATGTAGCGTCTTTATAGAGAACTAAATTAGCTGTAGGGCTCATTTGAAGAATTGCCAACCGTTCTCAGTGCGCATATTCTTTAATACCCCGCTTACAAACACACAGTGGGACATACGATAAGAAGTACATGCAAAAGAAGCAGAGAATAATTGAATTGATGAATTGCCAAAAGTCACCTGTGTGGCATCCTACTTATGAATTCCTTTCCTGCCAACCTATTAGCGCAATAAATAACAACAATTCAACAGACTTGAAGAAAATATACCAAAGTACATGTATTGCACAGTATTTCAATACTTACATAGACATATACGAAATTATTATAGGTATGAATTGGTTACTCGTAGACAATGGTTTGCTATACGTTTTTTATTAGTTTTATTCATGATTACTATGCACCTTTCACAATATCATGAATTATTCATAAAGGATCAGATTGAAAGGATTTTTCGACAACTTCGCGCTCTGAACAAAGCAACGGGGTTCAGATTGTATGTCAGCAGTGCCCATAGGAATGCAGTCTAGCTTCTGTGTGTAGAAATAGCTCAGAAGAATCTACGTTGCTGCTGATAATCTACACTGTTAGCGATAGGTCTAATGGTCAAGAAAGTTGAATTATAGCGTACACCTGATATATGTATTTTATGTGTGTAGATGCGAGACTCGGCGGCATTAGTCGAGTTCTTGGCCTTTCTAGAAAAGGAGGTCAGTTCTGAATATTGCTATTGCTCTTAGTAAACAATAAATTGGCGTTTAACTTTAGTTTAACATCAGTTGACTTTTTAAGCCATTATTGATGTACTGACGCATATGTTGTGTTGAAGCGCACTTAAATACTACTTTAAAATAAGTCTAGTATTTAACTGAAAGTTATTGTGTCAAGCATATATATGGTTTGGTAATATAATTAATAACTAATATATTATGTGAAATTGCAAATTTAAACAAGCATCATACATTGATGTCTTTTCTGGCATAAGATGTTGTTAGTCAGTTTGGTTGCTTTGATTTATAATACAATACAATACAACTCGGCATTTTTAACGCGCTTTATCACGACAAGCACGCACACGTCTCGACGACGCAACTGCAGTTGTACTACAGAGCAATTGTGTGCGAGGGACTTGCTCAAGGTCCCTACACAGTGACTCCCCGGACGAGGGTTGAACCCGCTCACTCAGCGCACACTGAACGCTACGTGCTGACCGTTCTAACCAATCGACCACCATGATACAATACAATACAACTATGGGTGTTGTTCTACTGTGAAAAGTGACGAGCATAGTAGTTACCAATTTGTTTGGCTCTTTTCTTGCAAGCCACCCATTATGCTTCCCATCTGATAAGAGAAGACGAAAAATGTCACCAATTAACAGAGCCACGACATTCAAAATAGATTAATGTGGTTGGCGAAGAAAGGAGAGGAAAGGTGAGTCATGGAATTCATAGGGAGGACGCTAAGTCAATCACTCAGTCAAAAATACTTGCTATAGCGCCCCTTAGAGATATCTACTCAGAGGCGCACCAGCCTCTTGGCCTAACCCTCGGCTGAAAAGGACAGTTTGTGAGGACAAGATGATGAGTTCTTAGGTAGGAGGCGGAGCTCTGTGGGAAATCCATTCCAGATGGTAGGTCCCACGACCGAGAAACCCCGATGCTGCATTAGGGAAGTGCATGCAATAGGGACGATCAGGTGATCGAGGCATCCGTGAATTGGAAGGTTAGGTTGCTTCAATTGAACAAACCTCTCTCTCTCTCTCTCTCTCTCTCTCTCTCTCTCTCTCTCTCTCTCTCTCTCTCTCTCTCTCTGTGTGACTCGGTCTGAATCGCTCTGTCTCTACGTCTCTCTCCGTCCCTCTCTGTCTGTCTCTCTGTCTCTGTCTTTCTTTTCTCTCTCTCTCTCTCTTTCTCTCCCTCTCTCTCTCTCCCTCTCTCTCTCTCTCTCTCTCTCTCTCTCTCTCCGTCTCTCTCTCTCTCTCTCTCTCTTTATCTCTCTCTCAATGGTCCAAGTCCCTATCTGATTCGGTCTGAATCGCTCTGTCTGTCTGTCTCTCTCTCTCTAATTCGGTATGAGTCCCTGTCTGTCTCTCTGTCTCTTCCTTGAGCGTAATTCAACTTTCAATTGTATCATATATCCAGATTGCCGTGGGCAGACCATGGACGGAATGCACAGCCGCCGATAAACTGCAGGAGATAAGAAGGTATGAATTAGGGTAACAGGACAATTGCCCCCGGACAATTACCCCCGGACAATTACATCCCACACAAATAAATCCCCCGGACAATTACCCCCCGATGCAAATAACCCCCCGGACAATAACCCCCGAATAGTATAAGGGTAAGATGCGACACACATACATACATACATACATATATATATATATATATATATATATATATATATATATATATATATATATATATATATCAATCAACATTTATTTGGCAATCCAATAAACAAAACAGAAATTAATGACAATTATTACAAATTTTACAATTGTTATCGGATCGTCCGGGAGACCCAATTAGGGATCGGAAGATCCCTCTAGTTAGGGCCACCTGGAATGTTCGAAGTAAAAATAAGGGATTGCACCAAGTTTTGTACTATTGCAAGATTGCACAAAAGCAGTTCTTTATAAAATATTAACTGAAAGCTTAACTAGACTTAATGAATAACATAGGCATCCAAGTCACAGTTGTTGATTCAAAGCATAATAGTTGGCCCTTTATTAGCACATTGCAACAACGCCAGCCTTAGGACCACAAAGCGGAATAACCCTAACCAAGGTCACTGTATCTCTCATACGATAGTTGGCCCATTATTAGCACATCGCAACAACGGAAAAATTAGGACTATAAAGCAGAGTAATTTTACCTAAGGTCACTGTATCTCTCATCCATGTTCATTCATTATGGCCTCCCTCCACTTAGACCTGAACTGGTACAGATTTGGAATTAGGCGCAATGGAAGTGGGATGTCATTCTAAATCTTAGGCCCTGTGCATTTTATAGATGCGAGCCTAATGTTCGTCCTCGCATAAGGGATGTAGAAAGTGGGGTTCCCTCTTGATAAAAGATAATGGCTACCTTGGTGAAGAGGAAAATAATCTAGAAATTGGCTGAGTAATAAATTGCGGGAGTATTGGTACCTGAAGATTCCAATTTGTAGTGTCCGAATTTGTTCAATTTTTAGTATATTTCTGTTTTTGAATTCAAGTCCTGTGTGCGCACCATATGGTATGTTTGCTACAAATCTGATTGCTTTTTTCTGTAAAATACTCACTTTCTGTAAATTTGATTTGTAAGCAGAGGCCCAAACTATATTGCCATATATTAAATATGGGCAAATGAGAGTGTGATATAGGGTTGTGCGGGACTTAGCCAGAAGCACCTTGGATATTCTAGAGACTATTCCGATACTTTAGGCAACTTTAAGTGATATTGCAGATATGTGATTAGTCCACGATAAGTGCTGATCTACAACAATTCCCAAAAATTTAGCGGAAGAAACTTGGGTGATTGGTGTTTCCAGAATTCTAATAGTTGGTGAATGCTCAGGTGGAGGCTTTCTGTATGATCTAAACAATATAAAGTTGGTTTTATCTATGTTAAGGGCTAGTCTATTAGCTATGAACCATTCTGCCATCTTATCTAGTTCAATGTTTGTTTGGCTAATCAGGGTTTCAAGGCAGGAATGGGAATGAAATATATTAGTGTCATCAGCAAAAAGGATAGCAAATAAAGCCGGAGCTACATTTGGAAGGTCATTAATATAGAGGATGAATAATAATGGTCCCAGGATAGACCCTTGGGGGACCCCATAATTTATGGTTAATAGACCAGAAGAGGTGTTATTACAGCGCATTGAATGTTGCCTATCAAACAGGTAGCTTCTAAACCAATTTAGTTGCGTGCTTCTTATCCCGTATATGGATAATTTCTTAAGAAGAATATCATGGTTTATAGTGTCGAAGGCTTTAGCCAAGTCCAGGAAAATTCCAATGGAATATTCGTTATTGTCTACGGCAGCTGATATTTTATCCTGCATGTTGAGTAAAGGCATGAAAGTTGAGTGACCAGAGCGAAACCCGTACTGAGCAACATAATTATAGAAGATCCGATTTTGCAATAAAATTATTAAGGCGTTCATGCATTGCTTTTTCGTATAATTTCGAGAATATAGGCAAAACTGAGACTGGTCTATAATTAGAGGCACTATCTCTTAGGCCTTTCTTAAAAATTGGGACCACTTTCGCAATTTTTAAGGCTTCTGGGAAAGTTCCCGATTTAAATTAACAATTTATAAGTTCTGCCAAAATGACCGATAGGCTTGTAATAGCAACAGAGGGATCAATATCATCAACTCCTCTAGATTTGGAAAGTTTGAGACTCTTTCACAACCGTATCAATTCATTCGAAGATGTTTCGGTTAGTCCGAATGATTCATTTCTGAAGGGAGCCATATATTTTTCTATGGGTGAGGTAGATTCGGGAATTAGTGAAGCCAGTGAGTGCGCTATATTGGCAAAATAATTATTAAATTCTGTAGCAATTTGCGTCGGATCGTTAGTTGATACACCGTCTATTTTTAGCGACTTAACATTTTTGTGCTCAGCGTCAACTCCGTTGTTCAGCAGAGATCTGAGAATTTTCCATGTCTTTTTAAAGTCGTGGCTATGCTTAAAAAATTCCTTTCCGCTGAAAGCCTAATTTTCTTGAAGTTATTTCTATATCTATTATATTTAATCTTATTTGCCTCTGTTGGATGTTTAACATATCTCAATTGCAATTTCGATTTGGTGGCACAAGACTTTAAAAGACCTGGTGTCGTCCAGGTTTTTTTGGCAATGCTCGCTTGTTTTGGTTAATCCTTTTGAGAGGAAATGCCCTGTTATATTCTCTGGTGTAGTTATCCATGAATAAATTATATGCCTTATCAGCATCTAAATCTTTGCAAGCAGATAAGGTCTGTGTCCAGTCTTGCTGAGATAGAGAAGTAAGAATTAAATCAGTGGCCGCGGATGTAAAGCTTCTTCGGGTTCGACTGATTGAATAAGGCGGGGTCACAAGGGTATAGCCAAATGTCGCTGATATGGGAAGATGGTCCGAAATGTCTGATGTTATTATTGACGATCCTATTATTTTATTCCACATGTTAGTGAAAATATTGTCTACATGCGTGGCGGTTTATTCTGTTACACTGGTGGGTTTCGTAATCACAGAGAGGAGGTGGTGAGACAGTAAGCAGTTGAAGAATTCTTCTGTTGGTTTAAGCTAGCTACTTTTTTAGAAGATCTAGGTTAAAATCTCCAATTAATAGTTGCTCCTTAGATTTACCTTTTATTTTATTTTGTTTAACATACTGCGACAATTTAGATGCATGATAGAAAATTGCTCACACATTTGATGAAACTCCTGGGTTATGGATTGGGTTATACAACAGTTAGGGGTGCAAGGCAGATCTTTGAAAAAGTTGCGGTCAGGGTCTAGATCAGTATAGTTTGCCAGGCAATGGGTCTCGGACTCTTCATTGAAGAGAGACTGATTCAAATCATTGGAATGGTGTAGTAGTGTATCTGCCAGTACATTTAAGCTGGTGCTTGGGGACCAAAGTTCATGGTCTATATGCGGATTATTAGGGAAGGTCTTAATTGAGTGGACCGGTGTTCTATCGTTGGAGCCTAGGATACACATATTTGTAGCACAAAGCTGTGGATTGGTCGTTGTTGCATTTTTATCAAATGCCTCCATTTTTCCCATCAGAGCCTCGTTCACGTCTTCCAGACTTTTTACTCTTGAGGCTAACTCTTGATGCTGAGTGACGTTCTCGTTCGTCGCTGAACTTTCGATGATTTTATCTAATTTGCTGTTGAGGGGTTCTGTGAAGACCTCAAGTTTTTTGTCGAGTTTTTTGTCCAGTAGAGCGTCGATGGCTGGGGAGAGCATCTTTAAAATTTTCTCAAAGAAAATTTCGGCCGCTTGTTCATCCTTCAACAATTCCAGTAAGTCCTCCGACTTGAATCCCTTTTTAGCCATGTTTCCAACAGTTACACGGTTACACGTACAACAAGAAGCAGTTTATGCGGGTTGCAACGAATAGCAGAAACGTGAGAATCGAGGAGAACGACGATCTTACTCTTTCGAGCCGGGTCGATCAGTTGGGCGTACACTATACTCTAGGTATGTAGTTACAGTGGCTTCCCATCCCTCTTCACCGCCCAAGTCGACCTCAACTAATTTGCAACGAATTTTTTAGTTATATCCAAGTAATATTTTACCGCTTTCGGTTTAATCCATGATCCAGAGAATGTTTCCTCCAATGCTGCCCATTTTCAGCAAACTCTGCAGTCAAAATCCGCCAAAAAAGGAAGATTGTTGTCGAGCGGCCCACATACGACTAATTCAGATGGCGGCCATATATGTCTATATATATATATATCCATAGATACATGTATACGTACATATATGCATGCATCTGGGTATGCAAGTATGCATCTATGTATGTATGTTTGTATAAATACATGCATACGTATACATTTATATATATATACATAAATCATAAGTGCATACGTACATACATACATACATGTATGCATGCATATGTATGCTTGCATGTATGTATGTATGTCTGTATGTATATATGAATGTATGTATGTTTTTATGCATGTATACATATATTTAAATGTATACATACATGCATGCATACGTACATTCATACATACATGCAATCATACATACATAAGTACACACATGCATACATACATGCATATGTACATACATGCATGCATACATACATACGTACGTACATACATACATCCATGCATTCATACATACATACATGTATGCAGGCATGTACGTATGCATGTATGTGTGTACATATGTATATATATCTATTTAGCTCACACGACTTATGTTCTGACCTTTCTCATTCTGCTCTCACAGTTGGTTAATATGCATCCACAGATTCTACACATCAGTAGAAATTATTTCAATTCGCATTATCCTTGCGACATTTTCATAGTCAACCAATTACTGTCTTCTGTGTTCGGTGGCTATTCTTTACTCTTATTCTTTCTTCGTATGATTACCGTCTCCATGCTGAGGATATGCAGTTATGTTTTCAATCACATCGTTCTTCTACTAATTATTTATCCTTACATAACTGTTTCGGATATCAGTTTGATGATCAGACTGGATGGCTTGGTTATCGCGTTTCTCACTTATCGGATTTTGACTGAACTTCTCTGCAAGATCATAATTATTATAATTATAGATTTCACGACGACCTCTTTCGAAGCGATCAACGACTGATGCTCTATGTAGTCTTATGATGAATTTATTTGTAGAAGTCATTCAGTCATAGATTCGTTGTGCTTTCAAATTATTCAACTGGTCATTGGTGGTTCTTCTTAAGTCTGTAATGATCGCTGCCTGTTTCCTTCTATGTTTTCCAGCACATATCCAAATTACAGAGGTCTTAGTTTCGATACCATCTCTGCCGTCGGACCTCACGCAGCCATCATTCACTACCGTCCAGATCGATCGAGTAATGATACAAACAGCCCCATCAACACTCAGGATGTGTATCTGCTCGACTCTGGCGGACAATATCTGTAAGTCAATTATCTCCTTTGACAAGGCCTACTGTTATGGTGACTAGGCCTATTGTATGTTCCTCTTTCTTCTCAGTGTCATTACACGCGTTCGTTTAGTAGATTCTTAAATGATTTCCGTTGCGTGAACTGTTGTAGCGATGGTTCAACAGACGTCACTAGAACACTACACTACGGTACACCAAGTGCAATAGTCAAGGTTAGAAGCACGATTAAGATGCTTTCTTTCATCCGGTTAGATTTGATTTGATTTGTCTGGATTGATTTTGATTGGACTGATCTGATCTCTAAGCTCGACTCAATTAGATCAAGATTTCAGATTGAGTCAGAGTTGGTTTGATTAGACTAGGTGTTAATTATCACTGGTCTTTGAGCGTAGTTTCATTCGTGGGTATCACTGAGTTTTTAATTTATCAGAACGACGAAATCGAAACCAATTTCTGTCACTCTGTGACCCATTGGAACAACCATTGACACATGCTGCTATGTTAACAGGTGGTAAGTCGACCATATTAGTCATCATTTGAACGACCGCATTCTATCGTCCGGTTTTGAATAATTCACAATTTTGAACAAATCAACACGCTCACTTGCTCTAAAATAAGGCCCTATAAAAACTTAGATGCAACATACATACCAAACATTCATGCGCACATAAAATGATACAAGTACATACAGGGTGGGCCAGCATAAATGGTCCAACTTTGCAGGGAAATAACTCCACCAATATTTGGAAGTTATATTAATAATGCACCAAATTAAAGGTATATTACTCTATTAGTAATATTCAAAAACATTGGTTATTGCATCTTTAACCTACATGACGCAAATCGTGACATAACAAAAGTCAGTAAATCAAAAAAATGAAACCCTATAGTCAGTCATATTGTACTAAACAGCAATCTTAATAGACCTAATTAACTTGGAGATTGGAGATAGTTGGTTGTACCCTGGTCATCGTCTTGACTGCAAAGTAACTCGGAGTTTCGGACACACGAGCAATGTTAGCGGGTGTGCGCGCCGTGCGTTTACACCGATTCCCTGCTAATTGTTCAAACTGAAATATTCTTACTAATTTCTGATTGGACGCGTTTTACATTATTTGGGGTATTGTTTAGGAGGCGTATACAAGAGTTCTGATGGGAAGTATTGATCTTTCTGAAACCATTTGGCCATTTGGTCTCTACGGTAAGTCTTTCGTCTATGAAAAAATTGTAGCTAGTCAAGTAATTAAATACCTTAATGCTAATGGTTGGCTCCCTGCTTAGCAGTCTGGGTTTTGCAGGGATCACTCGACAGAGACCCTTCTAATCCGCTTGCTAGCTGACATCTATGGTGCCATAGATTACCCTTTTGGCTCTGTTTGATGTTAGTGCCGCCTAGAGTTGATACCTTTGAAAAGAGATCTTTCATCATGCGTATGTTATTTGACTTTGTTTGAAATTGTAAGCTATTATGCATTTGCTGGTAGTCTAATACAGAATATTCTTACTCACTTAAATTACACTACACACATGAAACTTATATTTTTAGACACACATTGAACTGCGTTATCCAAATTTCTGTGTATATGAGACTAAAGGACTGGTTTGTTAGAATCCTATTGCTGACACATTTTGTCTGTTTGCTATTTCTGATAGCGTTGGTATGTTTGTCGAGAATACTTTCAATACCAGAATGTTCTTTGACCTTGTTTAAATGTGACACTATTGTTTAAACATTTTGTAAGCTATTGTGCGTTTGCTTGTAGTCTAATAAAGAATATTCTTACTTACTTACTTATTTACTTTGACTCTGTCGATCACGACATTCTGTTACTCCGCCTTTCTACGTCCTTTGGCCTTGCTAGCAAACCTATTGACTAGATCCGTTCCTTTCAATGTGACCACACTTACTGTGTTGTATCCGGGTCGACTAGGTGCCAGTGGGCTCCAGCACCATTTGGGCTACCCCAGGGTTCTGCACTAGGTCCATTACTGTACATCCTGTACACGTATGAAATCGGACTTCTCTTGTCTTCCTGTGGTGTTTTGAACCAAATTTATGCAGACGACACCCAGGCTTATGTTCACTGTCTTGCGGCAAATGCGGTCGCTGCCCACTCAATACAGTTTGTATATAGACTCCCTTGGTGGCTGGATGTCGTCAAATCGGCTTCGACTGAACCCATCGAAAACGCAACTTATCTGGCTTGGCACCAGACAGCAGCTGACGAAAATTAATCTCTGTACCCTCTCTACCCAGTTTCCCCTCTTCACTTTCTCCGCCTCTGTTCGGGATTTAGGGGTCACTCTTGACCAAGAACTCACCTTTGCTCAACATGTCAATAATATCTCTCGAAGTTGCTTTTACCAGCTTCGCCAATTGCGAGTAATATCTCGCTCTCTTACCCTCAGCGCCGCAGATACTCTGGTTCATGCCTTTGTTACCAGTCGCCTTGACTATTGCTCCTCAATATATGCTGGCCTCCCCAAGTTCGGATTGGGCGTTTGGAGCGGTTGCGTTGGCCGCCCGACTGATCGGTGGGATTTCCAAAACAGGTCAAGTATCAGAGTAGGCCTACGTGCGGGATGTCCTGCACTGGTTGCCTCTACCCCTGCGCATCTTAGTTAGGGTATCTGCCTTAGTTTGGCGCTGCCTTGGCGGTACTGCGTCTGCTTATTTGCAGAAGCTATGTCGCCCTATCACTGCCAGTAGTGGTCGACGACCACTTCGCTCTGCATTTCATGGCGTCCCTTTTGCACGCACTTCCATAATGCAGAATCTGGCTTTCTCGGTCGTGGGACCTACAATCTGGAATGGACTTCCATAGAGCTCCGTCTCCTACCTAAAAACTCATCATCTTCATTTTACGCCTCTCTTAAGACTGTCCTTTTCAGCCGATTATTAGGCCGGGAACGCCTCTGAGTAGATATCTTGAAGGGGCGCTATATCAAGTATTTTTGATTTAGTTGATTGACATCTTCTCTCTCTCTCTTTCTCTCTAGAAGTCTCTTCTTGCCTTAATAATGCTGTGTCGCTTTTTGTCGGTCTCAGACCTTGAACTCAAAAGGCTGCAATTGACGTGTGCAGAACACGCGAGTAGGCGTAGTGCGGCTTGTCCCACTACGATAATTCCCCTCGATCCTACTCCACCAGCTGCATTGGTTTCCTACTGAATTCTGAATAAAATTTGAGTCGGTTTGCTTGAACTATCGGTGCACCAGCACATGTTTGATAAAGGGTGACGTCGTTTGATATAGGATGACGTCGTTTGGTGTAATATTACGTCGTTTGATATAGGATGACGTCGTTTGATATAGGATGACGTCGTTTGATATAGGATGACGTCGTTTGGTGTAATATTACGTCGTTTGATATAGGATGACGTCGTTTGATATAGGATGACGTCGTTTGATATAGGATGACGTCGTTTGATATAAGATGACGTCGTTTGATATAGGATGACGTCGTTTGGTGTAATATTACGTCGTTTGATAAAGGATGACGTCGTTTGATATAGGATGACGTCGTTTGATATGGGATGACGTCGTTCGATATAGGATGACGTGCCGATAATAATTGTTGTTTGGTCTTACAATCTAGGAAGCGATTTCGATGCAATTGCAAGAGCTCCTCTCTGGAAGAATGGCTGGGATTACAACCACGGAACCGGTCATGGAATCGGATATTTCCTCAGCGTTCACGAAGGTATGGATGACTAAACGCATCTTCTGTTCTACACAAACCGTATAGAAATATCTGTGGAATCACAAATACAACAATAATTATTCTGTTTAAATTACGTTGACGCCTGTCATATTTCGTTAGTTCTCAGCAATTATTCCAACGCTTCTGCTCATAAATCCTCTTAGCTGCAAACAATTGTCATTTGCTGTTTGAATGAGTTCATCGTCACTGGTCAGATTTATAGGATTTTAGGCCACGTAGTGAGGTATTTGGAAAGCGGTCTCACAGTCCAGTTGTAGAGCGGTCTGAACAAGTGGTTCGATGCAGGTGAGAGGAGGTGGTGATATTTGCATCTAACCAAAACAGAAAGAATGATTGATACATTTACACTACCCTTCAATTTATGTTCAGGTCCAGGACGAATTAATATGGGATTCAGTTCGCAGTGGACTCCAATATTCGAAGGAATGTTCCTTTCTGACGGTAGGCATGTTTGAATTAAACAATTATAGCCGCGTACTAAAGATTAATCACCGCTGTTCATTCGATTAAGTTGTACGTTGTGAACATTGGCAAATTATTAGACGAACGAAATTATTAACATTTCATTTAAATATTTTTAAAATACAAAACTTCGAACTAAACGATAAATGGCAGAGAAACATTGCCTAAGGAGTAAGTCAAACATGCTCTCTCATGTCATATTTTGAAACAAAGGTGTTCGTGCCTTTCCTGGTTGCATGGATAACGTTTTGATAGGCCTACTCTCAACCTGCGCCATCCGCTCTAATTGATTGCCTTTTTTATAACCTTCCGTCTTTGGAACCGATTTTCTGGATATTGGTCTGATTCAAACTTTCACTTTTTGTACAATGGCTTTACCTCGTGTGCATTAGGCAGCGAAGTGATGAATATTAATTAAAACTGCAAAATATAAGTCAGAAAAGGACTTTAGAGTCGTATGGAGGCGTCTCGCTTCCTTGTTTCAATAAAGCGCATGATCTGTTAAAATAAAACGTATAATCTGTCAAATAAAACGTACGATCTGTTAAAATAGAGCGTATGATATATTTAAATACAATGTGCATGTATGGTCTGTGTAAATAAAACGTATGTTTTGTTTAAATAAAACTTATGATTTTTCAAATTTATAAAACGTCTGATCTGTTTAAATATAACATAAGATCTGTTTCAATGAAGCGTATGATCTGTTTCGATCATGCGATCCATTATGAATGCCAACCGTTGCGGTGCGCAATAACCTTTGTTGAAATATTTTCAAGATTTATGAGAGATATATATTTCTTGCGATCTGTAAAGAAATATATATCTCCCATAATTCTTGAAAACATTTCAACAAAGACTATTGCTCACCGCCAAGATAGATATAATTATTATGTGGCAAACGGCTTCGTTGGTTTATGAAATGATATAAAATAATGGCTAACAATGCTTTCTGTTTGTTGATCTACAGAGCCTGGCTATTACGAAGACAACGACTATGGAATCCGTCTGGAGACTCTCATCCAAGTGGTCGAAGCCAAAACAACGGTTGACATTCATAATGGATTGCATGATCGAAACAGATCTTACGTTTCATTGAAACAGATCATTTATTTTATAGAATCAAATCATATGTTTTATTTGAACAGATCATATGCTTTATTTTAACAGATCGTACGTTTTATTTAACAGATCATGCGTTTTATTTAAACAGATCATATGTTTTGTTTAAGCAGATCATACGTTTTGTTTAAACAGGTCATGCGTTTTATTTAACGGATCATACCTTTTATTGAAATAGAGCATACGTTTTATTGAAACAGATCATGCGTTTTATTTTAACATATACCTTTATTGAAATAGATCATACGTTTTATTTTAGCATATCATACCATTTTTAGAAATAGATCATACGTTTTATTTTAGCAAATCATACCATTTTTAGAAATAGATCATTCGTTTTATTTAAACAGTTCATGCGTTTTATTTGTACAGATCATACGGTCTATTGAAAGAGATCTTACGTTTTATTTAAATAGATCATACGTTTTATTTAAACAGATCATGCGTTTTATTTGTACAGATCATACGCTTTATTGAATGAGATCATACGTTTTATTCAAACAGATCATACGTTTTATTGAAAGAGATCTTACGTTTTATTTAATAGATCATACGTTTTATTTAAACAGATCATGCGCTTTATTTAAACAGGTTGTGCGTTTTATTGAATAGATCATACGTTTTATTTAGACAGATCATGCGATTTATTTAAACAGCTCATGCGTTTACTCAATTACGCGAAAGGGCCGCGCGTTGGAGATTGCACATTGGCCTATTATTTGATTTCTCGACCTTCATTCTTAAATGGATAAATCATTCTGAAAATGACTTCACTGAAAGTAATCATCGATTGAGGCATTTTACGTTACGATAATAGTCCAACGGAATAATTATTATCATGCACAATTAACACTAATTTACAATAACTTTGTTGTCTGCAGGTTCAAAATATAATTGAGGACGATGACTACCATGTTATGGTAGGCTAGTCATCGTCCTCCATTATTTTTAAAAGATGTCCATTTCCTAAGCCATATTTCATTTCTTTAGAAAGTGTATACTCTTTTCATCGATATCCGAAAATTATTTATTTGTTGAACTGTGTATGTAGAATCATTTTAATGGCAAGACGTTCCTTGGATTTCATCCAGTAACTCTAGTTCCGTTCGAACCAAAACTCATCGACTACGATCTTCTAACTCGTAGCCAGGTCAGTCAGCCTTAACCTCTCGTCTACAATTTAGAATTTCAATGGTTGTGGTGATCGATTTATAAGTTGTACTTACATCGTAATCTCATTTCGTGCTCTATGTCGTACATTGCAGATAGTGAATGAAATTGTTATTATTTGCTATGGCATCTAGCTCGTGTGGAAAATATTTTAAAATATAAACGCATTCAAAATGCATTATTGAAATATGATGTCTCTGTTGGCTAGTATGGGCCTCTCAAATACTTCCTTTGTCTACTTAAATGTATCTTACATTTATTGTATATAATTTCATTTTGTTTATCAATAAAATTTTTTAACGTTGGTTGTTGTTGACATTGTAGAAAAATTTCCTCAACAAGTACAACCAGCGATGTCTTGATAAGGTTGGTCCATATCTTCGAGATGTAAGACAGAACCAGGAAGCCTATGATTGGCTGTTGGCCAGAGTCCAACCTATCAAGACGACGATTAGTCCGTTGATCAATGCCAGTCATCAGCCGTCGTTTACTTCCTCTCTTCTTCTTTTCTCGGTCGTTTTAGCCACACTTTCAGTTATGACGACGACTAAGAACTTTTGAGGCAGAACGAATCGCTGGTGGAAACCATTTCTTCTTTTTTCATATTGTTAATTAACACATTGAACGTTGATTAATATTTGAATGTCAATGCGTGCCAATGACAATTGCTAATTAGTGCATTTTTATTTTACAATTGAAGGATCGTTTTATATTATCATGCGCCTTGTGAATATTATCTAGAAATGACGATGTGTAGGCCTAAATGAGATTTAAATGAAGAGAAAATATTTTAGTGCTGGCCACTGTGGCCAGGTATAAGATGTTTTGCTATGTACGTTACGCTAAGATATTACAGACCAATTCTTTTTTCTACTTTCCACGTCAAAAGACGCTTAGAACGAATTCTCGATGGATGATATAATCGATTAATGATGATTTTAAATAAACCCTTTTAATCTATTTCCGTTGTTAATAAGCAAGTAAGACGGATAGGATAGTTTCCTATCGCACTTCGGGCGTACTGTTGGAATTGATGGTTAATTCTAATTAATCCTAATCAGAAGTCTGCAGTGAAATCTTCTTTGAATTATCTATCACTCAAAGATAGTCAGTCGACGGTTAATGGAAGAGAGAGAAGCTAGTGAAGAGAGACGGAGAAAAGAAACGGAAGAAAATGAAGAGAGGCAGAGAATAGAAACGGAAGAAAAGGAAGAGAGACGGAGAATAGAAATGGAAGAAAAGGAAGAGAGACAGAGAATAGAAATGGAAGAAAGGAAGAGGTACAGAGAATAGAAATGGAATAAAATGAAGACAGACGGAGAATAGAAATGGAAGAAAAGGAAGAGAGACAGAGAATAGAAATGGAATAAAATGAAGAGAGACGGAGAATAGAAACAGAAGAAAAGGAAGAGCGACTGACAATAGAAATGAAAGAAACGCAAGAGAGACAGAGAATAGAAATGGAAGAGAAGGAAGAGAGACAAAGAATAGAAATGGAAGAAAAGGAAGAGGGACAGAGAAAAGAAACGGAAAAAAATGAAGAGAGACGGAGAATAGAAATGGAAGAAAAGGAAGAGAGACAGAGAATAGAAATGGAAGAAAAGGAAGAGGGACAGAGAATAGAAATGGAAGAAAAGGAAGAGGGAGAGAGAATAGAAATGAATAAAATGAAGAGAGACGGAGAATAGAAATGGAAGAAAAGAAAGAGGGACAGAGAATAGAAATGGAAGAAAAGTAAGAGGGACAGAGAATAGAAGTGGAATAAAATGAAGAGAGACGGAGAATAGAAATGGAAGAAAAGGAAGAGGGACAGAATAGAAATGGAAGAAAAGAAAGAGGGACAGAGAATAGAAATGGAATAAAATGAAGAGAGACGGAGAATAGAAATGGAAAAAAAGGAAGAGAGACGGAGAATAGAAATGGAAGAAAACGAGGAGAGAGAATAGAAATGGAAGAAAAGGAAGAGAGACGGAGAATAGAAATGGAAGAAAAGGAAGAGGGACAGAATAGAAATGGAAGAAAAGGAAGAAAGACAGAGAATAGAAATGGAAGAAAAGGAAGAGAGACAGAGAATAGAAACGGAAGAAAAGGAAGAGCGACTGACAATAGAAATGAAAGAAACGCAAGAGAGACAGAGAATAGAAATGGAAGAGAAGGAAGAGAGACAAAGAATAGAAATGGAAGAAAAGGAAGAGGGACAGAGAATAGAAACGGAAAAAAATGAAGAGAGACGGAGAATAGAAATGGAAGAAAAGGAAGAGAGACAGAGAATAGAAATGGAAGAAAAGGAAGAGGGACAGAGAATAGAAATGGAAGAAAAGGAAGAGGGAGAGAGAATAGAAATGAATAAAATGAAGAGAGACGGAGAATAGAAATGGAAGAAAAGAAAGAGGGACAGAGAATAGAAATGGAAGAAAAGTAAGAGGGACAGAGAATAGAAGTGGAATAAAATGAAGAGAGACGGAGAATAGAAATGGAAGAAAAGGAAGAGGGACAGAATAGAAATGGAAGAAAAGAAAGAGGGACAGAGAATAGAAATGGAATAAAATGAAGAGAGACGGAGAATAGAAATGGAAGAAAAGGAAGAGGGACAGAATAGAAATGGAAAAAATGAAGAGAGACGGAGAATAGAAATGGAAGAAAAGGAAGAGGGACAGAATAGAAATGTAAGAAAAGGAAGAGGGAGAGAGAATAGAAATGAATAAAATGAAGAGAGACGTAGAATAGAAATGGAAGAAAAAGAAGAGGGACAGAGAATAGAAATGGAAGAAAAGGAAGAGAGACAGATTAGAAATGGAATAAAATGAAGAGAGACGGAGAATAGAAATAGAAGAAAAGGAAGAGGGACAGAATAGAAATGGAAGAAAAGGAAGAGGGAGAGAGAATAGAAATGAATAAAATGAAGAGAGACGGAGAATAGAAATGGAAGAAAAGAAAGAGGGACAGAGAATAGAAATGAAAGAAAAGTAAGAGGGACAGAGAATAGAAGTGGAATAAAATGAAGAGAGACGGAGAATAGAAATGGAAGAAAAGGAAGAGGGACAGAATAGAAATGGAAGAAAAGAAAGAGAGACGGAGAATAGAAATGGAAGAAAAGGAAGAGGGACAGAAAAGAAATGGAAAAAATGAAGAGAGACGGAGAATAGAAATGGAAGAAAAGGAAGAGGGACAGAATAGAAATGTAAGAAAAGGAAGAGGGAGAGAGAATAGAAATGAATAAATGAAGAGAGACGCAGAATAGAAATGGAAGAAAAAGAAGAGGGACAGAGAATAGAAATGGAAGAAAAGGAAGAGAGACAGAGAATAGAAATGGAAGAAAGGGAAGAGAGACGGAGAATAGAAATGGAAGAAATTCAGGAGAGACGGAGAATAGAAATGGAAGGAAACGAAGAGAGAGAATAGGAATGGAAGAAAAGGAGGAGAGACGGAGAATAGAAATGGAAGAAAAGGAAGAGGGACAGAATAGAAATGGAAGAAAAGGAAGAAAGACAGAGAATAGAAATGGAAGAAAAGGAAGAGAGACAGAGAATAGAAACGGAAGAAAAGGAAGAGGGACAGAGAATAGAAATGGAATAAAATGAAGAGAGACGGAGAATAGAAATGGAAGAAAAGGAAGAGAGACAGAGAATAGAAATGGAAGAAAAGGAAGAGGAACAGAATAGAAATGTAAGAAAAGGAAGAGGGAGAGAGAATAGAAATGAATAAAATTAAGAGAGACGGAGGATAGAAATGGAAGAAGAGGAAGAGGGACAGATTAGAAATGGAAGAAAAGGAAGAGATACAGAGAATAGAAATGGAATAAAATGAAGAGAGACGGGGAATAGAAATGGAATAAAAGGAGGAGAGACAGAGAATAGAAATGGAAGAAAAGGGTGAAGGACAGAATAGAAATGGAAGAAAAGGAAGAGAGACAGAGAATAGAAATGGAAGAAAAGGAAGAGAGACGGAGAATAGAAATGGAAGAAAACGAGGAGAGAGAATAGAAATGGAAGAAATGGAAGAGAGACAGAGAATAGAAATGGAAGAAAAGGAAGAGAGACAGATTGGAAATGGAAGAAAAGGAAGAGGGACAGTGAATAGAAATGGAAGAAAAGGAAGAGAGACAGAGAATAGAAATGGAAGAAAAGGAAGAGTGACAGAGAATAGAAATGGAAGAAAAGGAAGAGAGACAGATTGGAAATGGAAGAAAAGGAAGAGGGACAGTGAATAGAAATGGAAGAAAAGGAAGAGAGACAGAGAATAGAAATGGAAGAAAAGGAAGAGTGACAGAGAATAGAAATGGAGGAAAAGGAAGAGAGACAGAGAATAGAATTGGAAGAAAAGAAAAAGAGACAGAGAATAAAAATGGAAGAAAAGGAAGAAAGACAGAGAATAGAAATGGAAGAAAAGGAAGAGAGACAGAGAATAGAAATGAATAAAATGAAGAGAGACGGAGAATAGAAATGAAAAAAAAGTAAGAGGGACAGAGAATAGAAATAGAAGAAAAGGAAGAGGGACAGAATAGAAATGGAAGAAAAGGAAGAGGGAGAGAGAATAGAAATGAATAAAATGAAGAGAGACGGATAATAGAAATGGAAGAAAAGAAAGAGGGACAGAGAATAGAAATGAAAGAAAAGTAAGAGGGACAGAGAATAGAAGTGGAATAAAATGAAGAGAGACGGAGAATAGAAATGGAAGAAAAGGAAGAGGGACAGAATAGAAATGGAAGAAAAGAAAGAGAGACGGAGAATAGAAATGGAAGAAAAGGAAGAGGGACAGAATAGAGATGTAAGAAAAGGAAGAGGGAGAGAGAATAGAAATGAATAAGTGAAGAGAGACGCAGAATAGAAATGGAAGAAAAAGAAGAGGGACAGAGAAAAGAAATGGAAGAAAAGGAAGAGGGACAGAATAGAAATGGAAGAAAAGGAAGAGGGAGAGAGAATAGAAATGAATAAAATGAAGAGAGACGGATAATAGAAATGGAAGAAAAGAAAGAGGGACAGAGAATAGAAATGAAAGAAAAGTAAGAGGGACAGAGAATAGAAGTGGAATAAAATGAAGAGAGACGGAGAATAGAAATGGAAGAAAAGGAAGAGGGACAGAATAGAAATGGAAGAAAAGAAAGAGAGACGGAGAATAGAAATGGAAGAAAAGGAAGAGGGACAGAATAGAAATGTAAGAAAAGGAAGAGGGAGAGAGAATAGAAATGAATAAATGAAGAGAGACGCAGAATAGAAATGGAAGAAAAAGAAGAGGGACAGAGAGTAGAAATGGAAGAAAAGGAAGAGAGACAGAGAATAGAAATGGAAGAAAGGGAAGAGAGACGGAGAATAGAAATGGAAGAAATTGAGGAGAGACGGAGAATAGAAATGGAAGAAAACGAAGAGAGAGACTAGGAATGGAAGAAAAGGAGGAGAGACGGAGAATAGAAATGGAAGAAAAGGAAGAGGGACAGAATAGAAATGGAAGAAAAGGAAGAAAGACAGAGAATAGAAATGGAAGAAAAGGAAGAGAGACGGAGAATAGAAACGGAAGAAAAGGAAGAGGGACAGAGAATAGAAATGGAATAAAATGAAGAGAGACGGAGAATAGAAATGGAAGAAAAGGAAGAGAGACAGAGAATAGAAATGGAAGAAAAGGAAGAGGGACAGAATAGAAATGTAAGAAAAGGAAGAGGGAGAGAGAATAGAAATGAATAAAATTAAGAGAGACGGAGAATAGAAATGGAAGAAGAGGAAGAGGGACAGATTAGAAATGGAAGAAAAGGAAGAGATACAGAGAATAGAAATGGAATAAAATGAAGAGAGACGGGGAATAGAAATGGAATAAAAGGAGGAGAGACAGAGAATAGAAATGGAAGAAAAGGGTGAAGGACAGAATAGAAATGGAAGAAAAGGAAGAGAGACAGAGAATAGAAATGGAAGAAAAGGAAGAGAGACGGAGAATAGAAATGGAAGAAAACGAGGAGAGAGAATAGAAATGGAAGAAAAGGAGGAGAGACGGAGAATAGAAATGGAAGAAAAGGAAGAGGGACAGAACAGAAATGGAAGAAAAGGAAGAACGACAGAGAATAGAAATGGAAGAAAAGGAAGAGAGACAGAGAATAGAAACGGAAGAAAAGGAAGAGGGACAGAGAATAGAAATGAAAGAAAAGGAAGAGGGGCAGAGAATAGAAATGGAAGAGAAGGAAGAGAGACAGAGAATAGAAATGGGAAAAAATGAAGAGAGACGGGGAAAGAAATGGAAGAAAATGAAGAGGGACTTGATAGAAATGGAAGAAAAGTAAGAGGGACAGAGAATAGAAATGGAAGAAAAGGAAGAGGGACAGAGAATAGAAATGAAAGAAAAGGAAGAGGGACAGAGAAATGAAAAGGAAGAAAAGGAAGAGAGACAGAGAATAGAAATGGAATAAAATGAAGAGAGACGGGAAAAAGAAATGGAAGAAAATGCGGAGGGCCAGGATAGAAATGAAAGAAAAGGAAGAGGGACAGAGAGTAGAAATGGAATAAATTGAAGAGAGACGGAGAACAAAAATGAAAGAAAAGGATGAGAGACAGAGAATAGAAATGGAAGAAAAGAAAGAGGGACAGAATAGAAATGGAAGAAAAGGAAGAGGGACAGAGAATAGAAATGGAAGAAAAGGAAGAGAGACAGATTAGAAATGGAAGAAAAGGAAGAGGGACAGTGAATAGAAATGGAAGAAAAGGAAGAGGGACAGAGAATAGAAATGGAATGAATAGAAGAGAGACGGAGAATTGAAATGTATGAAAAGGAAGAGAGATAGAGAATGGAAATGGAAGAAAAGGAAGAGGGACAGAATCGAAATGGAAGAAAAGGAAGAGGGACAGAATAGAAATGGAAGAAAAGGAAGTGGGACAGAAAATAGAAACGGAAGAAAATGAAGAGAGACGGAGAATAGAAATGGAAGAAAAGGAAAAGAGACAGAGAATAGAAATGGAAAAAAAGGAAGAGGGACAGAATAGAAATGGAAGAAAAGGAAGAGAGACAGAGAATAGAAATGGAATAAAATGAAGAGAGACGGAGAATAGAAATGGAAGAAAAGGAAAGAGACAGAGAATAGAAATGGAAGAAAAGGAAGAGAGACAGAGAATAGAAATGGAAGAAAAGGAAGAGGGACAGAGAATAGAAATGGAATTAAATTAATAGTGAGAATAGAAATGGAAAAAAATGAAGAGAGACAGAGAATAGAAATGGAAGAAAAGAAAGAGGGACAGAATAGAAATGGAAGAAATGGAAGAGGGACAGAGAATAGAAATGGAAGAAAAGGAAGAGAGACAGATTAGAAATGGAAGAAAAGGAAGAGGGACAGTGAATAGAAATGGAAGAAAAGGAAGAGGGACAGAGAATAGAAATGGAAGAAAAGGAAGAGAGACGGATAATAGAAATGGAATAAAATGAAGAGAGACGGAGAATAGAAATGGAAGAAAAGGAAGAGAGACAGAGAATAGAAATGGAATAAAATGAAGAGGGACAGAATAGAAATGGAAGAAGAGGAAGAGAGACAGAGAATAGAATTGGAAAAAAAGGAAGAGGGACAGAGAATAGAAATGGAATTAAATGAAGAGTGAGAATAGAAATGGAAGATAATGAAGAGAGACAGAGAATAGAAATGGAAGAAACGAAAGAGGGACAGAATAGAAATGGAAGAAATGGAAGAGAGACAGAGAATAGAAATGGATGAAAAGGAAGAGAGACAGATTAGAAATGGATGAAAAGGAAGAGGGACAGTGAATAGAAATGGAAGAAAAGGAAGTGGGACAGAAAATAGAAACGGAAGAAAATGAAGAGAGACGGAGAATAGAAATGGAAGAAAAGGAAGAGAGACAGAGAATAGAAATGGAAAAAAAGGAAGAGGGACAGAATAGAAATGGAAGAAAAGGAAGAGAGACAGAGAATAGAAATGGAATAAAATGAAGAGAGACGGAGAATAGAAATGGAAGAAAAGGAAAGAGACAGAGAATAGAAATGGAAGAAAAGGAAGAGAGACAGAGAATAGAAATGGAAGAAAAGGAAGAGGGACAGAGAATAGAAATGGAATTAAATTAATAGTGAGAATAGAAATGGAAAAAAATGAAGAGAGACAGAGAATAGAAATGGAAGAAAAGAAAGAGGGACAGAATAGAAATGGAAGAAATGGAAGAGGGACAGAGAATAGAAATGAAAGAAAAGGAAGAGAGACAGATTAGAAATGGAAGAAAAGGAAGAGGGACAGTGAATAGAAATGGAAGAAAAGGAAGAGAGACAGAGAATAGAAATGGAATAAAATGAAGAGGGACAGAGAATAGAAATGGAGGAAAAGGAAGAGAGACAGAAAATGGAATTGGAAGAAAAGAAAAAGAGACAGAGAATAGAAATGGAAGAAAGGGAAGAGAGACAGAGAATAGAAATGGAAGAAAAGGAAGAGGGACAGAGAATAGAAATGGAATGAAATGAAGAGAGACGGAGAATTGAAATGTATGAAAAGGAAGAGAGATAGAGAATGGAAAAGGAAGAAAAGGAAGAGGGACAGAATCGAAATGGAAGAAAAGGAAGAGGGACAGAATAGAAATGGAAGAAAAAGAAGTGGGACAGAGAATGGAAATGAATAAAATGAAGAGAGACGGAGACTAGAAATGGAAGAAAAGGAAGAGGGACAGAAAATAGAAACGGAAGAAAATGAAGAGAGATGGAGAATAGAAATGGAAGAAAAGGAAGAGAGACAGCGAATAGAAATGGAAGAAAAGGATGAGAGACAGAGAATAGAAATGGAAGAAAAGGAAGAGGGACAGAGAATAGAAACGGAAGAAAAGGAAGAGGGACGGAGAATAGAAATGGAAGAAAAGGAAGAGAGACAGAGAATAGAAATGGAAGAAAAGGAAGAGGGACAGAATAGAAATGGAAGAAAAGAAAGAGAGACAGAGAATAGAAACGGAAGAAAAGGAAGAGGGACAGAGAATAGAAATGAAAGAAAAGTATGAGGGACAGAGAATAGAAATGGAAGAAAAGGAAGAGGGACAGAGAATAGAAATGGAAGAAAAGGAAGAGAGACAGAGAATAGAATTGGAATTAAATGAAGAGTGAGAATAGAAATGGAAGAAAATGAAGAGAGACAGAGAATAGAAATGGAAGAAAATAAAGAGGGACAGAATAGAAATGGAAGAAATGGAAGAGAGACAGAGAATAGAAATGGCAGAAAAGGAAGAGGGACAGAGAATAGAAATGAAAGAAAAGGAAGAGGGACAGAGAATTGAAAAGGAAGAAAAGGAAGAGAGACGGATAATAGAAATGGAATAAAATGAAGAGAGACGGAGAATAGAAATGGAAGAAAAGGAAGAGAGACAGAGAATAGAAATGGAATAAAATGAAGAGGGACAGAATAGAAATGGAAGAAGAGGAAGAGAGACAGAGAATAGAATTGGAAGAAAAGGAAGAGGGACAGAGAATAGAAATGGAATTAAATGAAGAGTGAGAATAGAAATGGAAGATAATGAAGAGAGACAGAGAATAGAAATGGAAGAAAAGAAAGAGGGACAGAATAGAAATGGAAGAAAAAGGAAGAGAGACAGAGAATAGAAATGGATGAAAAGGAAGAGAGACAGATTAGAAATGGATGAAAAAAAAGAGGGACAGTGAATAGAAATGGAAGAAAAGAAAGAGAGACAGAGAATAGAAATGGAATAAAATGAAGAGGGACAGAATAGAAATGGAAGAAAAGGAAGAGAGACAGAGTATAGAAATGGAAGAAAAGGAAGAGGGACAGAATAGAAATGGAAGAAATGGAAGAGAGACAGAGAATAGAAATGGAAGAAAAGGAAGAGAGACAGATTAGAAATGGAAGAAAAGGAAGAGGGACAGAGAATAGAAATGGAATAAAATGAAGAGAGACGGAGAATAGAAATGGAAGAAAAGGAAAGAGACAGAGAATAGAAATGGAAGAAAAGGAAGAGAGACAGAGAATAGAAATGGAAGAAAAGGAAGAGGGACAGAGAATAGAAATGGAATTAAATTAATAGTGAGAATAGAAATGGAAAAAAATGAAGAGAGACAGAATAGAAATGGAAGAAATGGAAGAGGGACAGAGAATAGAAATGGAAGAAAAGGAAGAGAGACAGAGAATAGAAATGGAAGAAAAGGAAGAGAGACAGAGAATAGAAATGAAAGAAAAGTATGAGGGACAGAGAATAGAAATGGAAGAAAAGGAAGAGGGACAGAGAATAGAAATGGAAGAAAAGGAAGAGAGACAGAGAATAGAATTGGAATTAAATGAAGAGTGAGAATAGAAATGGAAGAAAATGAAGAGAGACAGAGAATAGAAATGGAAGAAAATAAAGAGGGACAGAATAGAAATGGAAGAAATGGAAGAGAGACAGAGAATAGAAATGGAAGAAAAGGAAGAGGGACAGAGAATAGAAATGAAAGAAAAGGAAGAGGGACAGAGAATTGAAAAGGAAGAAAAGGAAGAGAGACGGATAATAGAAATGGAATAAAATGAAGAGAGACGGAAAATAGAAATGGAAGAAAAGGAAGAGAGACAGAGAATAGAAATGGAATAAAATGAAGAGGGACAGAATAGAAATGGAAGAAGAGGAAGAGAGACAGAGAATAGAATTGGAAGAAAAAGAAGAGGGACAGAGAATAGAAATGGAATTAAATGAAGAGTGAGAATAGAAATGGAAGATAATGAAGAGAGACAGAGAATAGAAATGGAAGAAAAGAAAGAGGGACAGAATAGAAATGGAAGAAAAGGAAGAGAGACAGAGAATAGAAATCGATGAAAAGGAAGAGAGACAGATTAGAAATGGATGAAAAAAAAGAGGGACAGTGAATAGAAATGGAAGAAAAGAAAGAGAGACAGAGAATAGAAATGGAATAAAATGAAGAGGGACAGAATAGAAATGGAAGAAAAGGAAGAGAGACAGAGTATAGAAATGGAAGAAAAGGAAGAGGGACAGAATAGAAATGGAAGAAATGGAAGAGAGACAGAGAATAGAAATGGAAGAAAAGGAAGAGAGACAGATTAGAAATGGAAAAAAAGGAAGAGGGACAGAGAATAGAAATGGAATAAAATGAAGAGAGACGGAGAATAGAAATGGAAGAAAAGGAAAGAGACAGAGAATAGAAATGGAAGAAAAGGAAGAGAGACAGAGAATAGAAATGGAAGAAAAAAAAGAGGGACAGAGAATAGAAATGGAATTAAATTAATAGTGAGAATAGAAATGGAAAAAAATGAAGAGAGACAGAATAGAAATGGAAGAAATGGAAGAGGGACAGAGAATAGAAATGGAAGAAAAGGAAGAGAGACAGATTAGAAATGGAAGAAAAGGAAGAGGGACAGTGAATAGAAATGGAAGAAAAGGAAGAGGGACAGAGAATAGAAATGGAATGAAATGAAGAGAGACGGAGAATTGAAATGTATGAAAAGGAAGAGAGATAGAGAATGGAAATGGAAGAAAAGGAAGAGAGACAGAGAATAGAAATGGAAGAAAAGGAAGAAGGACAGAATAGAAATGGAAGAAAAGAAAGAGAGACAGAGAATAGAAACGGAAGAAAAGGAAGAGGGACAGAGAATAGAAATGAAAGAAAAGTATGAGGGACAGAGAATAGAAATGGAAGAAAAGGAAGAGGGACAGAGAATAGAAATGGAAGAAAAGGAAGAGAGACAGAGAATAGAATTGGAATTAAATGAAGAGTGAGAATAGAAATGGAAGAAAATGAAGAGAGACAGAGAATAGAAATGGAAGAAAATAAGGAGGGACAGAATAGAAATGGAAGAAATGGAAGAGAGACAGAGAATAGAAATGGAAGAAAAGGAAGAGGGACAGAGAATAGAAATGAAAGAAAAGGAAGAGGGACAGAGAATTGAAAAGGAAGAAAAGGAAGAGAGACGTATAATAGAAATGGAATAAAATGAAGAGAGACGGAGAATAGAAATGGAAGAAAAGGAAGAGAGACAGAGAATAGAAATGGAATAAAATGAAGAGGGACAGAATAGAAATGGAAGAAGAGGAAGAGAGACAGAGAATAGAATTGGAAGAAAAGGAAGAGGGACAGAGAATAGAAATGGAATTAAATTAATAGTGAGAATAGAAATGAAAAAAAATGAAGAGAGACAGAGAATAGAAATGGAAGAAAAGAAAGAGGGACAGAATAGAAATGGAAGAAATGGAAGAGAGACAGAGAATAGAAATGGATGAAAAGGAAGAGAGACAGATTAGAAATGGATGAAAAGGAAGAGGGACAGTGAATAGAAATGGAAGAAAAGGAAGAGAGACAGAGAATAGAAATGGAATAAAATGAAGAGGGACAGAATAGAAATGGAAGAAAAGGAAGAGAGACAGAGTATAGAAATGGAAGAAAAGGAAGAGGGACAGAATAGAAATGGAAGAAATGGAAGAGAGACAGAGAATAGAAATGGAAGAAAAGGAAGAGAGACAGATTAGAAATGGAAGAAAAGGAAGAGGGACAGAGAATAGAAATGGAATAAAATGAAGAGAGACGGAGAAAAGAAATGGAAGAAAAGGAAAGAGACAGAGAATAGAAATGGAAGAAAAGGAAGAGAGACAGAGAATAGAAATGGAAGAAAAGGAAGAGGGACAGAGAATAGAAATGGAATTAAATTAATAGTGAGAATAGAAATGAAAAAAAATGAAGAGAGACAGAGAATAGAAATGGAAGAAAAGAAAGAGGGACAGAATAGAAATGGAAGAAATGGAAGAGGGACAGAGAATAGAAATGGAAGAAAAGGAAGAGAGACAGATTAGAAATGGAAGAAAAGGAAGAGGGACAGTGAATAGAAATGGAAGAAAAGGAAGAGGGACAGAGAATAGAAATGGAATGAAATGAAGAGAGACGGAGAATTGAAATGTATGAAAAGGAAGAGAGATAGAGAATGGAAATGGAAGAAAAGGAAGAGGGACAGAATCGAAATGGAAGAAAAGGAAGTGGGACAGAAAAAAGAAACGGAAGAAAATGAAGAGAGACGGAGAATAGAAATGGAAGAAAAGGAAGAGAGACAGAGAATAGAAATGGAAAAAAAGGAAGAGGGACAGAATAGAAATGGAAGAAAAGGAAGAGAGACAGAGAATAGAAATGGAATAAAATGAAGAGAGACGGAGAATAGAAATGGAAGAAAAGGAAAGAGACAGAGAATAGAAATGGAAGAAAAGGAAGAGAGACAGAGAATAGAAATGGAAGAAAAGGAAGAGAGACAGAGAATAGAAATGGAAGAAAAGAAAGAGGGACAGAATAGAAATGGAAGAAATGGAAGAGGGACAGAGAATAGAAATGGAAGAAAAGGAAGAGAGACAGATTAGAAATGGGAAGAAAAGGAAGAGGGACAGTGAATAGAAATGGAAGAAAAGGAAGAGGGACAGAGAATAGAAATGGAAGAAAAGGAAGAGAGACGGATAATAGAAATGGAATGAAATGAAGAGAGACGGAGAATAGAAATGGAAGAAAAGGAAGAGAGACAGAGAATAGAAATGGAATAAAATGAAGAGGGACAGAATAGAAATGGAAGAAGAGGAAGAGAGACAGAGAATAGAATTGGAAAAAAAGGAAGAGGGACAGAGAATAGAAATGGAATTAAATGAAGAGTGAGAATAGAAATGAAAGATAATGAAGAGAGACAGAGAATAGAAATGGAAGAGAAGAAAGAGAGACAGAATAGAAATGGAAGAAATGGAAGAGAGACAGAGAATAGAAATGGATGAAAAGGAAGAGAGACAGATTAGAAATGGATGAAAAGGAAGAGGGACAGTGAATAGAAATGGAAGAAAAAGAAGTGGGACAGAAAATAGAAACGGAAGAAAATGAAGAGAGACGGAGAATAGAAATGGAAGAAAAGGAAGAGAGACAGAGAATAGAAATGGAAAAAAAGGAAGAGGGACAGAATAGAAATGGAAGAAAAGGAAGAGAGACAGAGAATAGAAATGGAATAAAATGAAGAGAGACGGAGAATAGAAATGGAAGAAAAGGAAAGAGACAGAGAATAGAAATGGAAGAAAAGGAAGAGAGACAGAGAATAGAAATGGAAGAAAAGGAAGAGGGACAGAGAATAGAAATGGAATTAAATTAATAGTGAGAATAGAAATGGAAAAAAATGAAGAGAGACAGAGAATAGAAATGGAAGAAAAGAAAGAGGGACAGAATAGAAATGGAAGAAATGGAAGAGGGACAGAGAATAGAAATGAAAGAAAAGGAAGAGAGACAGATTAGAAATGGAAGAAAAGGAAGAGGGACAGTGAATAGAAATGGAAGAAAAGGAAGAGGGACAGAGAATATAAATGGAAGAAAAGGAAGAGAGACGGATAATAGAAATGGAATAAAATGAAGAGAGACGGAGAATAGAAATGGAAGAAAAGGAAGAGAGACAGAGAATAGAAATGGAATAAAATGAAGAGGGACAGAATAGAAATGGAAGAAGAGGAAGAGAGACAGAGAATAGAATTGGAAAAAAAGGAAGAGGGACAGAGAATAGAAATGGAATTAAATGAAGAGTGAGAATAGAAATGGAAGATAATGAAGAGAGACAGAGAATAGAAATGGAAGAAAAGAAAGAGGGACAGAATAGAAATGGAAGACATGGAAGAGAGACACAGAATAGAAATGGATGAAAAGGAAGAGAGACAGATTAGAAATGGATGAAAAGGAAGAGGGACAGTGAATAGAAATGGAAGAAAAGGAAGAGAGACAGAGAATAGAAATGGAATAAAATGAAGAGGGACAGAATAGAAATGGAAGAAAAGGAAGAGAGACAGAGTATAGAAATGGAAGAAAAGGAAGAGAGACAGAATAGAAATGGAAGAAATGGAAGAGAGACAGAGAATAGAAATGGAAGAAAAGGAACAGAGACAGATTAGAAATGGAAGAAAAGGAAGAGGGACAATGAATAGAAATGGAAGAAATGGAAGAGAGACAGAGAATAGAAATGGAAGAAAAAAAAGAGGGACAGAGAATAGAAATGAAAGAAAAGGAAGAGAGACAGATTAGAAATGGAAGAAAAGGAAGAGGGACAGAGAATAGAAAAGGAATAAAATGAAGAGGGACGGAATAGAAATGGAAGAAGAGGAAGAGAGACAGAGAATAGAATTGGAAAAAAAGGAAGAGAGACAGAGAATAGAAATGGAATAAAATGAAGAGGGACAGAATAGAAATGGAAGAAAAGGAAGAGAGACAGAGTATAGAAATGGAAGAAAAGGAAGAGGGACAGAATAGAAATGGAAGAAATGGAAGAGAGACAGAGAATAGAAATGGAAGAAAAGAAAGAGAGACAGATTAGAAATGGAAGAAAAGGAAGAGGGACAATGAATAGAAATGGAAGAAAAGGAAGAGAGACAGAGAATAGAAATGGAAGAAAAGGAAGAGGGACAGAGAATAGAAATGGAGGAAAAGGAAGAGAGACAGAGAATAGAATAGGAAGAAAAGAAAAAGAGACAGAGAATAGAAATGGAAGAAAGGGAAGAGAGACAGAGAATAGAAATGGAAGAAAAGGAAGAGGGACAAAGAATAGAAATGGAATGAAATGAAGAGAGACGGAGAATTGAAATGTATGAAAAGGAAGAGAGATAGAGAATGGAAATGGAAGAAAAGGAAGAGGGACAGAATCGAAATGGAAGAAAAGGAAGAGGGACAGAATAGAAATGGAAGAAAAGGAAGTGGGACAGAGAATGGAAATGAATAAAATGAAGAGAGACGGAGACTAGAAATGGAAGAAAAGGAAGAGGGACAGAAAATAGAAACGGAAGAAAATGAAGAGAGATGGAGAATAGAAATGGAAGAAAAGGAAGAGAGACAGCGAATAGAAATGGAAGAAAAGGATGAGAGACAGAGAATAGAAATGGAAGAAAAGGAAGAGGGACAGAGAATAGAAACGGAAGAAAAGGAAGAGGGACGGAGAATAGAAATGCAAGAAAAGGAAGAGAGACAGAGAATAGAAATGGAAGAAAAGGAAGAGGGACAGAATAGAAATGGAAGAAAAGAAAGAGAGACAGAGAATAGAAACGGAAGAAAAGGAAGAGGGACAGAGAATTGAAATGAAAGAAAAGTATGAGGGACAGAGAATAGAAATGGAAGAAAGGGAAGAGGGACAGAGAATAGAAATGGAAGAAAAGGAAGAGAGACAGAGAATAGAATTGGAATTAAATGAAGAGTGAGAATAGAAATGGAAGAAAATGAAGAGAGACAGAGAATAGAAATGGAAGAAAATAAAGAGGGACAGAATAGAAATGGAAGAAATGGAAGAGAGACAGAGAAAAGAAATGGAAGAAAAGGAAGAGGGACAGAGAATAGAAATGAAAGAAAAGGAAGAGGGACAGAGAATTGAAAAGGAAGAAAAGGAAGAGAGACGGATAATAGAAATGGAATAAAATGAAGAGAGACGAAGAATAGAAATGGAAGAAATGAAAGAGAGACAGAGAATAGAAATGGAATAAAATGAAGAGGGACAGAATAGAAATGGAAGAAAAGGAAGAGAGACAGAGAATAGAAATGGAAGAAAAGGAAGAGTGACAGAGAATAGAAATGGAATTAAATGAAGAGTGAGAATAGAAATGGAAGAAAATGAAGAGAGACAGAGAATAGAAATGGAAGAAAAGAAAGAGGGACAGAATAGAAATGGAAGAAATGGAAGAGGGACAGAGAATAGAAATGGAAGAAAAGGAAGAGAGACAGATTAGAAATGGGAAGAAAAGGAAGAGGGACAGTGAATAGAAATGGAAGAAAAGGAAGAGGGACAGAGAATAGAAATGGAAGAAAAGGAAGAGAGACGGATAATAGAAATGGAATGAAATGAAGAGAGACGGAGAATAGAAATGGAAGAAAAGGAAGAGAGACAGAGAATATAAATGGAATAAAATGAAGAGGGACAGAATAGAAATGGAAGAAGAGGAAGAGAGACAGAGAATAGAATTGGAAAAAAAGGAAGAGGGACAGAGAATAGAAATGGAATTAAATGAAGAGTGAGAATAGAAATGAAAGATAATGAAGAGAGACAGAGAATAGAAATGGAAGAGAAGAAAGAGAGACAGAATAGAAATGGAAGAAATGGAAGAGAGACAGAGAATAGAAATGGATGAAAAGGAAGAGAGACAGATTAGAAATGGATGAAAAGGAAGAGGGACAGTGAATAGAAATGGAAGAAAAAGAAGTGGGACAGAAAATAGAAACGGAAGAAAATGAAGAGAGACGGAGAATAGAAATGGAAGAAAAGGAAGAGAGACAGAGAATAGAAATGGAAAAAAAGGAAGAGGGACAGAATAGAAATGGAAGAAAAGGAAGAGAGACAGAGAATAGAAATGGAATAAAATGAAGAGAGACGGAGAATAGAAATGGAAGAAAAGGAAAGAGACAGAGAATAGAAATGGAAGAAAAGGAAGAGAGACAGAGAATAGAAATGGAAGAAAAGGAAGAGGGACAGAGAATAGAAATGGAATTAAATTAATAGTGAGAATAGAAATGGAAAAAAATGAAGAGAGACAGAGAATAGAAATGGAAGAAAAGAAAGAGGGACAGAATAGAAATGGAAGAAATGGAAGAGGGACAGAGAATAGAAATGGAAGAAAAGGAAGAGGGACAGAGAATATAAATGGAAGAAAAGGAAGAGAGACGGATAATAGAAATGGAATAAAATGAAGAGAGACGGAGAATAGAAATGGAAGAAAAGGAAGAGAGACAGAGAATAGAAATGGAATAAAATGAAGAGGGACAGAATAGAAATGGAAGAAGAGGAAGAGAGACAGAGAATAGAATTGGAAAAAAAGGAAGAGGGACAGAGAATAGAAATGGAATTAAATGAAGAGTGAGAATAGAAATGGAAGATAATGAAGAGAGACAGAGAATAGAAATGGAAGAAAAGAAAGAGGGACAGAATAGAAATGGAAGAAATGGAAGAGAGACACAGAATAGAAATGGATGAAAAGGAAGAGAGACAGATTAGAAATGGATGAAAAGGAAGAGGGACAGTGAATAGAAATGGAAGAAAAGGAAGAGAGACAGAGAATAGAAATGGAATAAAATGAAGAGGGACAGAATAGAAATGGAAGAAAAGGAAGAGAGACAGAGTATAGAAATGGAAGAAAAGGAAGAGGGACAGAATAGAAATGGAAGAAATGGAAGAGAGACAGAGAATAGAAATGGAAGAAAAGGAACAGAGACAGATTAGAAATGGAAGAAAAGGAAGAGGGACAATGAATAGAAATGGAAGAAATGGAAGAGAGACAGAGAATAGAAATGGAAGAAAAAAAAGAGGGACAGAGAATAGAAATGAAAGAAAAGGAAGAGAGACAGATTAGAAATGGAAGAAAAGGAAGAGGGACAGAGAATAGAAAAGGAATAAAATGAAGAGGGACGGAATAGAAATGGAAGAAGAGGAAGAGAGACAGAGAATAGAATTGGAAAAAAAGGAAGAGGGACAGAGAATAGAAATGGATGAAAAGGAAGAGAGACAGATTAGAAATGGATGAAAAGGAAGAGGGACAGTGAATAGAAATGGAAGAAAAGGAAGAGAGACAGAGAATAGAAATGGAATAAAATGAAGAGGGACAGAATAGAAATGGAAGAAAAGGAAGAGAGACAGAGTATAGAAATGGAAGAAAAGGAAGAGGGACAGAATAGAAATGGAAGAAATGGAAGAGAGACAGAGAATAGAAATGGAAGAAAAGGAAGAGAGACAGATTAGAAATGGAAGAAAAGGAAGAGGGACAATGAATAGAAATGGAAGAAAAGGAAGAGAGACAGAGAATAGAAATGGAAGAAAAGGAAGAGGGACAGAGAATAGAAATGGAGGAAAAGGAAGAGAGACAGAGAATAGAATAGGAAGAAAAGAAAAAGAGACAGAGAATAGAAATGGAAGAAAGGGAAGAGAGACAGAGAATAGAAATGGAAGAAAAGGAAGAGGGACAAAGAATAGAAATGGAATGAAATGAAGAGAGACGGAGAATTGAAATGTATGAAAAGGAAGAGAGATAGAGAATGGAAATGGAAGAAAAGGAAGAGGGACAGAATCGAAATGGAAGAAAAGGAAGAGGGACAGAATAGAAATGGAAGAAAAGGAAGTGGGACAGAGAATGGAAATGAATAAAATGAAGAGAGACGGAGACTAGAAATGGAAGAAAAGGAAGAGGGACAGAAAATAGAAACGGAAGAAAATGAAGAGAGATGGAGAATAGAAATGGAAGAAAAGGAAGAGAGACAGCGAATAGAAATGGAAGAAAAGGATGAGAGACAGAGAATAGAAATGGAAGAAAAGGAAGAGGGACAGAGAATAGAAACGGCAGAAAAGGAAGAGGGACGGAGAATAGAAATGGAAGAAAAGGAAGAGAGACAGAGAATAGAAATGGAAGAAAAGGAAGAGGGACAGAATAGAAATGGAAGAAAAGAAAGAGAGACAGAGAATAGAAACGGAAGAAAAGGAAGAGGGACAGAGAATTGAAATGAAAGAAAAGTATGAGGGACAGAGAATAGAAATGGAAGAAAAGGAAGAGAGACAGAGAATAGAAATGGAAGAAAAGGAAGAGAGACAGAGAATAGAATTGGAATTAAATGAAGAGTGAGAATAGAAATGGAAGAAAATGAAGAGAGACAGAGAATAGAAATGGAAGAAAATAAAGAGGGACAGAATAGAAATGGAAGAAATGGAAGAGAGACAGAGAAAAGAAATGGAAGAAAAGGAAGAGGGACAGAGAATAGAAATGAAAGAAAAGGAAGAGGGACAGAGAATTGAAAAGGAAGAAAAGGAAGAGAGACGGATAATAGAAATGGAATAAAATGAAGAGAGACGAAGAATAGAAATGGAAGAAATGAAAGAGAGACAGAGAATAGAAATGGAATAAAATGAAGAGGGACAGAATAGAAATGGAAGAAAAGGAAGAGAGACAGAGAATAGAAATGGAAGAAAAGGAAGAGTGACAGAGAATAGAAATGGAATTAAATGAAGAGTGAGAATAGAAATGGAAGAAAATGAAGAGAGACAGAGAATAGAAATGGAAGAAAATAAAGAGGGACAGAATAGAAATGGAAGAAATGGAAGAGAGACAGAGAATAGAAATGGAAGAAAAGGAAGAGGGACAGAGAATAGAAATGAAAGAAAAGGAAGAGGGACAGAGAATTGAAAAGGAAGAAAAGGAAGAGAGACAGAGAATAGAAATGGAATAAAATGAAGAGAGACGGGAAAAAGAAATGGAAGAAAATGAGGAGGGACAGGATAGAAATGAAACAAAAGGAAGAGGGACAGAGAGTAGAAATGGAATAAATTGAAGAGAGACGGAGAACAGAAATGAAAGAAAAGGATGAGAGACGGAGAATAGAAATGTAAGAAAAGGAAGATAGACGGAGACTAGAAATGGAAGAAAATGAAGTGAGACGGAGTATAGAAATGGAAGAAAACGAAGAGAGAGAATAGAAATGGCAGAAAATGAAGAGAGACAGAGAATAGAAATGGAAGAAAAGGAAGAGAGACGGGGAAAAGAAATGGAAGAAAATGAGGAGGGACAGGATAGAAATGGAAGAAAAGAAAGAGAGACAGAGAATAGAAATGGAAGAAAAGTAAGAGGGACAGAGAATAGAAATGGAATAAAATGAAGAGGGACAGAATAAAAATGGAAGAAAAGGAAGAGAGACAGAGTATAGAAATGGAAGAAAAGGAAGAGGGACAGAGAATAGAAATGGAAGAAAAGAAAGAGGGACAGAATAGAAATGGAAGAAATGGAAGAGAGACAGAGAATAGAAATGGAAGAAAAGGAAGAGAGACAGATTGGAAATGGAAGAAAAGGAAGAGGGACAGTGAATAGAAATGGAAGGAAAGAAAGAGAGACAGAGAATAGAAATGGAAGAAAAGGAAGAGTGACAGAGAATAGAAATGGAGGAAAAGAAAGAGAGACAGAGAATAGAATTGGAAGAAAAGAAAAAGAGACAGAGAATAAAAATGGAAGAAAAGGAAGAAAGACAGAGAATAAAAATGGAAGAAAAGGAAGAAAGACAGAGAATAGAAATGGAAGAAAAGGAAGAGAGACAGAGAATAGAAATGGAAGAAAAGGAAGAGAGACAGAGAATATAAATGGGAAAAAATGAAGAGAGACGGGGAAAGAAATGGAAGAAAATGAGGAGGGACAGGATAGAAATGGAAGAAAAGAAAGAGAGACAGAGAATAGAAATGGAAGAAAAGTAAGAGGGACAGAGAATAGAAATGGAATAAAATGAAGAGGGACAGAATAGAAATGGAAGAAAAGGAAGAGAGACAGAGAATAGAAATGGAAGAAAAGGAAGAGGGACAGAATAGAAATGGAAGAAAAGAAAGAGAGACAGAGAATAGAAACGGAAGAAAAGAAAGAGAGACAGAAAATAGAAATGAAAGAAAAGTATGAGGGCCAGAGAATAGAAATGGAAGAAAAGGAAGAGGGACAGAGAATAGAAATGGAATGAAATGAAGAGAGACGGAGAATTGAAATGTATGAAAAGGAAGAGAGATAGAGAATGGAAATGGAAGAAAAGGAAGAGAGACAGAGAATAGAAATGGAATAAAATGAAGAGGGACAGAATAGAAATGGAAGAAAAGGAAGAGACACAGAGAATAGAAATGGAAGAAAAGTAAGAGGGACAGAATAGAAATGGAAGAAATGGAAGAGAGACAGAGAATAGAAATGGAAGAAAAGGAAGAGAGACAGATTAGAAATGGAAGAAAAGGAAGAGGGACAATGAATACAAATGGAAGAAAAGGAAGAGAGACAGAGAATAGAATTGGAAGAAAAGGAAAAGAGACAGAGAATAGAAATGGAAGAAAGGGAAGAGAGACAGAGAATAGAAATGGAAGAAAAGGAAGAGGGACAGAGAATAGATATGGAATGAAATGAAGAGAGACGGAGAATTGAAATGTATGAAAAGGAAGAGAGATAGAGAATGGAAATGGAAGAAAAGGAAGAGGGACAGAATCGAAATGGAAGAATAGGAAGAGGGACAGAATAGAAATGGAAGAAAAGGAAGTGGGACAGAGAATGGAAATGAATAAAATGAAGAGAGACGGAGACTAGAAATGGAAGAAAAGGAAGAGGGACAGAAAATAGAAACGGAAGAAAATGAAGAGAGACGGAGAATAGAAATGGAAGAAAAGGAAGAGAGACAGCGAATAGAAATGGAAGAAAAGGATGAGAGACAGAGAATAGAAATGGAAGAAAAGGATAAGGGACAGAGAATAGAAACGGAAGAAAAGGAAGAGGGACGGAGAATAGAAATGGAAGAAAAGGAAAAGAGACAGAGAATAGAAATGGAAGAAAAGGAAGAGGGACAGAATAGAAATGGAAGAAAAGAAAGAGAGACGGAGAATAGAAACGGAAGAAAAGGAAGAGGGACAGAGAATAGAAATGAAAGAAAAGTATGAGGGACAAAGAATAGAAATGGAAGAAAAGGAAGAGGGACAGAGAATAGAAATGGAAGAAAGGGAAGAGAGACAGAGAATAGAATTGGAAGAAAAGGAAGAGAGACGGATAATAGAAATGGAATAAAATGAAGAGAGACGGAGAATAGAAATGGAAGAAAAGGAAGAGAGACAGAGAATAGAAATGGAATTAAATGAAGAGGGACAGATTAGAAATGGAAGAAAAGGAAGAGAGACAGAGAATAGAAATGGAAGAAAAGGAAGAGGGACAGAGAATAGAAATGGAATTAAATGAAGAGTGAGAATAGAAATGGAAGAAAATGAAGAGAGACAGAGAATAGAAATGGAAGAAAATAAAGAGGGACAGAATAGAAATGGAAGAAATGGAAGAGAGACAGAGAATAGAAATGGAGGAAAAGGAAGAGAGACAGATTAGAAATGGAAGAAAAGGAAGAGGGACAGAGAATAGAAAAGGAATAAAATGAAGAGGGACAGAATAGAAATGGAAGAAGAGGAAGAGAGACAGAGAATAGAATTGGAAAAAAAGGAAGAGGGACAGAGAATAGAAATGGAATTAAATGAAGAGTGAGAATAGAAATGGAAGATGATGAAGAGAAACAGAGAATAGAAATGGAAGAAAAGAAAGAGGGACAGAATAGAAATGGAAGAAATGGAAGAGAGACAGAGAATAGAAATCGATGAAAAGGAAGAGAGACAGATTAGAAATGGATGAAAAGGAAGAGGGACAGTGAATAGAAATGGAAGAAAAGGAAGAGAGACAGAGAATAGAAATGGAATAAAATGAAGAGGGACAGAATAGAAATGGAAGAAAAGGAAGAGAGACAGAGTATGGAAATGGAAGAAAAGGAAGAGGGACAGAATAGAAATGGAAGAAATGGAAGAGAGACAGAGAATAGAATAGGAAGAAAAGGAAGAGAGACAGATTAGAAAAGGAAGAAAAGGAAGAGGGACAATGAATAGAAATGGAAGAAAAGGAAGAGAGACAGAGAATAGAAATGGAAGAAAAGGAAGAGCGACAGAGAGAAGAAATGGAGGAAACGGAAGAGAGACAGAGAATAGAATTGGAAGAAAAGAAAAAGAGACAGAGAATAGAAATGGAAGAAAGGGAAGAGAGACAGAGAATAGAAATGGAAGAAAAGGAAGAGGGACAAAGAATAGAAATGGAATGAAATGAAGAGAGACGGAGAATTGAAATGTATGAAAAGGAAGAGAGATAGAGAATGGAATTGGAAGAAAAGGAAGAGGGACAGAATCGAAATGGAAGAAAAGGAAGAGGGACAGAATAGAAATGGAAGAAAAGGAAGTGGGACAGAGAATGGAAATGAATAAAATGAAGAGAGACGGAGACTAGAAATGGAAGAAAAGGAAGAGAGACAGAGAATAGAAATGGAAAAAAAGGAAGAGGGACAGAATAGAAATGGAAGAAAAGGAAGAGAGACAGAGAATAGAAATGGAATAAAATGAAGAGAGACGGAGAATAGAAATGGAAGAAAAGTAAAAGAGACAGAGAATAGAAATGGATTAAAATGAAGAGGGACAGAATAGACATGGAAGAAAAGGAAGAGAGACAGAGAAAGGAAATGGAAGAAAAGAAAGAGGGACAGAATAGAAATGGAAGAAATGGAAGAGGGACAGAGAATAGAAATGGAAGAAAAGGAAGAGAGACAGATAAGAAATGGAAGAAAAGGAAGAGGGACAGTGAATAGAAATGGAAGAAAAGGAAGAGAGACAGAGAATAGAAATGAAAGAAAAGGAAGAGGGACAGAGAATAGAAATGGAAGAAAAGGAAGAGAGACGGATAATAGAAATGGAATAAAATGAAGAGAGACGGAGAATAGAAATGGAAGAAAAGGAAGAGAGACAGAGAATAGAAATGGAATAAAATGAAGAGGGACAGAATAGAAATGGAAGAAAAGGAAGAGACACAGAGAATAGAAATGGAAGAAAAGTAAGAGGGACAGAATAGAAATGGAAGAAATGGAAGAGAGACAGAGAATAGAAATGGAAGAAAAGGAAGAGAGACAGATTAGAAAGGGAAGAAAAGGAAGAGGGACAATGAATAGAAATGGAAGAAAAGGAAGAGAGACAGAGAATAGAATTGGAAGAAAAGGAAAAGAGACAGAGAATAGAAATGGAAGAAAGGGAAGAGAGACAGAGAATAGAAATGGAAGAAAAGGAAGAGGGACAGAGAATAGATATGGAATGAAATGAAGAGAGACGGAAAATTGAAATGTATGAAAAGGAAGAGAGATAGAGAATGGAAATGGAAGAAAAGGAAGAGGGACAGAATCGAAATGGAAGAATAGGAAGAGGGACAGAATAGAAATGGAAGAAAAGGAAGTGGGACAGAGAATGGAAATGAATAAAATGAAGAGAGACGGAGACTAGAAATGGAAGAAAAGGAAGAGGGACAGAAAATAGAAACGGAAGAAAATGAAGAGAGACGGAGAATAGAAATGGAAGAAAAGGAAGAGAGACAGCGAATAGAAATGGAAGAAAAGGATGAGAGACAGAGAATAGAAATGGAAGAAAAGGATAAGGGACAGAGAATAGAAACGGAAGAAAAGGAAGAGGGACGGAGAATAGAAATGGAAGAAAAGGAAAAGAGACAGAGAATAGAAATGGAAGAAAAGGAAGAGGGACAGAATAGAAATGGAAGAAAAGAAAGAGAGACAGAGAATAGAAACGGAAGAAAAGGAAGAGGGACAGAGAATAGAAATGAAAGAAAAGTATGAGGGACAAAGAATAGAAATGGAAGAAAAGGAAGAGGGACAGAGAATAGAAATGGAAGAAAGGGAAGAGAGACAGAGAATAGAATTGGAAGAAAAGGAAGAGAGACGGATAATAGAAATGGAATAAAATGAAGAGAGACGGAGAATAGAAATGGAAGAAAAGGAAGAGAGACAGAGAATAGAAATGGAATTAAATGAAGAGGGACAGATTAGAAATGGAAGAAAAGGAAGAGAGACAGAGAATAGAAATGGAAGAAAAGGAAGAGGGACAGAGAATAGAAATGGAATTAAATGAAGAGTGAGAATAGAAATGGAAGAGAATGAAGAGAGACAGAGAATAGAAATGGAAGAAAATAAAGAGGGACAGAATAGAAATGGAAGAAATGGAAGAGAGACAGAGAATAGAAATGGAGGAAAAGGAAGAGAGACAGATTAGAAATGGAAGAAAAGGAAGAGGGACAGAGAATAGAAAAGGAATAAAATAAGGAGGGACAGAATAGAAATGGAAGAAGAGGAAGAGAGACAGAGAATAGAATTGGAAAAAAAGGAAGAGGGACAGAGAATAGAAATGGAATTAAATGAAGAGTGAGATTAGAAATGGAAGATAATGAAGAGAGACAGAGAATAGAAATGGAAGAAAAGAAAGAGGGACAGAATAGAAATGGAAGAAATGGAAGAGAGACAGAGAATAGAAATCGATGAAAAGGAAGAGAGACAGATTAGAAATGGATGAAATGGAAGAGGGACAGTGAATAGAAATGGAAGAAAAGGAAGAGAGACAGAGAATAGAAATGGAATAAAATGAAGAGGGACAGAATAGAAATGGAAGAAAAGGAAGAGAGACAGAGTATGGAAATGGAAGAAAAGGAAGAGGGACAGAATAGAAATCGAAGAAATGGAAGAGAGACAGAGAATAGAATAGGAAGAAAAGGAAGAGAGACAGATTAGAAAAGGAAGAAAAGGAAGAGGGACAATGAATAGAAATGGAAGAAAAGGAAGAGAGACAGAGAATAGAAATGGAAGAAAAGGAAGAGGGACAGAGAATAGAAATGGAGGAAAAGAAAGAGAGACAGAGAATAGAATTGGAAGAAAAGAAAAAGAGACAGAGAATAGAAATGGAAGAAAGGGAAGAGAGACAGAGAATAGAAATGGAAGAAAAGGAAGAGGGACAGAGAATAGAAATGGAATGAAATGAAGAGAGACGGAGAATTGAAATGTATGAAAAGGAAGAGAGATAGAGAATGGAATTGGAAGAAAAGGAAGAGGGACAGAATCGAAATGGAAGAAAAGGAAGAGGGACAGAATAGAAATGGAAGAAAAGGAAGTGGGACAGAGAATGGAAATGAATAAAATGAAGAGAGACGGAGACTAGAAATGGAAGAAAAGGAAGAGGGACAGAAAATAGAAACGGAAGAAAATGAAGAGAGATGGAGAATAGAAATGGAAGAAAAGGAAGAGAGACAGCGAATAGAAATGGAAGAAAAGGATGAGAGACAGAGAATAGAAATGGAAGAAAAGGAAGAGGGACAGAGAATAGAAACGGAAGAAAAGGAAGAGGGACGGAGAATAGAAATGGAAGAAAAGGAAGAGAGACAGAGAATAGAAATGGAAGAAAAGGAAGAGGGACAGAATAGAAATGGAAGAAAAGAAAGAGAGACAGAGAATAGAAACGGAAGAAAAGGAAGAGGGACAGAGAATAGAAATGAAAGAAAAGTATGAGGGACAGAGAATAGAAATGGAAGAAAAGGAAGAGGGACAGAGAATAGAAATGGAAGAAAAGGAAGAGAGACAGAGAATAGAATTGGAATTAAATGAAGAGTGAGAATAGAAATGGAAGAAAATGAAGAGAGACAGAGAATAGAAATGGAAGAAAATAAAGAGGGACAGAATAGAAATGGAAGAAATGGAAGAGAGACAGAGAATAGAAATGGAAGAAAAGGAAGAGGGACAGAGAATAGAAATGAAAGAAAAGGAAGAGGGACAGAGAATTGAAAAGGAAGAAAAGGAAGAGAGACGGATAATAGAAATGGAATAAAATAAAGAGAGACGGAGAATAGAAATGGAAGAAAAGGAAGAGGGACAGAATAGAAATGGAAGAAAAGAAAGAGAGACAGAGAATAGAAACGGAAGAAAAGGAAGAGGGACAGAGAATAGAAATGAAAGAAAAGTATGAGGGACAAAGAATAGAAATGGAAGAAAAGGAAGAGGGACAGAGAATAGAAATGGAAGAAAGGGAAGAGAGACAGAGAATAGAATTGGAAGAAAAGGAAGAGAGACGGATAATAGAAATGGAATAAAATGAAGAGAGACGGAGAATAGAAATGGAAGAAAAGGAAGAGAGACAGAGAATAGAAATGGAATTAAATGAAGAGGGACAGATTAGAAATGGAAGAAAAGGAAGAGAGACAGAGAATAGAAATGGAAGAAAAGGAAGAGGGACAGAGAATAGAAATGGAATTAAATGAAGAGTGAGAATAGAAATGGAAGAGAATGAAGAGAGACAGAGAATAGAAATGGAAGAAAATAAAGAGGGACAGAATAGAAATGGAAGAAATGGAAGAGAGACAGAGAATAGAAATGGAGGAAAAGGAAGAGAGACAGATTAGAAATGGAAGAAAAGGAAGAGGGACAGAGAATAGAAAAGGAATAAAATAAGGAGGGACAGAATAGAAATGGAAGAAGAGGAAGAGAGACAGAGAATAGAATTGGAAAAAAAGGAAGAGGGACAGAGAATAGAAATGGAATTAAATGAAGAGTGAGATTAGAAATGGAAGATAATGAAGAGAGACAGAGAATAGAAATGGAAGAAAAGAAAGAGGGACAGAATAGAAATGGAAGAAATGGAAGAGAGACAGAGAATAGAAATCGATGAAAAGGAAGAGAGACAGATTAGAAATGGATGAAATGGAAGAGGGACAGTGAATAGAAATGGAAGAAAAGGAAGAGAGACAGAGAATAGAAATGGAATAAAATGAAGAGGGACAGAATAGAAATGGAAGAAAAGGAAGAGAGACAGAGTATGGAAATGGAAGAAAAGGAAGAGGGACAGAATAGAAATCGAAGAAATGGAAGAGAGACAGAGAATAGAATAGGAAGAAAAGGAAGAGAGACAGATTAGAAAAGGAAGAAAAGGAAGAGGGACAATGAATAGAAATGGAAGAAAAGGAAGAGAGACAGAGAATAGAAATGGAAGAAAAGGAAGAGGGACAGAGAATAGAAATGGAGGAAAAGAAAGAGAGACAGAGAATAGAATTGGAAGAAAAGAAAAAGAGACAGAGAATAGAAATGGAAGAAAGGGAAGAGAGACAGAGAATAGAAATGGAAGAAAAGGAAGAGGGACAGAGAATAGAAATGGAATGAAATGAAGAGAGACGGAGAATTGAAATGTATGAAAAGGAAGAGAGATAGAGAATGGAATTGGAAGAAAAGGAAGAGGGACAGAATCGAAATGGAAGAAAAGGAAGAGGGACAGAATAGAAATGGAAGAAAAGGAAGTGGGACAGAGAATGGAAATGAATAAAATGAAGAGAGACGGAGACTAGAAATGGAAGAAAAGGAAGAGGGACAGAAAATAGAAACGGAAGAAAATGAAGAGAGATGGAGAATAGAAATGGAAGAAAAGGAAGAGAGACAGCGAATAGAAATGGAAGAAAAGGATGAGAGACAGAGAATAGAAATGGAAGAAAAGGAAGAGGGACAGAGAATAGAAACGGAAGAAAAGGAAGAGGGACGGAGAATAGAAATGGAAGAAAAGGAAGAGAGACAGAGAATAGAAATGGAAGAAAAGGAAGAGGGACAGAATAGAAATGGAAGAAAAGAAAGAGAGACAGAGAATAGAAACGGAAGAAAAGGAAGAGGGACAGAGAATAGAAATGAAAGAAAAGTATGAGGGACAGAGAATAGAAATGGAAGAAAAGGAAGAGGGACAGAGAATAGAAATGGAAGAAAAGGAAGAGAGACAGAGAATAGAATTGGAATTAAATGAAGAGTGAGAATAGAAATGGAAGAAAATGAAGAGAGACAGAGAATAGAAATGGAAGAAAATAAAGAGGGACAGAATAGAAATGGAAGAAATGGAAGAGAGACAGAGAATAGAAATGGAAGAAAAGGAAGAGGGACAGAGAATAGAAATGAAAGAAAAGGAAGAGGGACAGAGAATTGAAAAGGAAGAAAAGGAAGAGAGACGGATAATAGAAATGGAATAAAATAAAGAGAGACGGAGAATAGAAATGGAAGAAAAGGAAGAGAGACAGAGAATAGAAATGGAATAAAATGAAGAGGGACAGAATAGAAATGGAAGAAGAGGAAGAGAGACAGAGAATAGAATTGGAAAAAAAGGAAGAGGGACAGAGAATAGAAATGGAATTAAATGAAGAGTGAGAATAGAAATGGAAGATAATGAAGAGAGACAGAGAATAGAAATGGAAGAAAAGAAAGAGGGACAGAATAGAAATGGAAGAAATGGAAGAGAGACAGAGAATAGAAATGGATGAAAAGGAAGAGAGACAGATTAGAAATGGATGAAAAGGAAGAGGGACAGTGAATAGAAATGGAAGAAAAGGAAGAGAGACAGAGAATAGAAATGGAATAAAATGAAGAGGGACAGAATAGAAATGGAAGAAAAGGAAGAGGGACAGAGAATAGAAATGGAAGAAAAGGAAGAGAGACAGAGAATAGAATTGGAAGAAAAGGAAAAGAGACAGAGAATAGAAATGTAAGAAAAGGAAGAGGGACAGTGAATAGAAAAGGAAGAAAAGGAAGAGAGACAGAGAATAGAAATGGAAGAAAAAGAAGAGGGACAGAGAATAGAAATGGAATGAAATGAAGAGAGACGGAGAATTGAAATGTATGAAAAGGAAGAGAGATAGAGAATGGATATGGAAGAAAAGGAAGAGGGACAGAATCGAAATGGAAGAAAAGGAAGAGGGACAGAATAGAAATGGAAGAAAAGGAAGTGGGACAGAAAATAGAAACGGAAGAAAATGAAGAGAGACGGAGAATAGAAATGGAAGAAAAGGAAGAGAGACAGAGAATAGAAATGGAAAAAAAGGAAGAGGGACAGAATAGAAATGGAAGAAAAGGAAGAGAGACAGAGAAAGGAAATGGAAGAAAAGAAAGAGGGACAGAATAGAAATGGAAGAAATGGAAGAGGGACAGAGAATAGAAATGGAAGAAAAGGAAGAGAGACAGATAAGAAATGGAAGAAAAGGAAGAGGGACAGTGAATAGAAATGGAAGAAAAGGAAGAGAGACAGAGAATAGAAATGAAAGAAAAGGAAGAGGGACAGAGAATAGAAATGGAAGAAAAGGAAGAGAGACGGATAATAGAAATGGAATAAAATGAAGAGAGACGGAGAATAGAAATGGAAGAAAAGGAAGAGAGACAGAGAATAGAAATGGAATAAAATGAAGAGGGACAGAATAGAAATGGAAGAAAAGGAAGAGACACAGAGAATAGAAATGGAAGAAAAGTAAGAGGGACAGAATAGAAATGGAAGAAATGGAAGAGAGACAGAGAATAGAAATGGAAGAAAAGGAAGAGAGACAGATTAGAAATGGAAGAAAAGGAAGAGGGACAATGAATAGAAATGGAAGAAAAGGAAGAGAGACAGAGAATAGAATTGGAAGAAAAGGAAAAGAGACAGAGAATAGAAATGGAAGAAAGGGAAGAGAGACAGAGAATAGAAATGGAAGAAAAGGAAGAGGGACAGAGAATAGATATGGAATGAAATGAAGAGAGACGGAGAATTGAAATGTATGAAAAGGAAGAGAGATAGAGAATGGAAATGGAAGAAAAGGAAGAGGGACAGAATCGAAATGGAAGAATAGGAAGAGGGACAGAATAGAAATGGAAGAAAAGGAAGTGGGACAGAGAATGGAAATGAATAAAATGAAGAGAGACGGAGACTAGAAATGGAAGAAAAGGAAGAGGGACAGAAAATAGAAACGGAAGAAAATGAAGAGAGACGGAGAATAGAAATGGAAGAAAAGGAAGAGAGACAGCGAATAGAAATGGAAGAAAAGGATGAGAGACAGAGAATAGAAATCGATGAAAAGGAAGAGAGACAGATTAGAAATGGATGAAAAGGAAGAGGGACAGTGAATAGAAATGGAAGAAAAGGAAGAGAGACAGAGAATAGAAATGGAATAAAATGAAGAGGGACAGAATAGAAATGGAAGAAAAGGAAGAGAGACAGAGTATGGAAATGGAAGAAAAGGAAGAGGGACAGAATAGAAATGGAAGAAATGGAAGAGAGACAGAGAATAGAATAGGAAGAAAAGGAAGAGAGACAGATTAGAAAAGGAAGAAAAGGAAGAGGGACAATGAATAGAAATGGAAGAAAAGGAAGAGAGACAGAGAATAGAAATGGAAGAAAAGGAAGAGGGACAGAGAATAGAAATGGAGGAAAAGGAAGAGAGACAGAGAATAGAATTGGAAGAAAAGATAAAGAGACAGAGAATAGAAATGGAAGAAAGGGAAGAGAGACAGAGAATAGAAATGGAAGAAAAGGAAGAGGGACAGAGAATAGAAATGGAATGAAATGAAGAGAGACGGAGAATTGAAATGTATGAAAAGGAATAGAGATAGAGAATGGAATTGGAAGAAAAGGAAGAGGGACAGAATCGAAATGGAAGAAAAGGAAGAGGGACAGAATAGAAATGGAAGAAAAGGAAGTGGGACAGAGAATGGAAATGAATAAAATGAAGAGAGACGGAGACTAGAAATGGAAGAAAAGGAAGAGAGACAGAGAATAGAAATGGAAAAAAAGGAAGAGGGACAGAATAGAAATGGAAGAAAAGGAAGAGAGACAGAGAATAGAAATGGAATAAAATGAAGAGAGACGGAGAATAGAAATGGAAGAAAAGTAAAAGAGACAGAGAATAGAAATGGATTAAAATGAAGAGGGACAGAATAGACATGGAAGAAAAGGAAGAGAGACAGAGAAAGGAAATGGAAGAAAAGAAAGAGGGACAGAATAGAAATGGAAGAAATGGAAGAGGGACAGAGAATAGAAATGGAAGAAAAGGAAGAGAGACAGATAAGAAATGGAAGAAAAGGAAGAGGGACAGTGAATAGAAATGGAAGAAAAGGAAGAGAGACAGAGAATAGAAATGAAAGAAAAGGAAGAGGGACAGAGAATAGAAATGGAAGAAAAGGAAGAGAGACGGATAATAGAAATGGAATAAAATGAAGAGAGACGGAGAATAGAAATGGAAGAAAAGTAAGAGAGACAGAGAATAGAAATGGAATAAAATGAAGAGGGACAGAATAGAAATGGAAGAAAAGGAAGAGACACAGAGAAAAGAAATGGAAGAAAAGTAAGAGGGACAGAATAGAAATGGAAGAAATGGAAGAGAGACAGAGAATAGAAATGGAAGAAAAGGAAGAGAGACAGATTAGAAATGGAAGAAAAGGAAGAGGGACAATGAATAGAAATGGAAGAAAAGGAAGAGAGACAGAGAATAGAATTGGAAGAAAAGGAAAAGAGACAGAGAATAGAAATGGAAGAAAGGGAAGAGAGACAGAGAATAGAAATGGAAGAAAAGGAAGAGGGACAGAGAATAGATATGGAATGAAATGAAGAGAGACGGAGAATTGAAATGTATGAAAAGGAAGAGAGATAGAGAATGGAAATGGAAGAAAAGGAAGAGGGACAGAATCGAAATGGAAGAATAGGAAGAGGGACAGAATAGAAATGGAAGAAAAGGAAGTGGGACAGAGAATGGAAATGAATAAAATGAAGAGAGACGGAGACTAGAAATGGAAGAAAAGGAAGAGGGACAGAAAATAGAAACGGAAGAAAATGAAGAGAGACGGAGAATAGAAATGGAAGAAAAGGAAGAGAGACAGCGAATAGAAATGGAAGAAAAGGATGAGAGACAGAGAATAGAAATGGAAGAAAAGGATAAGGGACAGAGAATAGAAACGGAAGAAAAGGAAGAGGGACGGAGAATAGAAATGGAAGAAAAGGAAAAGAGACAGAGAATAGAAATGGAAGAAAAGGAAGAGGGACAGAATAGAAATGGAAGAAAAGAAAGAGAGACAGAGAATAGAAACGGAAGAAAAGGAAGAGGGACAGAGAATAGAAATGAAAGAAAAGTATGAGGGACAAAGAATAGAAATGGAAGAAAAGGAAGAGGGACAGAGAATAGAAATGGAAGAAAGGGAAGAGAGACAGAGAATAGAATTGGAAGAAAAGGAAGAGAGACGGATAATAGAAATGGAATAAAATGAAGAGAGACGGAGAATAGAAATGGAAGAAAAGGAAGAGAGACAGAGAATAGAAATGGAATTAAATGAAGAGGGACAGATTAGAAATGGAAGAAAAGGAAGAGAGACAGAGAATAGAAATGGAAGAAAAGGAAGAGGGACAGAGAATAGAAATGGAATTAAATGAAGAGTGAGAATAGAAATGGAAGAGAATGAAGAGAGACAGAGAATAGAAATGGAAGAAAATAAAGAGGGACAGAATAGAAATGGAAGAAATGGAAGAGAGACAGAGAATAGAAATGGAGGAAAAGGAAGAGAGACAGATTAGAAATGGAAGAAAAGGAAGAGGGACAGAGAATAGAAAAGGAATAAAATGAAGAGGGACAGAATAGAAATGGAAGAAGAGGAAGAGAGACAGAGAATAGAATTGGAAAAAAAGGAAGAGGGACAGAGAATAGAAATGGAATTAAATGAAGAGTGAGATTCGAAATGGAAGATAATGAAGAGAGACAGAGAATAGAAATGGAAGAAAAGAAAGAGGGACAGAATAGAAATGGAAGAAATGGAAGAGAGACAGAGAATAGAAATCGATGAAAAGGAAGAGAGACAGATTAGAAATGGATGAAAAGGAAGAGGGACAGTGAATAGAAATGGAAGAAAAGGAAGAGAGACAGAGAATAGAAATGGAATAAAATGAAGAGGGACAGAATAGAAATGGAAGAAAAGGAAGAGAGACAGAGTATGGAAATGGAAGAAAAGGAAGAGGGACAGAATAGAAATGGAAGAAATGGAAGAGAGACAGAGAATAGAATAGGAAGAAAAGGAAGAGAGACAGATTAGAAAAGGAAGAAAAGGAAGAGGGACAATGAATAGAAATGGAAGAAAAGGAAGAGAGACAGAGAATAGAAATGGAAGAAAAGGAAGAGGGACAGAGAATAGAAATGGAGGAAAAGAAAGAGAGACAGAGAATAGAATTGGAAGAAAAGAAAAAGAGACAGAGAATAGAAATGGAAGAAAGGGAAGAGAGACAGAGAATAGAAATGGAAGAAAAGGAAGAGGGACAGAGAATAGAAATGGAATGAAATGAAGAGAGACGGAGAATTGAAATGTATGAAAAGGAAGAGAGATAGAGAATGGAATTGGAAGAAAAGGAAGAGGGACAGAATCGAAATGGAAGAAAAGGAAGAGGGACAGAATAGAAATGGAAGAAAAGGAAGTGGGACAGAGAATGGAAATGAATAAAATGAAGAGAGACGGAGACTAGAAATGGAAGAAAAGGAAGAGGGACAGAAAATAGAAACGGAAGAAAATGAAGAGAGATGGAGAATAGAAATGGAAGAAAAGAAAGAGAGACAGCGAATAGAAACGGAAGAAAAGGATGAGAGACAGAGAATAGAAATGGAAGAAAAGGAAGAGGGACAGAGAATAGAAACGGAAGAAAAGGAAGAGGGACGGAGAATAGAAATGGAAGAAAAGGAAGAGAGACAGAGAATAGAAATGGAAGAAAAGGAAGAGGGACAGAATAGAAATGGAAGAAAAGAAAGAGAGACAGAGAATAGAAACGGAAGAAAAGGAAGAGGGACAGAGAATAGAAATGAAAGAAAAGTATGAGGGACAGAGAATAGAAATGGAAGAAAAGGAAGAGGGACAGAGAATAGAAATGGAAGAAAAGGAAGAGAGACAGAGAATAGAATTGGAATTAAATGAAGAGTGAGAATAGAAATGGAAGAAAATGAAGAGAGACAGAGAATAGAAATGGAAGAAAATAAAGAGGGACAGAATAGAAATGGAAGAAATGGAAGAGAGACAGAGAATAGAAATGGAAGAAAAGGAAGAGGGACAGAGAATAGAAATGAAAGAAAAGGAAGAGGGACAGAGAATTGAAAAGGAAGAAAAGGAAGAGAGACGGATAATATAAATGGAATAAAATAAAGAGAGACGGAGAATAGAAATGGAAGAAAAGGAAGAGAGACAGAGAATAGAAATGGAATAAAATGAAGAGGGACAGAATAGAAATGGAAGAAGAGGAAGAGAGACAGAGAATAGAATTGGAAAAAAAGGAAGAGGGACAGAGAATAGAAATGGAATTAAATGAAGAGTGAGAATAGAAATGGAAGATAATGAAGAGAGACAGAGAATAGAAATGGAAGAAAAGAAAGAGGGACAGAATAGAAATGGAAGAAATGGAAGAGAGACAGAGAATAGAAATGGATGAAAAGGAAGAGAGACAGATTAGAAATGGATGAAAAGGAAGAGGGACAGTGAATAGAAATGGAAGAAAAGGAAGAGAGACAGAGATTAGAAATGGAATAAAATGAAGAGGGACAGAATAGAAATGGAAGAAAAGGAAGAGAGACAGAGTATAGAAATGGAAGAAAAGGAAGAGGGACAGAATAGAAATGGAAGAAATGGAAGAGAGACAGAGAATAGAAATGGAAGAAAAGGAAGAGAGACAGATTAGAAATGGAAGAAAAGGAAGAGGGACAATGAATAGAAATGGAAGAAAAGGAAGAGAGACAGAGAATAGAAATGGAAGAAAAGGAAGAGGGACAGAGAATAGAAATGGAGGAAAAGGAAGAGAGACAGAGAATAGAATTGGAAGAAAAGAAAAAGAGACAGAGAATAGAAATGGAAGAAAGGGAAGAGAGACAGAGAATAGAAATGGAAGAAAAGGAAGAGGGACAGAGAATAGAAATGGAATGAAATGAAGAGAGACGGAGAATTGAAATGTATGAAAAGGAAGAGAGACAGAAAATAGAAACGGAAGAAAATAAAGAGGGACAGAATAGAAATGGAAGAAATGGAAGAGAGACAGAGAATAGAAATGGAAGAAAAGGAAGAGGGACAGAGAATAGAAATGAAAGAAAAGGAAGAGGGACAGAGAATTGAAAAGGAAGAAAAGGAAGAGAGACGGATAATAGAAATGGAATAAAATGAAGAGAGACGGAGAATAGAAATGGAAGAAAAGGAAGAGAGACAGAGAATAGAAATGGAATAAAATGAAGAGGGACAGAATAGATATGGAAGAAAAGGAAGAGAGACAGAGAATAGAAATGGAAGAAAAGGAAGAGTGACAGAGAATAGAAATGGAATTAAATGAAGAGTGAGAATAGAAATGGAAGAAAATGAAGAGAGACAAAGAATAGAAATGGAAGAAAATAAAGAGGGACAGAACAGAAATGGAAGAAATGGAAGAGAGACAGAGAATAGAAATGGAAGAAAAGGAAGAGGGACAGAGAATAGAAATGAAAGAAAAGGAAGAGGGACAGAGAATTGAAAAGGAAGAAAAGGAAGAGAGACAGAGAATAGAAATGGAATAAAATGAAGAGAGACGGGAAAAAGAAATGGAAGAAAATGAGGAGGGACAGGATAGAAATGAAAGAAAAGGAAGAGGGACAGAGAGTAGAAATGGAATAAATTGAAGAGAGACGGAGAACAGAAATGAAAGAAAAGGATGAGAGACGGAGAATAGAAATGTAAGAAAAGGAAGATAGACGGAGACTAGAAATGGAAGAAAATGAAGTGAGACGGAGTATAGAAATGGAAGAAAACGAAGAGAGAGAATAGAAATGGCAGAAAATGAAGAGAGGCAGAGAATAGAAATGGAAGAAAAGGAAGAGAGACGGGGAAAAGAAATGGAAGAAAATGAGGATGGACAGGATAGAAATGGAAGAAAAGAAAGAGAGACAGAGAATAGAAATGGAAGAAAAGTAAGAGGGACAGAGAATAGAAATGGAATAAAATGAAGAGGGACAGAATAAAAATGGAAGAAAAGGAAGAGAGACAGAGAATAGAAATGGAAGAAAAGGAAGAGGGACAGAGACTAGAAATGGAATTAAATGAATAGTGAGAATAGAAATGGAAGAAAATGAAGAGAGACAGAGAATAGAAATGGAAGAAAAGAAAGAGGGACAGAATAGAAATGGAAGAAATGGAAGAGAGACAGAGAATAGAAATGGAAGAAAAGGAAGAGAGACAGATTGGAAATGGAAGAAAAGGAAGAGGGACAGTGAATAGAAATGGAAGAAAAGGAAGAGAGACAGAGAATAGAAATGGAAGAAAAGGAAGAGTGACAGAGAATAGAAATGGAGGAAAAGGAAGAGAGACAGAGAATAGAATTGGAAGAAAAGAAAAAGAGACAGAGAATAAAAATGGAAGAAAAGGAAGAAAGACAGAGAATAGAAATGGAAGAAAAGGAAGAGAGACAGAGAATAGAAACGGAAGAAAAAAAAGAGGGACAAAGAAAAGAAATGAAAGAAAAGTAAGAGGGACAGAGAATAGAAATGGAAGAAAAGGAAGAGGGGCAGAGAATAGAAATGGAAGAAAAGGAAGAGGGACAGAATAGAAATGGAAGAAAAGAAAGAGGGACAGAGAATAGAAATGGAAGAAAAGTAAGAGGGACAGAGAATAGAAGTGGAATAAAATGAAGAGAGACGGAGAATAGAAATGGAAGAAAAGGAAGAGGGACAGAATAGAAATGGAAGAAAAGAAAGAGGGACAGAGAATAGAAATGGAATAAAATGAAGAGAGACGGAGAATAGAAATGGAAGAAAAAAAAGAGGGACAGAATAGAAATGGAAGAAAAGAAAGAGGGACAGAGAATAGAAATGGAATAAAATGAAGAGAGACGGAGAATAGAAATGGAAGAAAAGGAAGAGAGACAGAGAATAGAAATGGAATAAAATGTAGAGGGACAGAATAGAAATGGAAGAAAAGGTAGAGGGACAGAGAATAGAAATGGAATAAAATGAAGAGGGACAGAATAGAAATGGAAGAAAAGGAAGAGAGACAGAGAATAGAAATGGAAGAAAAGGAAGAGGGACAGAATAGAAATGGAAGAAAAGAAAGAGAGACAGAGAATAGAAACGGAAGAAAAGAAAGAGAGACAGAGAATAGAAATGAAAGAAAAGTAAGAGGGACAGAGAATAGAAATGGAAGAAAAGGAAGAGGGACAGAGAATAGAAATGGAAGAAAAGGAAGAGTGACAGAGAATAGAATTGGAAGAAAAGGAAGAGAGACGGATAATAGAAATGGAATAAAATGAAGAGGGACAGAATAGAAATGGAAGAACAGGAAGAGAGACAGAGAATAGAAATGGAATTAAATGAAGAGTGAGAATAGAAATGGAAGAAAATGAAGAGAGACAGAGAATAGAAATGGAAGAAAAGGAAGAGAGACGGGGAAAAGAAATGGAAGAAAATGAGGAGGGACAGGATAGAATTGGAAGAAAAGAAAGAGAGACAGAGAAAAGAAATGGAAGAAAAGTAAGAGGGACAGAGAATAGAATTGGAAGAAAAGAAAAAGAGACAGAGAATAGAAATGGAAGAAAGGGAAGAGAGACAGAGAATAGAAATGGAAGAAAAGGAAGAGGGACAGAGAATAGAAATGGAATGAAATGAAGAGAGACGGAGAATTGAAATGTATGAAAAGGAAGAGAGATAGAGAATGGAAATGGAAGAAAAGGAAGAGGGACAGAATCGAAATGGAAGAAAAGGAAGAGGGACAGAATAGAAATGGAAGAAAAGGAAGTGGGACAGAAAATAGAAACGGAAGAAAATGAAGAGAGACGGAGAATAGAAATGGAAGAAAAGGAAGAGAGACAGAGAATAGAAATGGAATAAAATGAAGAGAGACGGAGAATAGAAATGGAAGAAAAGTAAAAGAGACAGAGAATAGAAATGGATTAAAATGAAGAGGGACAGAATAGAAATGGAAGAAAAGGAAGAGAGACAGAGAAAGGAAATGGAAGAAAAGAAAGAGGGACAGAATAGAAATGGAAGAAATGGAAGAGGGACAGAGAATAGAAATGGAAGAAAAGGAAGAGAGACAGATAAGAAATGGAAGAAAAGGAAGAGGGACAGTGAATAGAAATGGAAGAAAAGGAAGAGAGACGGGGAAAAGAAATGGAAGAAAATGAGGAGGGACAGGATAGAAATGGAAGAAAAGAAAGAGAGACAGAGAAAAGAAATGGAAGAAAAGTAAGAGGGACAGAGAATAGAATTGGAAGAAAAGAAAAAGAGACAGAGAATAGAAATGGAAGAAAGGGAAGAGAGACAGAGAATAGAAATGGAAGAAAAGGAAGAGGGACAGAGAATAGAAATGGAATGAAATGAAGAGAGACGGAGAATTGAAATGTATGAAAAGGAAGAGAGATAGAGAATGGAAATGGAAGAAAAGGAAGAGGGACAGAATCGAAATGGAAGAAAAGGAAGAGGGACAGAATAGAAATGGAAGAAAAGGAAGTGGGACAGAGAATGGAAATGAATAAAATGAAGAGAGACGGAGACTAGAAATGGAAGAAAAGGAAGAGGGACAGAAAATAGAAACGGAAGAAAATGAAGAGAGATGGAGAATAGAAATGGAAGAAAAGGAAGAGAGACAGCGAATAGAAATGGAAGAAAAGGATGAGAGACAGAGACTAGAAATGGAAGAAAAGGAAGAGGGACAGAGAATAGAAACGGAAGAAAAGGAAGAGGGACGGAGAATAGAAATGGAAGAAAAGGAAGAGAGACAGAGAATAGAAATGGAAGAAAAGGAAGAGCGACAGAATAGAAATGGAAGAAAAGAAAGAGAGACAGAGAATAGAAACGGAAGAAAAGGAAGAGGGACAGAGAATAGAAATGAAAGAAAAGTATGAGGGACAGAGAATAGAAATGGAAGAAAAGGAAGAGGGACAGAGAATAGAAATGGAAGAAAAGGAAGAGAGACAGAGAATAGAATTGGAATTAAATGAAGAGTGAGAATAGAAATGGAAGAAAATGAAGAGAGACAGAGAATAGAAATGGAAGAAAATAAAGAGGGACAGAATAGAAATGGAAGAAATGGAAGAGAGACAGAGAATAGAAATGGAAGAAAAGGAAGAGGGACAGAGAATAGAAATGAAAGAAAAGGAAGAGGGACAGAGAATTGAAAAGGAAGAAAAGGAAGAGAGACGGATAATAGAAATGGAATAAAATAAAGAGAGACGGAGAATAGAAATGGAAGAAAAGGAAGAGAGACAGAGAATAGAAATGGAATAAAATGAAGAGGGACAGAATAGAAATGGAAGAAGAGGAAGAGAGACAGAGAATAGAATTGGAAAAAAAGGAAGAGGGACAGAGAATAGAAATGGAATTAAATGAAGAGTGAGAATAGAAATGGAAGATAATGAAGAGAGACAGAGAATAGAAATGGAAGAAAAGAAAGAGGGACAGAATAGAAATGGAAGAAATGGAAGAGAGACAGAGAATAGAAATGGATGAAAAGGAAGAGAGACAGATTAGAAATGGATGAAAAGGAAGAGGGACAGTGAATAGAAATGGAAGAAAAGGAAGAGAGACAGAGATTAGAAATGGAATAAAATGAAGAGGGACAGAATAGAAATGGAAGAAAAGGAAGAGAGACAGAGTATAGAAATGGAAGAAAAGGAAGAGGGACAGAATAGAAATGGAAGAAATGGAAGAGAGACAGAGAATAGAAATGGAAGAAAAGGAAGAGAGACAGATTAGAAATGGAAGAAAAGGAAGAGGGACAATGAATAGAAATGGAAGAAAAGGAAGAGAGACAGAGAATAGAAATGGAAGAAAAGGAAGAGGGACAGAGAATAGAAATGGAGGAAAAGGAAGAGAGACAGAGAATAGAATTGGAAGAAAAGAAAAAGAGACAGAGAATAGAAATGGAAGAAAGGGAAGAGAGACAGAGAATAGAAATGGAAGAAAAGGAAGAGGGACAGAGAATAGAAATGGAATGAAATGAAGAGAGACGGAGAATTGAAATGTATGAAAAGGAAGAGAGACAGAAAATAGAAACGGAAGAAAATAAAGAGGGACAGAATAGAAATGGAAGAAATGGAAGAGAGACAGAGAATAGAAATGGAAGAAAAGGAAGAGGGACAGAGAATAGAAATGAAAGAAAAGGAAGAGGGACAGAGAATTGAAAAGGAAGAAAAGGAAGAGAGACGGATAATAGAAATGGAATAAAATGAAGAGAGACGGAGAATAGAAATGGAAGAAAAGGAAGAGAGACAGAGAATAGAAATGGAATAAAATGAAGAGGGACAGAATAGATATGGAAGAAAAGGAAGAGAGACAGAGAATAGAAATGGAAGAAAAGGAAGAGTGACAGAGAATAGAAATGGAATTAAATGAAGAGTGAGAATAGAAATGGAAGAAAATGAAGAGAGACAAAGAATAGAAATGGAAGAAAATAAAGAGGGACAGAACAGAAATGGAAGAAATGGAAGAGAGACAGAGAATAGAAATGGAAGAAAAGGAAGAGGGACAGAGAATAGAAATGAAAGAAAAGGAAGAGGGACAGAGAATTGAAAAGGAAGAAAAGGAAGAGAGACAGAGAATAGAAATGGAATAAAATGAAGAGAGACGGGAAAAAGAAATGGAAGAAAATGAGGAGGGACAGGATAGAAATGAAAGAAAAGGAAGAGGGACAGAGAGTAGAAATGGAATAAATTGAAGAGAGACGGAGAACAGAAATGAAAGAAAAGGATGAGAGACGGAGAATAGAAATGTAAGAAAAGGAAGATAGACGGAGACTAGAAAAGGAAGAAAATGAAGTGAGACGGAGTATAGAAATGGAAGAAAACGAAGAGAGAGAATAGAAATGGCAGAAAATGAAGAGAGGCAGAGAATAGAAATGGAAGAAAAGGAAGAGAGACGGGGAAAAGAAATGGAAGAAAATGAGGAGGGACAGGATAGAAATGGAAGAAAAGAAAGAGAGACAGAGAATAGAAATGGAAGAAAAGTAAGAGGGACAGAGAATAGAAATGGAATAAAATGAAGAGGGACAGAATAAAAATGGAAGAAAAGGAAGAGAGACAGAGAATAGAAATGGAAGAAAAGGAAGAGGGACAGAGACTAGAAATGGAATTAAATGAATAGTGAGAATAGAAATGGAAGAAAATGAAGAGAGACAGAGAATAGAAATGGAAGAAAAGAAAGAGGGACAGAATAGAAATGGAAGAAATGGAAGAGAGACAGAGAATAGAAATGGAAGAAAAGGAAGAGAGACAGATTGGAAATGGAAGAAAAGGAAGCGGGACAGTGAATAGAAATGGAAGAAAAGGAAGAGAGACAGAGAATAGAAATGGAAGAAAAGGAAGAGTGACAGAGAATAGAAATGGAGGAAAAGGAAGAGAGACAGAGAATAGAATTGGAAGAAAAGAAAAAGAGACAGAGAATAAAAATGGAAGAAAAGGAAGAAAGACAGAGAATAGAAATGGAAGAAAAGGAAGAGAGACAGAGAATAGAAACGGAAGAAAAGAAAGAGGGACAGAATAGAAATGGAAGAAATGGAAGAGGGACAGAGAATAGAAATGGAAGAAAAGGAAGAGAGACAGATAAGAAATGGAAGAAAAGGAAGAGGGACAGTGAATAGAAATGGAAGAAAAGGAAGAGAGACAGAGAATAGAAATGAAAGAAAAGGAAGAGGGACAGAGAATAGAAATGGAAGAAAAGGAAGAGAGACGGATAATAGAAATGGAATAAAATGAAGAGAGACGGAGAATAGAAATGGAAGAAAAGGAAGAGAGACAGAGAATAGAAATGGAATAAAATGAAGAGGGACAGAAAAGAAATGGAAGAAAAGGAAGAGAGACAGAGAATAGAAATGGAAGAAAAGGAAGAGGGACAGAATAGAAATGGAAGAAATGGAAGAGAGACAGAGAATATAAAAGGAAGAAAAGGAAGAGAGACAGATTAGAAATGGAAGAAAAGGAAGAGGGACAATGAATAGAAATGGAAGAAAAGGAAGAGAGACAGAGAATAGAAATGGAAGAAAAGGAAAAGAGACAGAGAATAGAAATGGAAGAAAGGGAAGAGAGACAGAGAATAGAAATGGAAGAAAAGGAAGAGGGACAGAGAATAGAAATGGAATGAAATGAAGAGAGACGGAGAATTGAAATGTATGAAAAGGAAGAGAGATAGAGAATGGAAATGGAAGAAAAGGAAGAGGGACAGAATCGAAATGGAAGAATAGGAAGAGGGACAGAACAGAAATGGAAGAAAAGGAAGTGGGACAGAGAATGGAAATGAATAAAATGAAGAGAGACGGAGACTAGAAATGGAAGAAAAGGAAGAGGGACAGAAAATAGAAACGGAAGAAAATGAAGAGAGACGGAGAATAGAAATGGAAGAAAAGTAACAGGGACAGAGAACAGAAATGGAAGAAAAAAAAGAGAGAGAATAGAAATGGAAGAAAATGAAGAGAGACAGAATAGAAATGGAAGAAATGGAAGAGAGACAGAGAATAGAAATGGAAGAAAAGGAAGAGAGACAGATTAGAAATGGAAGAAAAGGAAGAGGGACAGTGAATAGAAATGGAAGAAAAGGAAGAGAGACAGAGAATAGAAATGGAAGAAAAGGAAGAGGGACAGAGAATAGAAATGGAGGAAAAGGAAGAGAGACAGAGAATAGAATTGGAAGAAAAGAAAAAGAGACAGAGAATAGAAATGGAAGAAAAGGAAGAGAGACAGAGAATAGAAATGGAAGAAAAGGAAGAGGGACAGAGAATAGAAATGGAATGAAATGAAGAGAAACGGAGAATTGAAATGTATGAAAAGGAAGAGAGACAGAGAATGGAAATGGAAGAAAAGGAAGAGGGACAGAATCGAAATGGAAGAAAAGGAAGAGGGACAGAATAGAAATGGAAGAAAAGGAAGTGGGACAGAAAATAGAAACGGAAGAAAATGAAGAGAGACGGAGAATAGAAATGGAAGAAAAGGAAGAGAGACAGAGAATAGAAATGGAAAAAAAGGAAGAGGGACAGAATAGAATTGGAAGAAAAGGAAGAGAGACAGAGAATAGAAATGGAATAAAATGAAGAGAGACGGAGAATAGAAATGGAAGAAAAGGAAAAGAGACAGAGAATAGAAATGGAAGAAAAGGAAGAGGGACAGTGAATAGAAATGGAAGAAAAGGAAGAGAGACAGAGAATAGAAATGGAATAAAATGAAGAGGGACAGAATAGAAATGGAAGAAAAGGAAGAGAGACAGAGAATAGAAATGGAACAAAAGGAAGAGGGACAGAATAGAAATGGAAGAACTGGAAGAGAGACAGAGAATAGAAATGGAAGAAAAGGAAGAGAGACAGATTAGAAATGGAAGAAAAGGAAGAGGGACAATGAATAGAAATGGAAGAAAAGGAAGAGAGACAGAGAATAGAATTGGAAGAAAAGGAAAAGAGACAGAGAATAGAAATGGAAGAAAGGGAAGAGAGACAGAGAAAAGAAATGGAAGAAAAGGAAGAGGGACAGAGAATAGAAATGGAATGAAATGAAGAGAGACGGAGAATTGAAATGTATGAAAAGGAAGAGAGATAGAGAATGGAAATGGAAGAAAAGGAAGAGGGACAGAGAATGGAAATGAATAAAATGAAGAGAGACGGAGACTAGAAATGGAAGAAAAGGAAAAGGGACAGAAAATAGAAACGGAAGAAAATGAAGAGAGACGGAGATTAGAAATGGAAGAAAAGGAAGAGAGACAGCGAATAGAAATGGAAGAAAAGGATGAGAGACAGAGAATAGAAATGGAAGAAAAGGAAGAGGGACAGAGAATAGAAACGGAAGAAAAGGAAGAGGGACGGAGAATTGAAATGGAAGAAAAGGAAGAGAGACAGAGAATAGAAATGGAAGAAAAGGAAGAGGGACAGAATAGAAATGGAAGAAAAGAAAGAGGGACAGAGAATAGAAATGAAAGAAAAGTATGAGGGACAAAGAATAGAAATGGAAGAAAAGGAAGAGGGACAGAGAATAGAAATGGAAGAAAGGGAAGAGAGACAGAGAATAGAATTGGAAGAAAAGGAAGAGAGACGGATAATAGAAATGGAATAAAATGAAGAGAGACGGAGAATAGAAATGGAAGAAAAGGAAGAGAGACAGAGAATAGAAATGGAATAAAATGAAGAGGGACAGATTAGAAATAGAAGAAAAGGAAGAGAGACAGAGAATAGAAATGGAAGAAAAGGAAGAGGGACAGAGAATAGAAATGGAATTAAATGAAGAGTGAGAATAGAAATGGAAGAAAATGAAGAGAGACAGAGAATAGAAATGGAAGAAAATAAAGAGGGACAGAATATAAATGGAAGAAATGGAAGAGAGACAGAGTATAGAAATGGAAGAAAAGGAAGAGAGACAGATTAGAAATGGAAGAAAAGGAAGAGGGACAGTGAATAGAAATGGAAGAAAAGGAAGAGTGACAGAGAATAGAAATGGAAGAAAAGGAAGAGGGACAGAGGATAGAAATGGAAGAAAAGGAAGAGAGACAGAGAATAGAATTGGAAGAAAAGGAAAAGAGACAGAGAATAGAAACGGAAGAAAAGGATGAGAGACGGAGAATGGAAATGGATGAAAAGGAAGAGGGACAGAATAGAAATGGAAGAAAATGACGAGAGACAGAGAATAGAAATGGAAGAAAAGTAACAGGGACAGAGAACAGAAATGGAAGAAAAAGAAGAAAGAGAATAGAAATGGAAGAAAAGGAAGAGGGACAGTGAATAGAAATGGAAGAAAAGGAAGAGAGACAGAGAATAGAAATGGAAGAAAAGGAAGAGGGACAGAGAATAGAAATGGAATGAAATGAAGAGAGACGGAGAATTGAAATGTATGAAAAGGAAGAGAGATAGAGAATGGAAATGGAAGAAAAGGAAGAGGGACAGAATCGAAATGGAAGAAAAGGAAGAGGGACAGAATAGAAATGGAAGAAAAGGAAGTGGGACAGAGAATGGACATGAATAAAATGAAGAGAGACGGAGACTAGAAATGGAAGAAAAGGAAGAGGGACAGAAAATAGAAACGGAAGAAAATGAAGAGAGATGGAGAATAGAAATGGAAGAAAAGGAAGAGAGACAGCGAATAGAAATGGAAGAAAAGGATGAGAGACAGAGAATAGAAATGGAAGAAAAGGAAGAGGGACAGAGAATGGAAACGGAAGAAAAGGAAGAGGGACGGAGAATAGAAATGGAAGAAAAGGAAGAGAGACAGAGAATAGAAATGGAAGAAAAGGAAGAGGGACAGAATAGAAATGGAAGAAAAGAAAGAGAGACAGAGAATAGAAACGGAAGAAAAGGAAGAGGGACAGAGAATAGAAATGAAAGAAAAGTATGAGGGACAGAGAATAGAAATGGATGAAAAGGAAGAGGGACAGAGAATAGAAATGGAAGAAAAGGAAGAGAGACAGAGAATAGAATTGGAAGAAAAGGAAGAGAGACGGATAATAGAAATGGAATAAAATGAAGAGAGACGGAGAATAGAAATGGAAGAAAAGGAAGAGAGACAGAGAATAGAAATGGAATAAAATGAAGAGGGACAGAATAGAAATGGAAGAAAAGTAAGAGAGACAGAGAATAGAAATGGAAGAAAAGGAAGAGTGACAGGGAATAGAAATGGAATTAAATGAAGAGTGAGAATAGAAATGGAAGAAAATGAAGAGAGACAGAGAATAGAAATGGAAGAAAATAAAGAGGGACAGAATAGAAATGGAAGAAATGGAAGAGAGACAGAGAATAGAAATGGAAGAAAAGGAAGAGAGACAGAGAATAGAAATGGAAGAAAAGTATGAGGGACAGAGAATAGAAATGGAAGAAAAGGAAGAGGGACAGAGAATAGAAATGGAAGAAAAGGAAGAGAGACAGAGAATAGAATTGGAAGAAAAGGAAGAGAGACGGATAATAGAAATGGAATAAAATGAAGAGAGACGGAGAATAGAAATGGAAGAAAAGGAAGAGAGACAGAGAATAGAAATGGAATAAAATGAAGAGGGACAGAATAGAAATGGAAGAAAAGGAAGAGAGACAGAGAATAGAAATGGAAGAAAAGGAAGAGTGACAGAGAATAGAAATGGAATTAAATGAAGAGTGAGAATAGAAATGGAAGAAAATGAAGAGAGACAGAGAATAGAAATGGAAGAAAATAAAGACGGACAGAATAGAAATGGAAGAAATGGAAGAGAGACAGAGAATAGAAATGGAAGAAAAGGAAGAGAGACAGATTAGAAATGGAAGAAAAGGAAGAGTGACAGTGAATAGAAATGGAAGAACAGGAAGAGAGACAGAGAATAGAAATGGAAGAAAAGTAAGAGGGACAGAGAATAGAAATGGAAGACAAGGAAGAGAGACAGAGAATAGAATTGGAAGAAAAGGAAAAGAGACAGAGAATAGAAACGGAAGAAAAGGAAGAGGGACAGAATACAAATGGAAGAAAATGACGAGAGACAGAGAATAGAAATGGAAGAAAAGTAACAGGGACAGAGAACAGAGATGTAAGAAAAGGAAGAGAGAGAAAAGAAATGGAAGAAAATGAAGAGAGACAGAGAATAGAAATGGAAGAAAAGGAAGAGGGACAGAGTAGAAATGGAAGATATGGGAGAGAGACAGAGAATAGAAATGGAAGAAAAGGGAGAGAGACAGAGAATAGAAATGGAAGAAAAGGAAGAGAGACGGAGAATAGAAATGGAAGAAAAGGAAGAGGGACAGAATAGAAATGGAAGAAAATGACGAGAGACAGAGAATAGAAATGGAAGAAAAGTAACAGGGACAGAGAACAGAAATGGAAGAAAAGGAAGAGAGAGAAAAGAAATGGAAGAAAATGAAGAGAGACAGAGAATAGAAATGGAAGAAAAGAAAGAGAAACAGAATAGAAATGGAAGAAATGGAAGAGAGACAGAGAATAGAAATGGAAGAAAAGGAAGAGAGACAGATTAGAAATGGAAGAAAAGGAAGAGGGACAATGAATAGAAATGGAAGAAAAGGAAGAGAGACAGAGAATAGAAATGGAAGAAAAGGAAGAGGGACAGAGAATAGAAATGGAGGAAAAGGAAGAGAGACAGAGAATAGAATTGGAAGAAAAGGAAGAGGGACAGAATAGAAATGGAAGAAATGGAAGAGAGACAGAGAATAGAAATGGAAGAAAAGGAAGAGAGACAGATTAGAAATGGAAGAAAAGGAAGAAGGACAATGAATAGAAATGGAAGAAAGGGAAGAGAGACAGAGAATAGAAATGGAAGAAAAGGAAGAGGGACAGAGAATAGAAATGGAGGAAAAGGAAGAGAGACAGAGAATAGAATTGGAAGAAAAGAAAAAGAGACGGAGAATTGAAATGTATGAAAAGGAAGAGAGATAGAGAATGCAAATGGAAGAAAAGGAAGAGGGACAGAATCGAAATGGAAGAAAAGGAAGAGGGACAGAATAGAAATGGAAGAAAAGGAAGTGGGACAGAGAATGGAAATGAATAAAATGAAGAGAGATGGAGAATAGAAATGGAAGAAAAGGAAGAGAGACAGCGAATAGAAATGGAAGAAAAGGATGAGAGACAGAGAATAGAAATGGAAAAAAAGGAAGAGGGACAGAGAATAGAAATGGAGGAAAAGGAAGAGAGACAGAGAATAGAATTGGAAGAAAAGGAAGAGGGACAGAATAGAAATGGAAGAAATGGAAGAGAGACAGAGAATAGAAATGGAAGAAAAGGAAGAGAGACAGATTAGAAATGGAAGAAAAGGAAGAAGGACAATGAATAGAAATGGAAGAAAAGGAAGAGAGACGGAGAATTGAAATGTATGAAAAGGAAGAGAGATAGAGAATGCAAATGGAAGAAAAGGAAGAGGGACAGAATCGAAATGGAAGAAAAGGAAGAGGGACAGAATAGAAATGGAAGAAAAGGAAGTGGGACAGAGAATGGAAATGAATAAAATGAAGAGAGACGGAGACTAGAAATGGAAGAAAAGGAAGAGGGACAGAAAATAGAAACGGAAGAAAATGAAGAGAGATGGAGAATAGAAATGGAAGAAAAGGAAGAGAGACAGCGAATAGAAATGGAAGAAAAGGATGAGAGACAGAGAATAGAAATGGAAAAAAAGGAAGAGGGACAGAATAGAAATGGAAGAAAAGGAAGAGAGACAGAGAATAGAAATGGAATAAAATGAAGAGAGACGGAGAATAGAAATGGAAGAAAAGAAAAAGAGACAGAGAATAGAAATGGAAGAAAAGGAAGAGAGACAGAGAATAGAATTGGAAGAAAAGGAAAAGAGACAGAGAATAGAAACGGAAGAAAAGGAAGAGAGACGGAGAATGGAAATGGATGAAAAGGAAGAGGGACAGAATAGAAATGGAAGAAAATGACGAGAGACAGAGAATAGAAATGGAAGAAAAGTAACAGGGACAGAGAACAGAAATGGAAGAAATGGAAGAGAGACAGAGAATAGAAACGGAAGAAAAGGAAGAGGGACAGAGAATAGAAATGAAAGAAAAGTATGAGGGACAGAGAATAGAAATGGATGAAAAGGAAGAGGGACAGAGAATAGAAATGGAAGAAAAGGAAGAGAGACAGAGAATAGAATTGGAAGAAAAGGAAGAGAGACGGATAATAGAAATGGAATAAAATGAAGAGAGACGGAGAATAGAAATGGAAGAAAAGGAAGAGAGACAGAGAATAGAAATGGAATAAAATGAAGAGGGACAGAATAGAAATGGAAGAAAAGGAAGAGAGACAGAGAATAGAAATGGAAGAAAAGGAAGAGTGACAGGGAATAGAAATGGAATTAAATGAAGAGTGAGAATAGAAATGGAAGAAAATGAAGAGAGACAGAGAATAGAAATGGAAGAAAATAAAGAGGGACAGAATAGAAATGGAAGAAATGGAAGAGAGACAGAGAATAGAAATGGAAGAAAAGGAAGAGGGACGGAGAATAGAAATGGAAGAAAAGGAAGAGAGACAGAGAATAGAAATGGAAGAAAAGGAAGAGGGACAGAATAGAAATGGAAGAAAAGAAAGAGAGACAGAGAATAGAAACGGAAGAAAAGGAAGAGGGACAGAGAATAGAAATGAAAGAAAAGTATGAGGGACAGAGAATAGAAATGGATGAAAAGGAAGAGGGACAGAGAATAGAAATGGAAGAAAAGGAAGAGAGACAGAGAATAGAATTGGAAGAAAAGGAAGAGAGACGGATAATAGAAATGGAATAAAATGAAGAGAGACGGAGAATAGAAATGGAAGAAAAGGAAGAGAGACAGAGAATAGAAATGGAATAAAATGAAGAGGGACAGAATAGAAATGGAAGAAAAGTAAGAGAGACAGAGAATAGAAATGGAAGAAAAGGAAGAGTGACAGGGAATAGAAATGGAATTAAATGAAGAGTGAGAATAGAAATGGAAGAAAATGAAGAGAGACAGAGAATAGAAATGGAAGAAAATAAAGAGGGACAGAATAGAAATGGAAGAAATGGAAGAGAGACAGAGAATAGAAATGGAAGAAAAGGAAGAGAGACAGAGAATAGAAATGGAAGAAAAGTATGAGGGACAGAGAATAGAAATGGAAGAAAAGGAAGAGGGACAGAGAATAGAAATGGAAGAAAAGGAAGAGAGACAGAGAATAGAATTGGAAGAAAAGGAAGAGAGACGGATAATAGAAATGGAATAAAATGAAGAGAGACGGAGAATAGAAATGGAAGAAAAGGAAGAGAGACAGAGAATAGAAATGGAATAAAATGAAGAGGGACAGAATAGAAATGGAAGAAAAGGAAGAGAGACAGAGAATAGAAATGGAAGAAAAGGAAGAGTGACAGAGAATAGAAATGGAATTAAATGAAGAGTGAGAATAGAAATGGAAGAAAATGAAGAGAGACAGAGAATAGAAATGGAAGAAAATAAAGACGGACAGAATAGAAATGGAAGAAATGGAAGAGAGACAGAGAATAGAAATGGAAGAAAAGGAAGAGAGACAGATTAGAAATGGAAGAAAAGGAAGAGTGACAGTGAATAGAAATGGAAGAACAGGAAGAGAGACAGAGAATAGAAATGGAAGAAAAGTAAGAGGGACAGAGAATAGAAATGGAAGACAAGGAAGAGAGACAGAGAATAGAATTGGAAGAAAAGGAAAAGAGACAGAGAATAGAAACGGAAGAAAAGGAAGAGGGACAGAATACAAATGGAAGAAAATGACGAGAGACAGAGAATAGAAATGGAAGAAAAGTAACAGGGACAGAGAACAGAGATGTAAGAAAAGGAAGAGAGAGAAAAGAAATGGAAGAAAATGAAGAGAGACAGAGAATAGAAATGGAAGAAAAGGAAGAGGGACAGAGTAGAAATGGAAGATATGGGAGAGAGACAGAGAATAGAAATGGAAGAAAAGGGAGAGAGACAGAGAATAGAAATGGAAGAAAAGGAAGAGAGACGGAGAATAGAAATGGAAGAAAAGGAAGAGGGACAGAATAGAAATGGAAGAAAATGACGAGAGACAGAGAATAGAAATGGAAGAAAAGTAACAGGGACAGAGAACAGAAATGGAAGAAAAGGAAGAGAGAGAAAAGAAATGGAAGAAAATGAAGAGAGACAGAGAATAGAAATGGAAGAAAAGAAAGAGAAACAGAATAGAAATGGAAGAAATGGAAGAGAGACAGAGAATAGAAATGGAAGAAAAGGAAGAGAGACAGATTAGAAATGGAAGAAAAGGAAGAGGGACAATGAATAGAAATGGAAGAAAAGGAAGAGAGACAGAGAATAGAAATGGAAGAAAAGGAAGAGGGACAGAGAATAGAAATGGAGGAAAAGGAAGAGAGACAGAGAATAGAATTGGAAGAAAAGGAAGAGGGACAGAATAGAAATGGAAGAAATGGAAGAGAGACAGAGAATAGAAATGGAAGAAAAGGAAGAGAGACAGATTAGAAATGGAAGAAAAGGAAGAAGGACAATGAATAGAAATGGAAGAAAGGGAAGAGAGACAGAGAATAGAAATGGAAGAAAAGGAAGAGGGACAGAGAATAGAAATGGAGGAAAAGGAAGAGAGACAGAGAATAGAATTGGAAGAAAAGAAAAAGAGACGGAGAATTGAAATGTATGAAAAGGAAGAGAGATAGAGAATGCAAATGGAAGAAAAGGAAGAGGGACAGAATCGAAATGGAAGAAAAGGAAGAGGGACAGAATAGAAATGGAAGAAAAGGAAGTGGGACAGAGAATGGAAATGAATAAAATGAAGAGAGATGGAGAATAGAAATGGAAGAAAAGGAAGAGAGACAGCGAATAGAAATGGAAGAAAAGGATGAGAGACAGAGAATAGAAATGGAAAAAAAGGAAGAGGGACAGAGAATAGAAATGGAGGAAAAGGAAGAGAGACAGAGAATAGAATTGGAAGAAAAGGAAGAGGGACAGAATAGAAATGGAAGAAATGGAAGAGAGACAGAGAATAGAAATGGAAGAAAAGGAAAAGAGACAGATTAGAAATGGAAGAAAAGGAAGAAGGACAATGAATAGAAATGGAAGAAAAGGAAGAGAGACGGAGAATTGAAATGTATGAAAAGGAAGAGAGATAGAGAATGCAAATGGAAGAAAAGGAAGAGGGACAGAATCGAAATGGAAGAAAAGGAAGAGGGACAGAATAGAAATGGAAGAAAAGGAAGTGGGACAGAGAATGGAAATGAATAAAATGAAGAGAGACGGAGACTAGAAATGGAAGAAAAGGAAGAGGGACAGAAAATAGAAACGGAAGAAAATGAAGAGAGATGGAGAATAGAAATGGAAGAAAAGGAAGAGAGACAGCGAATAGAAATGGAAGAAAAGGATGAGAGACAGAGAATAGAAATGGAAAAAAAGGAAGAGGGACAGAATAGAAATGGAAGAAAAGGAAGAGAGACAGAGAATAGAAATGGAATAAAATGAAGAGAGACGGAGAATAGAAATGGAAGAAAAGGAAAAGAGACAGAGAATAGAAATGGAAGAAAAGGAAGAGAGACAGAGAATAGAATTGGAAGAAAAGGAAAAGAGACAGAGAATAGAAACGGAAGAAAAGGAAGAGAGACGGAGAATGGAAATGGATGAAAAGGAAGAGGGACAGAATAGAAATGGAAGAAAATGACGAGAGACAGAGAATAGAAATGGAAGAAAAGTAACAGGGACAGAGAACAGAAATGGAAGAAATGGAAGAGAGACAGAGAATAGAAACGGAAGAAAAGGAAGAGGGACAGAGAATAGAAATGAAAGAAAAGTATGAGGGACAGAGAATAGAAATGGATGAAAAGGAAGAGGGACAGAGAATAGAAATGGAAGAAAAGGAAGAGAGACAGAGAATAGAATTGGAAGAAAAAAAAGAGAGACGGATAATAGAAATGGAATAAAATGAAGAGAGACGGAGAATAGAAATGGAAGAAAAGGAAGAGAGACAGAGAATAGAAATGGAATAAAATGAAGAGGGACAGAATAGAAATGGAAGAAAAGGAAGAGAGACAGAGAATAGAAATGGAAGAAAAGGAAGAGTGACAGGGAATAGAAATGGAATTAAATGAAGAGTGAGAATAGAAATGGAAGAAAATGAAGAGAGACAGAGAATAGAAATGGAAGAAAATAAAGAGGGACAGAATAGAAATGGAAGAAATGGAAGAGAGACAGAGAATAGAAATGGAAGAAAAGGAAGAGAGACAGAGAATAGAAATGGAAGAAAAGTATGAGGGACAGAGAATAGAAATGGAAGAAAAGGAAGAGGGACAGAGAATAGAAATGGAAGAAAAGGAAGAGAGACAGAGAATAGAATTGGAAGAAAAGGAAGAGAGACGGATAATAGAAATGGAATAAAATGAAGAGAGACGGAGAATAGAAATGGAAGAAAAGGAAGAGAGACAGAGAATAGAAATGGAATAAAATGAAGAGGGACAGAATAGAAATGGAAGAAAAGGAAGAGAGACAGAGAATAGAAATGGAAGAAAAGGAAGAGTGACAGAGAATAGAAATGGAATTAAATGAAGAGTGAGAATAGAAATGGAAGAAAATGAAGAGAGACAGAGAATAGAAATGGAAGAAAATAAAGAGGGACAGAATAGAAATGGAAGAAATGGAAGAGAGACAGAGAATAGAAATGGAAGAAAAGGAAGAGAGACAGATTAGAAATGGAAGAAAAGGAAGAGTGACAGTGAATAGAAATGGAAGAACAGGAAGAGAGACAGAGAATAGAAATGGAAGAAAAGTAAGAGGGACAGAGAATAGAAATGGAAGACAAGGAAGAGAGACAGAGAATAGAATTGGAAGAAAAGGAAAAGAGACAGAGAATAGAATTGGAAGAAAAGGAAGAGAGACGGATAATAGAAATGGAATAAAATGAAGAGAGACGGAGAATAGAAATGGAAGAAAAGGAAGAGAGACAGAGAATAGAAATGGAATAAAATGAAGAGGGACAGAATAGAAATGGAAGAAAAGGAAGAGAGACAGAGAATAGAAATGGAAGAAAAGGAAGAGTGACAGAGAATAGAAATGGAATTAAATGAAGAGTGAGAATAGAAATGGAAGAAAATGAAGAGAGACAGAGAATAGAAATGGAAGAAAATAAAGAGGGACAGAATAGAAATGGAAAAAATGGAAGAGAGACAGAGAATAGAAATGGAAGAAAAGGAAGAGAGACAGATTAGAAATGGAAGAAAAGGAAGAGTGACAGTGAATAGAAATGGAAGAACAGGAAGAGAGACAGAGAATAGAAATGGAAGAAAAGTAAGAGGGACAGAGAATAGAAATGGAAGACAAGGAAGAGAGACAGAGAATAGAATTGGAAGAAAAGGAAAAGAGACAGAGAATAGAAACGGAAGAAAAGGAAGAGGGACAGAATACAAATGGAAGAAAATGACGAGAGACAGAGAATAGAAATGGAAGAAAAGTAACAGGGACAGAGAACAGAGATGTAAGAAAAGGAAGAGAGAGAAAAGAAATGGAAGAAAATGAAGAGAGACAGAGAATAGAAATGGAAGAAAAGGAAGAGGGACAGAGTAGAAATGGAAGATATGGGAGAGAGACAGAGAATAGAAATGGAAGAAAAGGGAGAGAGACAGAGAATAGAAATGGAAGAAAAGGAAGAGAGACGGAGAATAGAAATGGAAGAAAAGGAAGAGGGACAGAATAGAAATGGAAGAAAATGACGAGAGACAGAGAATAGAAATGGAAGAAAAGTAACAGGGACAGAGAACAGAAATGGAAGAAAAGGAAGAGAGAGAAAAGAAATGGAAGAAAATGAAGAGAGACAGAGAATAGAAATGGAAGAAAAGAAAGAGAAACAGAATAGAAATGGAAGAAATGGAAGAGAGACAGAGAATAGAAATGGAAGAAAAGGAAGAGAGACAGATTAGAAATGGAAGAAAAGGAAGAGGGACAATGAATAGAAATGGAAGAAAAGGAAGAGAGACAGAGAATAGAAATGGAAGAAAAGGAAGAGGGACAGAGAATAGAAATGGAGGAAAAGGAAGAGAGACAGAGAATAGAATTGGAAGAAAAGGAAGAGGGACAGAATAGAAATGGAAAAAATGGAAGAGAGACAGAGAATAGAAATGGAAGAAAAGGAAGAGAGACAGATTAGAAATGGAAGAAAAGGAAGAAGGACAATGAATAGAAATGGAAGAAAAGGAAGAGAGACAGAGAATAGAAATGGAAGAAAAGGAAGAGGGACAGAGAATAGAAATGGAGGAAAAGGAAGAGAGACAGAGAATAGAATTGGAAGAAAAGAAAAAGAGACGGAGAATTGAAATGTATGAAAAGGAAGAGAGATAGAGAATGCAAATGGAAGAAAAGGAAGAGGGACAGAATCGAAATGGAAGAAAAGGAAGAGGGACAGAATAGAAATGGAAGAAAAGGAAGTGGGACAGAGAATGGAAATGAATAAAATGAAGAGAGATGGAGAATAGAAATGGAAGAAAAGGTAGAGAGACAGCGAATAGAAATGGAAGAAAAGGATGAGAGACAGAGAATAGAAATGGAAAAAAAGGAAGAGGGACAGAGAATAGAAATGGAGGAAAAGGAAGAGAGACAGAGAATAGAATTGGAAGAAAAGGAAGAGGGACAGAATAGAAATGGAAGAAATGGAAGAGAGACAGAGAATAGAAATGGAAGAAAAGGAAGAGAGACAGATTAGAAATGGAAGAAAAGGAAGAAGGACAATGAATAGAAATGGAAGAAAAGGAAGAGAGACAGAGAATAGAAATGGAAGAAAAGGAAGAGGGACAGAGAATAGAAATGGAGGAAAAGGAAGAGAGACAGAGAATAGAATTGGAAGAAAAGAAAAAGAGACGGAGAATTGAAATGTATGAAAAGGAAGAGAGATAGAGAATGCAAATGGAAGAAAAGGAAGAGGGACAGAATCGAAATGGAAGAAAAGGAAGAGGGACAGAATAGAAATGGAAGAAAAGGAAGTGGGACAGAGAATGGAAATGAATAAAATGAAGAGAGACGGAGACTAGAAATGGAAGAAAAGGAAGAGGGACAGCGAATAGAAATGGAAGAAAAGGATGAGAGACAGAGAATAGAAATGGAAAAAAAGGAAGAGGGACAGAATAGAAATGGAAGAAAAGGAAGAGAGACAGAGAATAGAAATGGAATAAAATGAAGAGAGACGGAGAATAGAAATGGAAGAAAAGGAAAAGAGACAGAGAATAGAAATGGAAGAAAAGGAAGAGAGACAGAGAATAGAATTGGAAGAAAAGGAAAAGAGACAGAGAATAGAAACGGAAGAAAAGGAAGAGAGACGGAGAATGGAAATGGATGAAAAGGAAGAGGGACAGAATAGAAATGGAAGAAAATGACGAGAGACAGAGAATAGAAATGGAAGAAAAGTAACAGGGACAGAGAACAGAAATGGAAGAAATGGAAGAGAGACAGAGAATAGAAATGGAAGAAAAGGAAGAGAGACAGATTAGAAATGGAAGAAAAGGAAGAGGGACAGTGAATAGAAATGGAAGAACAGGAAGAGAGACAGAGAATAGAAAAGGAAGAAAAGTAAGAGGGACAGAGAATAGAAATGGAAGACAAGGAAGAGAGACAGAGAATAGAATTGGAAGAAAAGGAAAAGAGACAGAGAATAGAAACGGAAGAAAAGGAAGAGGGACAGAATACAAATGGAAGAAAATGACGAGAGACAGAGAATAGAAATGGAAGAAAAGTAACAGGGACAGAGAACAGAGATGTAAGAAAAGGAAGAGAGAGAATAGAAATGGAAGAAAATGAAGAGAGACAGAGAATAGAAATGGAAGAAAAGGAAGAGGGACAGAGTAGAAATGGAAGACATGGGAGAGAGACAGAGAATAGAAATGGAAGAAAAGGGAGAGAGACAGAGAATAGAAATGGAAGAAAAGGAAGAGAGACGGAGAATAGAAATGGAAGAAAAGGAAGAGGGACAGAATAGAAATGGAAGAAAATGACGAGAGACAGAGAATAGAAATGGAAGAAAAGTAACAGGGACAGAGAACAGAAATGGAAGAAAAGGAAGAGAGAGAAAAGAAATGGAAGAAAATGAAGAGAGACAGAGAATAGAAATGGAAGAAAAGAAAGAGAAACAGAATAGAAATGGAAGAAATGGAAGAGAGACAGAGAATAGAAATGGAAGAAAAGGAAGAGAGACAGATTAGAAATGGAAGAAAAGGAAGAGGGACAATGAATAGAAATGGAAGAAAAGGAAGAGAGACAGAGAATAGAAATGGAAGAAAAGGAAGAGGGACAGAGAATAGAAATTGAGGAAAAGGAAGAGAGACAGAGAATAGAATTGGAAGAAAAGGAAGAGGGACAGAATAGAAATGGAAGAAATGGAAGAGAGACAGAGAATAGAAATGGAAGAAAAGGAAGAGAGACAGATTAGAAATGGAAGAAAAGGAAGAAGGACAATGAATAGAAATGGAAGAAAAGGAAGAGAGACAGAGAATAGAAATGGAAGAAAAGGAAGAGGGACAGAGAATAGAAATGGAGGAAAAGGAAGAGAGACAGAGAATAGAATTGGAAGAAAAGAAAAAGAGACGGAGAATTGAAATGTATGAAAAGGAAGAGAGATAGAGAATGCAAATGGAAGAAAAGGAAGAGGGACAGAATCGAAATGGAAGAAAAGGAAGAGGGACAGAATAGAAATGGAAGAAAAGGAAGTGGGACAGAGAATGGAAATGAATAAAATGAAGAGAGATGGAGAATAGAAATGGAAGAAAAGGAAGAGAGACAGCGAATAGAAATGGAAGAAAAGGATGAGAGACAGAGAATAGAAATGGAAAAAAAGGAAGAGGGACAGAGAATAGAAATGGAGGAAAACGAAGAGAGACAGAGAATAGAATTGGAAGAAAAGGAAGAGGGACAGAATAGAAATGGAAGAAATGGAAGAGAGACAGAGAATAGAAATGGAAGAAAAGGAAGAGAGACAGATTAGAAATGGAAGAAAAGGAAGAGGGACAATGAATAGAAATGGAAGAAAAGGAAGAGAGACAGAGAATAGAATTGGAAGAAAAGGAAAAGAGACAGAGAATAGAAATGGAAGAAAGGGAAGAGAGACAGAGAAAAGAAATGGAAGAAAAGGAAGAGGGACAGAGAATAGAAATGGAATGAAATGAAGAGAGACGGAGAATTGAAATGTATGAAAAGGAAGAGAGATAGAGAATGGAAATGGAAGAAAAGGAAGAGGGACAGAATAGAAATGGAAGAATAGGAAGAGGGACAGAATAGAAATGGAAGAAAAGGAAATGGGACAGAGAATGGAAATGAATAAAATGAAGAGAGACGGAGACTAGAAATGGAAGAAAAGGAAAAGGGACAGAAAATAGAAACGGAAGAAAATGAAGAGAGACGGAGATTAGAAATGGAAGAAAAGGAAGAGAGACAGCGAATAGAAATGGAAGAAAAGGATGAGAGACAGAGAATAGAAATGGAAGAAAAGGAAGAGGGACAGAGAATAGAAACGGAAGAAAAGGAAGAGGGACGGAGAATTGAAATGGAAGAAAAGGAAGAGAGACAGAGAATAGAAATGGAAGAAAAGGAAGAGGGACAGAATAGAAATGGAAGAAAAGAAAGAGAGACAGAGAATAGAAACGGAAGAAAAGGAAGAGGGACAGAGAATAGAAATGAAAGAAAAGTATGAGGGACAAAGAATAGAAATGGAAGAAAAGGAAGAGGGACAGAGAATAGAAATGGAAGAAAGGGAAGAGAGACAGAGAATAGAATTGGAAGAAAAGGAAGAGAGACGGATAATAGAAATAGAATAAAATGAAGAGAGACGGAGAATAGAAATGGAAGAAAAGGAAGAGAGACAGAGAATAGAAATGGAATAAAATGAAGAGGGACAGATTAGAAATAGAAGAAAAGGAAGAGAGACAGAGAATAGAAATGGAAGAAAAGGAAGAGGGACAGAGAATAGAAATGGAATTAAATGAAGAGTGAGAAAAGAAATGGAAGAAAATGAAGAGAGACAGAGAATAGAAATGGAAGAAAATAAAGAGGGACAGAATATAAATGGAAGAAATGGAAGAGAGACAGAGAATAGAAATGGAAGAAAAGGAAGAGAGACAGATTAGAAATGGAAGAAAAGGAAGAGGGACAGTGAATAGAAATGGAAGAAAAGGAAGAGTGACAGAGAATAGAAATGGAAGAAAAGGAAGAGGGACAGAGGATAGAAATGGAAGAAAAGGAAGAGAGACAGAGAATAGAATTGGAAGAAAAGGAAAAGAGACAGAGAATAGAAACGGAAGAAAAGGATGAGAGACGGAGAATGGAAATGGATGAAAAGGAAGAGGGACAGAATAGAAATGGAAGAAAATGACGAGAGACAGAGAATAGAAATGGAAGAAAAGTAACAGGGACAGAGAACAGAAATGGAAGAAATGGAAGAGAGACAGAGAATAGAAATGGAAGAAAAGGAAGAGAGACAGATTAGAAATGGAAGAAAAGGAAGAGGGACAGTGAATAGAAATGGAAGAAAAGGAAGAGAGACAGAGAATAGAAAAGGAAGAAAAGTAAGAGGGACAGAGAATAGAAATGGAAGACAAGGAAGAGAGACAGAGAATAGAATTGGAAGAAAAGGAAAAGAGACAGAGAATAGAAACGGAAGAAAAGGAAGAGGGACAGAATACAAATGGAAGAAAATGACGAGAGACAGAGAATAGAAATGGAAGAAAAGTAACAGGGACAGAGAACAGAGATGTATGAAAAGGAAGAGAGAGAATAGAAATGGAAGAAAATGAAGAGAGACAGAGAATAGAAATGGAAGAAAAGGAAGAGGGACAGAGTAGAAATGGAAGATATGGGAGAGAGACAGAGAATAGAAATGGAAGAAAAGGGAGAGAGACAGAGAATAGAAATGGAAGAAAAGGAAGAGAGACGGAGAATAGAAATGGAAGAAAAGGAAGAGGGACAGAATAGAAATGGAAGAAAATGACGAGAGACAGAGAATAGAAATGGAAGAAAAGTAACAGGGACAGAGAACAGAAATGGAAGGAAAGGAAGAGAGAGAAAAGAAATGGAAGAAAATGAAGAGAGACAGAGAATAGAAATGGAAGAAAAGAAAGAGAAACAGAATAGAAATGGAAGAAATGGAAGAGAGACAGAGAATAGAAATGGAAGAAAAGGAAGAGAGACAGATTAGAAATGGAAGAAAAGGAAGAGGGACAATGAATAGAAATGGAAGAAAAGGAAGAGAGACAGAGAATAGAAATGGAAGAAAAGGAAGAGGGACAGAGAATAGAAATTGAGGAAAAGGAAGAGAGACAGAGAATAGAATTGGAAGAAAAGGAAGAGGGACAGAATAGAAATGGAAGAAATGGAAGAGAGACAGAGAATAGAAATGGAAGAAAAGGAAGAGAGACAGATTAGAAATGGAAGAAAAGGAAGAAGGACAATGAATAGAAATGGAAGAAAAGGAAGAGAGACAGAGAATAGAAATGGAAGAAAAGGAAGAGGGACAGAGAATAGAAATGGAGGAAAAGGAAGAGAGACAGAGAATAGAATTGGAAGAAAAGAAAAAGAGACGGAGAGTTGAAATTTATGAAAAGGAAGAGAGATAGAGAATGCAAATGGAAGAAAAGGAAGAGGGACAGAATCGAAATGGAAGAAAAGGAAGAGGGACAGAATAGAAATGGAAGAAAAGGAAGTGGGACAGAGAATGGAAATGAATAAAATGAAGAGAGATGGAGAATAGAAATGGAAGAAAAGGAAGAGAGACAGCGAATAGAAATGGAAGAAAAGGATGAGAAACAGAGAATAGAAATGGAAAAAAAGGAAGAGGGACAGAGAATAAAAATGGAGGAAAAGGAAGAGAGACAGAGAATAGAATTGGAAGAAAAGGAAGAGGGACAGAATAGAAATGGAAGAAATGGAAGAGAGACAGAGAATAGAAATGGAAGAAAAGGAAGAGAGACAGATTAGAAATGGAAGAAAAGGAAGAAGGACAATGAATAGAAATGGAAGAAAAGGAAGAGAGACTGAGAATTGAAATGTATGAAAAGGAAGAGAGATAGAGAATGCAAATGGAAGAAAAGGAAGAGGGACAGAATCGAAATGGAAGAAAAGGAAGAGGGACAGAATAGAAATGGAAGAAAAGGAAGTGGGACAGAGAATGGAAATGAATAAAATGAAGAGAGACGGAGACTAGAAATGGAAGAAAAGGAAGAGGGACAGAAAATAGAAACGGAAGAAAATGAAGAGAGATGGAGAATAGAAATGGAAGAAAAGGAAGAGGGACAGAGAATAGAAATGGAATTAAATGAAGAGTGAGAAAAGAAATGGAAGAAAATGAAGAGAGACAGAGAATAGAAATGGAAGAAAATAAAGAGGGACAGAATATAAATGGAAGAAATGGAAGAGAGACAGAGAATAGAAATGGAAGAAAAGGAAGAGAGACAGATTAGAAATGGAAGAAAAGGAAGAGGGACAGTGAATAGAAATGGAAGAAAAGGAAGAGTGACAGTGAATAGAAATGGAAGAAAAGGAAGAGGGACAGAGGATAGAAATGGAAGAAAAGGAAGAGAGACAGAGAATAGAATTGGAAGAAAAGGAAAAGAGACAGAGAATAGAAACGGAAGAAAAGGATGAGAGACGGAGAATGGAAATGGATGAAAAGGAAGAGAGATAGAGAATAGAAATGGAAGAAAAGGAAGAGGGACAGAATAGAAATGGAAGAATAGGAAGAGGGACAGAATAGAAATGGAAGAAAAGGAAATGGGACAGAGAATGGAAATGAATAAAATGAAGAGAGACGGAGACTAGAAATGGAAGAAAAGGAAAAGGGACAGAAAATAGAAACGGAAGAAAATGAAGAGAGACGGAGATTAGAAATGGAAGAAAAGGAAGAGAGACAGCGAATAGAAATGGAAGAAAAGGATGAGAGACAGAGAATAGAAATGGAAGAAAAGGAAGAGGGACAGAGAATAGAAACGGAAGAAAAGGAAGAGGGACGGAGAATTGAAATGGAAGAAAAGGAAGAGAGACAGAGAATAGAAATGGAAGAAAAGGAAGAGGGACAGAATAGAAATGGAAGAAAAGAAAGAGAGACAGAGAATAGAAACGGAAGAAAAGGAAGAGAGACAGATTAGAAATGGAAGAAAAGGAAGAAGGACAATGAATAGAAATGGAAGAAAAGGAAGAGAGACAGAGAATAGAAATGGAAGAAAAGGAAGAGGGACAGAGAATAGAAATGGAGGAAAAGGAAGAGAGACAGAGAATAGAATTGGAAGAAAAGAAAAAGAGACGGAGAGTTGAAATTTATGAAAAGGAAGAGAGATAGAGAATGCAAATGGAAGAAAAGGAAGAGGGACAGAATCGAAATGGAAGAAAAGGAAGAGGGACAGAATAGAAATGGAAGAAAAGGAAGTGGGACAGAGAATGGAAATGAATAAAATGAAGAGAGATGGAGAATAGAAATGGAAGAAAAGGAAGAGAGACAGCGAATAGAAATGGAAGAAAAGGATGAGAGACAGAGAATAGAAATGGAAAAAAAGGAAGAGGGACAGAGAATAGAAATGGAGGAAAAGGAAGAGAGATAGAGAATAGAATTGGAAGAAAAGGAAGAGAGACAGATTAGAAATGGAAGAAAAGGAAGAAGGACAATGAATAGAAATGGAAGAAAAGGAAGAGAGACGGAGAATTGAAATGTATGAAAAGGAAGAGAGATAGAGAATGCAAATGGAAGAAAAGGAAGAGGGACAGAATCGAAATGGAAGAAAAGGAAGAGGGACAGAATAGAAATGGAAGAAAAGGAAGTGGGACAGAGAATGGAAATGAATAAAATGAAGAGAGACGGAGACTAGAAATGGAAGAAAAGGAAGAGGGACAGAAAATAGAAACGGAAGAAAATGAAGAGAGATGGAGAATAGAAATGGAAGAAAAGGAAGAGGGACAGAGAATAGAAATGGAATTAAATGAAGAGTGAGAAAAGAAATGGAAGAAAATGAAGAGAGACAGAGAATAGAAATGGAAGAAAATAAAGAGGGACAGAATATAAATGGAAGAAATGGAAGAGAGACAGAGAATAGAAATGGAAGAAAAGGAAGAGAGACAGATTAGAAATGGAAGAAAAGGAAGAGGGACAGTGAATAGAAATGGAAGAAAAGGAAGAGTGACAGTGAATAGAAATGGAAGAAAAGGAAGAGGGACAGAGGATAGAAATGGAAGAAAAGGAAGAGAGACAGAGAATAGAATTGGAAGAAAAGGAAAAGAGACAGAGAATAGAAACGGAAGAAAAGGATGAGAGACGGAGAATGGAAATGGATGAAAAGGAAGAGAGATAGAGAATAGAAATGGAAGAAAAGGAAGAGGGACAGAATAGAAATGGAAGAATAGGAAGAGGGACAGAATAGAAATGGAAGAAAAGGAAATGGGACAGAGAATGGAAATGAATAAAATGAAGAGAGACGGAGACTAGAAATGGAAGAAAAGGAAAAGGGACAGAAAATAGAAACGGAAGAAAATGAAGAGAGACGGAGATTAGAAATGGAAGAAAAGGAAGAGAGACAGCGAATAGAAATGGAAGAAAAGGATGAGAGACAGAGAATAGAAATGGAAGAAAAGGAAGAGGGACAGAGAATAGAAACGGAAGAAAAGGAAGAGGGACGGAGAATTGAAATGGAAGAAAAGGAAGAGAGACAGAGAATAGAAATGGAAGAAAAGGAAGAGGGACAGAATAGAAATGGAAGAAAAGAAAGAGAGACAGAGAATAGAAACGGAAGAAAAGGAAGAGGGACAGAGAATAGAAATGAAAGAAAAGTATGAGGGACAAAGAATAGAAATGGAAGAAAAGGAAGAGGGACAGAGAATAGAAATGGAAGAAAGGGAAGAGAGACAGAGAATAGAATTGGAAGAAAAGGAAGAGAGACGGATAATAGAAATGGAATAAAATGAAGACAGACGGAGAATAGAAATGGAAGAAAAGGAAGAGAGACAGAGAATAGAAATGGAATAAAATGAAGAGGGACAGATTAGAAATAGAAGAAAAGGAAGAGAGACAGAGAATAGAAATGGAAGAAAAGGAAGAGGGACAGAGAATAGAAATGGAATTAAATGAAGAGTGAGAAAAGAAATGGAAGAAAATGAAGAGAGACAGAGAATAGAAATGGAAGAAAATAAAGAGGGACAGAATATAAATGGAAGAAATGGAAGAGAGACAGAGAATAGAAATGGAAGAAAAGGAAGAGAGACAGATTAGAAATGGAAGAAAAGGAAGAGGGACAGTGAATAGAAATGGAAGAAAAGGAAGAGTGACAGAGAATAGAAATGGAAGAAAAGGAAGAGGGACAGAGGATAGAAATGGAAGAAAAGGAAGAGAGACAGAGAATAGAATTGGAAGAAAAGGAAAAGAGACAGAGAATAGAAACAGAAGAAAAGGATGAGAGACGGAGAATGGAAATGGATGAAAAGGAAGAGGGACAGAATAGAAATGGAAGAAAATGACGAGAGACAGAGAATAGAAATGGAAGAAAAGTAACAGGGACAGAGAACAGAAATGGAAGAAAAAGAAGAAAGAGAATAGAAATGGAAGAAAAGGAAGAGGGACAGTGAATAGAAATGGAAGAAAAGGAAGAGAGACAGAGAATAGAAATGGAAGAAAAGGAAGAGGGACAGAGAATAGAAATGGAATGAAATGAAGAGAGACGGAGAATTGAAATGTATGAAAAGGAAGAGAGATAGAGAATGGAAATGGAAGAAAAGGAAGAGGGACAGAATCGAAATGGAAGAAAAGGAAGAGGGACAGAATAGAAATGGAAGAAAAGGAAGTGGGACAGAGAATGGACATGAATAAAATGAAGAGAGACGGAGACTAGAAATGGAAGAAAAGGAAGAGGGACAGAAAATAGAAACGGAAGAAAATGAAGAGAGATGGAGAATAGAAATGGAAGAAAAGGAAGAGAGACAGCGAATAGAAATGGAAGAAAAGGATGAGAGACAGAGAATAGAAATGGAAGAAAAGGAAGAGGGACAGAGAATAGAAACGGAAGAAAAGGAAGAGGGACGGAGAATAGAAATGGAAGAAAAGGAAGAGAGACAGAGAATAGAAATGGAAGAAAAGGAAGAGGGACAGAATAGAAATGGAAGAAAAGAAAGAGAGACAGAGAATAGAAACGGAAGAAAAGGAAGAGGGACAGAGAATAGAAATGAAAGAAAAGTATGAGGGACAGAGAATAGAAATGGATGAAAAGGAAGAGGGACAGAGAATAGAAATGGAAGAAAAGGAAGAGAGACAGAGAATAGAATTGGAAGAAAAGGAAGAGAGACGGATAATAGAAATGGAATAAAATGAAGAGAGACGGAGAATAGAAATGGAAGAAAAGGAAGAGAGACAGAGAATAGAAATGGAATAAAATGAAGAGGGACAGAATAGAAATGGAAGAAAAGGAAGAGAGACAGAGAATAGAAATGGAAGAAAAGGAAGAGTGACAGGGAATAGAAATGGAATTAAATGAAGAGTGAGAATAGAAATGGAAGAAAATGAAGAGAGACAGAGAATAGAAATGGAAGAAAATAAAGAGGGACAGAATAGAAATGGAAGAAATGGAAGAGAGACAGAGAATAGAAATGGAAGAAAAGGAAGAGAGACAGAGAATAGAAATGGAAGAAAAGTATGAGGGACAGAGAATAGAAATGGAAGAAAAGGAAGAGGGACAGAGAATAGAAATGAAAGAAAAGGAAGAGAGACAGAGAATAGAATTGGAAGAAAAGGAAGAGAGACGGATAATAGAAATGGAATAAAATGAAGAGAGACGGAGAATAGAAATGGAAGAAAAGGAAGAGAGACAGAGAATAGAAATGGAATAAAATGAAGAGGGACAGAATAGAAATGGAAGAAAAGGAAGAGAGACAGAGAATAGAAATGGAAGAAAAGGAAGAGTGACAGAGAATAGAAATGGAATTAAATGAAGAGTGAGAATAGAAATGGAAGAAAATGAAGAGAGACAGAGAATAGAAATGGAAGAAAATAAAGAGGGACAGAATAGAAATGGAAGAAATGGAAGAGAGACAGAGAATAGAAATGGAAGAAAAGGAAGAGAGACAGATTAGAAATGGAAGAAAAGGAAGAGGGACAGTGAATAGAAATGGAAGAACAGGAAGAGAGACAGAGAATAGAAATGGAAAAAAAGTAAGAGGGACAGAGAATAGAAATGGAAGACAAGGAAGAGAGACAGAGAATAGAATTGGAAGAAAAGGAAAAGAGACAGAGAATAGAAACGGAAGAAAAGGAAGAGGGACAGAATACAAATGGAAGAAAATGACGAGAGACAGAGAATAGAAATGGAAGAAAAGTAACAGGGACAGAGAACAGAGATGTAAGAAAAGGAAGAGAGAGAAAAGAAATGGAAGAAAATGAAGAGAGACAGAGAATAGAAATGGAAGAAAAGGAAGAGGGACAGAGTAGAAATGGAAGATATGGGAGAGAGACAGAGAATAGAAATGGAAGAAAAGGGAGAGAGACAGAGAATAGAAATGGAAGAAAAGGAAGAGAGACGGAGAATAGAAATGGAAGAAAAGGAAGAGGGACAGAATAGAAATGGAAGAAAATGACGAGAGACAGAGAATAGAAATGGAAGAAAAGTAACAGGGACAGAGAACAGAAATGGAAGAAAAGGAAGAGAGAGAAAAGAAATGGAAGAAAATGAAGAGAGACAGAGAATAGAAATGGAAGAAAAGAAAGAGAAACAGAATAGAAGTGGAAGAAATGGAAGAGAGACAGAGAATAGAAATGGAAGAAAAGGAAGAGAGACAGATTAGAAATGGAAGAAAAGGAAGAGGGACAATGAATAGAAATGGAAGAAAGGGAAGAGAGACAGAGAATAGAAATGGAAGAAAAGGAAGAGGGACAGAGAATAGAAATGGAGGAAAAGGAAGAGAGACAGAGAATAGAATTGGAAGAAAAGGAAGAGGGACAGAATAGAAATGGAAGAAATGGAAGAGAGACAGAGAATAGAAATGGAAGAAAAGGAAGAGAGACAGAGAATAGAAACGGAAGAAAAGGAAGAAGGACAATGAATAGAAATGGAAGAAAAGGAAGAGAGACAGAGAATAGAAATGGAAGAAAAGGAAAAGGGACAGAGAATAGAAATGGAGGAAAAGGAAGAGAGACAGAGAATAGAATTGGAAGAAAAGAAAAAGAGACGGAGAATTGAAATGTATGAAAAGGAAGAGAGATAGAGAATGCAAATGGAAGAAAAGGAAGAGGGACAGAATCGAAATGGCAGAAAAGGAAGAGGGACAGAATAGAAATGGAAGAAAAGGAAGTGGGACAGAGAATGGAAATGAATAAAATGAAGAGAGATGGAGAATAGAAATGGAAGAAAAGGAAGAGAGACAGCGAATAGAAATGGAAGAAAAGGATGAGAGACAGAGAATAGAAATGGAAAAAAAGGAAGAGGGACAGAGAATAGAAATGGAGGAAAAGGAAGAGAGACAGAGAATAGAATTGGAAGAAAAGGAAGAGGGACAGAATAGAAATGGAAGAAATGGAAGAGAGACAGAGAATAGAAATGGAAGAAAAGGAAGAGAGACAGATTAGAAATGGAAGAAAAGGAAGAAGGACAATGAATAGAAATGGAAGAAAAGGAAGAGAGACAGAGAATAGAAATGGAAGAAAAGGAAGAGGGACAGAGAATAGAAATGGAGGAAAAGGAAGAGAGACAGAGAATAGAATTGGAAGAAAAGAAAAAGAGACGGAGAATTGAAATGTATGAAAAGGAAGAGAGATAGAGAATGCAAATGGAAGAAAAAGAAGAGGGACAGAATCGAAATGGAAGAAAAGGAAGAGGGACAGAATAGAAATGGAAGAAAAGGAAGTGGGACAGAGAATGGAAATGAATAAAATGAAGAGAGACGGAGACTAGAAATGGAAGAAAAGGAAGAGGGACAGAAAATAGAAACGGAAGAAAATGAAGAGAGATGGAGAATAGAAATGGAAGAAAAGGAAGAGAGACAGCGAATAGAAATGGAAGAAAAGGATGAGAGACAGAGAATAGAAATGGAAAAAAAGGAAGAGGGACAGAATAGAAATGGAAGAAAAGGAAGAGAGACAGAGAATAGAAATGGAATAAAATGAAGAGAGACGGAGAATAGAAATGGAAGAAAAGGAAAAGAGACAGAGAATAGAAATGGAAGAAAAGGAAGAGAGACAGAGAATAGAATTGGAAGAAAAGGAAAAGAGACAGAGAATAGAAACGGAAGAAAAGGAAGAGAGACGGAGAATGGAAATGGATGAAAAGGAAGAGGGACAGAATAGAAATGGAAGAAAATGACGAGAGACAGAGAATAGAAATGGAAGAAAAGTAACAGGGACAGAGAACAGAAATGGAAGAAATGGAAGAGAGACAGAGAATGGAAATGGAAGAAAAGGAAGAGAGACAGATTAGAAATGGAAGAAAAGGAAGAAGGACAATGAATAGAAATGGAAGAAAAGGAAGAGAGACAGAGAATAGAAATGGAAGAAAAGGAAGAGGGACAGAATCGAAATGGAAGAAAAGGAAGAGGGACAGAATAGAAATGGAAGAAAAGGAAGTGGGACAGAGAATGGAAATGAATAAAATGAAGAGAGACGGAGACTAGAAATGGAAGAAAAGGAAGAGGGACAGAAAATAGAAACGGAAGAAAATGAAGAGAGATGGAGAATAGAAATGGAAGAAAAGGAAGAGAGACAGCGAATAGAAATGGAAGAAATGGAAGAGAGACAGAGAATAGAAATGGAAGAAAAGGAAGAGAGACAGATTAGAAATGGAAGAAAAGGAAGAAGGACAATGAATAGAAATGGAAGAAAAGGAAGAGAGACAGAGAATAGAAATGGAAGAAAAGGAAGAGGGACAGAGAATAGAAATGGAGGAAAAGGAAGAGAGACAGAGAATAGAATTGGAAGAAAAGAAAAAGAGACGGAGAATTGAAATGTATGAAAAGGAAGAGAGATAGAGAATGCAAATGGAAGAAAAGGAAGAGGGACAGAATCGAAATGGAAGAAAAGGAAGAGGGACAGAATAGAAATGGAAGAAAAGGAAGTGGGACAGAGAATGGAAATGAATAAAATGAAGAGAGATGGAGAATAGAAATGGAAGAAAAGGAAGAGAGACAGCGAATAGAAATGGAAGAAAAGGATGAGAGACAGAGAATAGAAATGGAAAAAAAGGAAGAGGGACAGAGAATAGAAATGGAGGAAAAGGAAGAGAGACAGAGAATAGAATTGGAAGAAAAGGAAGAGGGACAGAAGAGAAATGGAAGAAATGGAAGAGAGACAGAGAATGGAAATGGAAGAAAAGGAAGAGAGACAGATTAGAAATGGAAGAAAAGGAAGAAGGACAATGAATAGAAATGGAAGAAAAGGAAGAGAGACAGAGAATAGAAATGGAAGAAAAGGAAGAGGGACAGAGAATAGAAATGGAGGAAAAGGAAGAGAGACAAAGAATAGAATTGGAAGAAAAGAAAAAGAGACGGAGAATTGAAATGTATGAAAAGGAAGAGAGATAGAGAATGCAAATGGAAGAAAAGGAAGAGGGACAGAATCGAAATGGAAGAAAAGGAAGAGGGACAGAATAGAAATGGAAGAAAAGGAAGTGGGACAGAGAATGGAAATGAATAAAATGAAGAGAGACGGAGACTAGAAATGGAAGAAAAGGAAGAGGGACAGAAAATAGAAACGGAAGAAAATGAAGAGAGATGGAGAATAGAATGGAAGAAAAGGAAGAGAGACAGCGAATAGAAATGGAAGAAAAGGATGAGAGACAGAGAATAGAAATGGAAAAAAAGGAAGAGGGACAGAATAGAAATGGAAGAAAAGGAAGAGAGACAGAGAATAGAAATGGAATAAAATGAAGAGAGACGGAGAATAGAAATGGAAGAAAAGGAAAAGAGACAGAGAATAGAAATGGAAGAAAAGGAAGAGAGACAGAGAATAGAATTGGAAGAAAAGGAAAAGAGACAGAGAATAGAAACGGAAGAAAAGGAAGAGAGACGGAGAATGGAAATGGATGAAAAGGAAGAGGGACAGAATAGAAATGGAAGAAAATGACGAGAGACAGAGAATAGAAATGGAAGAAAAGTAACAGGGACAGAGAACAGAAATGGAAGAAAAGGAAGAGAGAGAATAGAAATGGAAGAAAATGAAGAGAGACAGAGAACAGAAATGGAAGAAAAGAAAGAGGGACAGAATACAAATGGAAGAAATGGAAGAGAGACAGAGAATAGAAATGGAAGAAAAGGAAGAGAGACAGATTAGAAATGGAAGAAAAGGAAGAGGGACAGTGAATAGAAATGGAAGAAAAGGAAGAGAGACAGAGAATAGAAATGGAAGAAAAGGAAGAGGTACAGAGAATAGAAATGGAGGAAAAGGAAGAGAGACAGAGAATAGAATTGGAAGAAAAGAAAAAGAGACAGAGAATAGAAATGGAAGAATGGGAAGAGAGACAGAGAATAGAAATGGAAGAAAAGGAAGAGGGACAGAGAATAGAAATGGAATGAAATGAAGAGAGACGGAGAATTGAAATGTATGAAAAGGAAGAGAGATCGAGAATGGAAATGTAAGAAAAGGAAGAGGGACAGAATCGAAATGGAAGAAAATTAAGAGGGAGAGAATAGAAATGGAAGAAAAGGAAGTGGGACAGAAAATAGAAACGGAAGAAAATGAAGAGAGACGGAGAATAGAAATGGAAGAAAAGGAAGAGAGACAGAGAATAGAAATGGAAAAAAAGGAAGAGGGACAGAATAGAAATGGAAGAAAAGGAAGAGAGACAGAGAATAGAAATGGAATAAAATGAAGAGAGACGGAGAATAGAAATGGAAGAAAAGGAAAAGAGACAGAGAATAGAAATGGAAGAAAAATAAGAGAGACAGAGAATAGAAATGGAAGAAAAGGAAGAGGGACAGAGAATAGAAATGGAATTAAATGAATAGTGAGAATAGAAATGGAAAAAAATGAAGAGAGACAGAGAATAGAAATGAAAGAAAAGAAAGAGGGACAGAATAGAAATGGAAGAAATGGAAGAGGGACAGAGAATAGAAATGGAAGAAAAGGAAGAGAGACAGATTAGAAATGGAAGAAAAGGAAGAGGGACAGTGAATAGAAATGGAAGAAAAGGAAGAGGGACAGAGAATAGAAATGGAAGAAAAGGAAGAGAGACGGATAATAGAAATGGAATAAAATGAAGAGAGACGGAGAATAGAAATGGAAGAAAAGGAAGAGAGACAGAGAATAGAAATGGAATAAAATGAAGAGGGACAGAATAGAAATGGAAGAAGAGGAAGAGAGACAGAGAATAGAATTGGAAAAAAAGAAAGAGGGACAGAGAATAGAAATGGAATTAAATGAAGAGTGAGAATAGAAATGGAAGATAATGAAGAGAGACAGAGAATAGAAATGGAAGAAAAGAAAGAGGGACAGAATAGAAATGGAAGAAATGGAAGAGAGACAGAGAATAGAAATGGAATAAAATGAAGAGGGACAGAATAGAAATGGAAGAAAAGGAAGAGAGACAGAGTATAGAAATGGAAGAAAAGGAAGAGGGACAGAATAGAAATGGAAGAAATGGAAGAGAGACAGAGAATAGAAATGGAAGAAAAGGAAGAGAGACAGATTAGAAATGGAAGAAAAGGAAGAGGGACAATGAATAGAAATGGAAGAAAAGAAAGAGAGACAGAGATTAGAAATGGAAGAAAAGGAAGAGGGACAGAGAATAGAAATGGAGGAAAAGGAAGAGAGACAGAGAATAGAATTGGAAGAAAAGAAAAAGAGACAGAGAATAGAAATGTAAGAAAGGGAAGAGAGACAGAGAATAGAAATGGAAGAAAAGGAAGAGGGACAGAATAGAAATGGAAGAAAAGAAAGAGAGACAGAGAATAGAAACGGAAGAAAAGGAAGAGGGACAGAGAATAGAAATGAAAGAAAAGTATGAGGGACAAAGAATAGAAATGGAAGAAAAGGAAGAGGGACAGAGAATAGAAATGGAAGAAAGGGAAGAGAGACAGAGAATAGAATTGGAAGAAAAGGAAGAGAGACGGATAATAGAAATGGAATAAAATGAAGAGAGACGGAGAATAGAAATGGAAGAAAAGGAAGAGAGACAGAGAATAGAAATGGAAGAAAAGGAAGAGGGACAGAGAATAGAAATGGAATTAAATGAAGAGTGAGAATAGAAATGGAAGAAAATGAAGAGAGACAGAGAATAGAAATGGAAGAAAATAAAGAGGGACAGAATAGAAATGGAAGAAATGGAAGAGAGACAGAGAATAGAAATGGAGGAAAAGGAAGAGAGACAGATTAGAAATGGAAGAAAAGGAAGAGGGACAGTGAATAGAAATGGAAGAAAAGGAAGAGTGACAGAGAATAGAAATGGAAGAAAAGGAAAAGGTACAGAGAATAGAAATGGAAGAAAAGGAAGAGAGACAGAGAATAGAATTGGAAGAAAAGGAAAAGAGACAGAGATTAGAAACGGAAGAAAAGGAAGAGAGACGGAGAATAGAAATGGAAGAAAAGGAAGAGGGACAGAATAGAAATGGAAGAAAATGACGAGAGACAGAGAATAGAAATGGAAGAAAAGTAACAGGGACAGAGAACAGAAATGTAAGAAAAGGAAGAGAGAGAATAGAAATGGAAGAAAATGAAGAGAGACAGAGAATAGAAATGGAAGAAAAGAAAGAGGGACAGAATAGAAATGGAAGAAATGGAAGAGGGACAGTGAATAGAAATGGAAGAAAAGGAAGAGAGACAGAGAATAGAAATGGAAGAAAAGGAAGTGCGACAGAGAATAGAAATGGAGGAAAAGGAAGAGAGACAGAGAATAGATTTGGAAGAAAAGAAAAAGAGACAGAGAATAGAAATGGAAGAAAGGGAAGAGAGACAGAGAATAGAAATGGAAGAAAAGGAAGAGGGACAGAGAATAGAAATGGAATGAAATGAAGAGAGACGGAGAATTGAAATGTATGAAAAGGAAGAGAGATAGAGAATGGAAATGGAAGAAAAGGAAGAGGGACAGAATCGAAATGGAAGAATAGGAAGAGGGACAGAATAGAAATGGAAGAAAAGGAATTGGGACAGAAAATAGAAACGGAAGAAAATGAAGAGAGACGGAGAATAGAAATGGAAGAAAAGGAAGAGAGACAGAGAATAGAAATGGAAAAAAAGGAAGAGGGACAGAATAGAAATGGAAGAAAAGGAAGAGAGACAGCGAATAGAAATGGAAAAAAAGGAAGAGAGACGTAGAATAGAAATGGAAGAAAAGGAAAAGAGACAGAGAATAGAAATGGAAGAAAAGGAAGAGGGACAGTGAATAGAAATGGAAGAAAAGGAAGAGAGACAGAGAATAGAAATGGAATAAAATGAAGAGGGACAGAATAGAAATGGAAGAAAAGGAAGAGAGACAGAGAATAGAAATGGAAGAAAAGGAAGAGGGACAGAATAGAAATGGATGAAATGGAAGAGAGACAGAGAATAGAAATGGAAGAAAAGGAAGAGAGACAGATTAGAAATGGAAGAAAAGGAAGAGGGACAATGAATAGAAATGGAAGAAAAGGAAGAGAGACAGAGAATAGAATTGGAAGAAAAGGAAAAGAGACAGAGAATAGAAATGGAAGAAAGGGAAGAGAGACAGAGAAAAGAAATGGAAGAAAAGGAAGAGGGACAGAGAATAGAAATGGAATGAAATGAAGAGAGACGGAGAATTGAAATGTATGAAAAGGAAGAGATATAGAGAATGGAAATGGAAGAAAAGGAAGAGGGACAGAATCGAAATGGAAGAATAGGAAGAGGGACAGAATAGAAATGGAAGAAAAGAAAGAGAGACAGAGAATAGAAACGGAAGAAAAGGAAGAGAGACGGAGACTAGAAATGGAAGAAAAGGAAGAGGGACAGAAAATAGAAACGGAAGAAAATGAAGAGAGACGGAGAATAGAAATGGAAGAAAAGGAAGAGAGACAGCGAATAGAAATGGAAGAAAAGGATGAGAGACAGAGAATAGAAATGGAAGAAAAGGAAGAGGGACAGAGAATAGAAACTGAAGAAAAGGAAGAGGGACGGAGAATTGAAATGTAAGAAAAGGAAGAGAGACAGAGAATAGAAATGGAAGAAAAGGAAGAGGGACAGAATAGAAATGGAAGAAAAGAAAGAGAGACAGAGAATAGAAACGGAAGAAAAGGAAGAGGGACAGAGAATAGAAATGAAAGAAAAGTATGAGGGACAAAGAATAGAAATGGAAGAAAAGGAAGAGGGACAGAGAATAGAAATGGAAGAAAGGGAAGAGAGACAGAGAATAGAATTGGAAGAAAAGGAAGAGAGACGGATAATAGAAATGGAATAAAATGAAGAGAGACGGAGAATAGAAATGGAAGAAAAGGAAGAGAGACAGAGAATAGAAATGGAATAAAATGAAGAGGGACAGATTAGAAATGGAAGAAAAGGAAGAGAGACAGAGAATAGAAATGGAAGAAAAGGAAGAGGGACAGAGAATAGAAATGGAATTAAATGAAGAGTGAGAATAGAAATGGAAGAAAATGAAGAGAGACAGAGAATAGAAATGGAAGAAAATAAAGAGGGACAGAATAGAAATGGAAGAAATGGAAGAGAGACAGAGAATAGAAATGGAAGAAAAGGAAGAGAGACAGATTAGAAATGGAAGAAAATGAAGAGGGACAGTGAATAGAAATGGAAGAAAAGGAAGAGTGACAGAGAATAGAAATGGAAGAAAAGGAAGAGGGACAGAGAATAGAAATGGAAGAAAAGGAAGAGCGACAGAGAATAGAATTGGAAGAAAAGGAAAAGAGACAGAGAATAGAATCGGAAGAAAAGGAAGAGAGACGGAGAATGGAAATGGATGAAAAGGAAGAGGGACAGAATAGAAATGGAAGAAAATGACGAGAGAAAGAGAATAGAAATGGAAGAAAAGTAACAGGGACAGAGAACAGAAATGGAAGTAAAGGAATAGAGAGAATAGAAATGGAAGAAAATGAAGAGAGACAGAGAATAGAAATGGAAGAAAAGAAAGAGGGACAGAATAGAAATGGAAGAAATGGAAGAGAGACAGAGAATAGAAATGGAAGAAAAGGAAGAGAGACAGATTAGAAATGGAAGAAAAGGAAGAGGGACAGTGAATAGAAATGGAAGAAAAGGAAGAGAGACAGCGAATAGAAATGGAAGAAAAGGAAGAGGGACAGAGAATAGAAATGGAGGAAAAGGAAGAGAGACAGAGAATAGAATTGGAAGAAAACAAAAAGAGACAGAGAATAGAAATGGAAGAAAGGGAAGAGAGACAGAGAATAGAAATGGAAGAAAAGGAAGAGGGACAGAGAATAGAAATGGAATGAAATGAAGAGAGACGGAGAATTGAAATGTATGAAAAGGAAGAGAGATAGAGAATGGAAATGGAAGAAAAGGAAGAGGGACAGAATCGGAATGGAAGAAAAGGAAGAGGGACAGAATAAAAATGGAATAAAAGGAAGTGGGACAGAAAATAGAAACGGAAGAAAATGAAGAGAGACGGAGAATAGAAATGGAAGAAAAGGAAGAGAGACAAAGAATAGAAATGGAAAAAAGGGAAGAGGGACAGAATAGAAATGGAAGAAAAGGAAGAGAGACAGAGAATAGAAATGGAATAAAATGAAGAGAGACGGAGAATAGAAATGGAAGAAAAGGAAAAGAGACAGAGAATAGAAATGGAAGAAAAGGAAGAGAGACAGAGAATAGAAATGGAAGAAAAGGAAGAGGGACAGAGAATAGAAATGGAATTAAATGAATAGTGAGAATAGAAATGGAAAAAAATGAAGAGAGACAGAGAATAGAAATGGAAGAAAAGAAAGCGGGACAGAATAGAAATGGAAGAAATGGAAGAGGGACAGAGAATAGAAATGGAAGAAAAGGAAGAGAGACAGATTAGAAATGGAAGAAAAGGAAGAGGGACAGTGAATAGAAATGGAAGAAAAGGAAGAGGGACAGAGAATAGAAATGGAAGAAAAGGAAGAGAGACGGATAATAGAAATGGAATAAAATGAAGAGAGACGGAGAATAGAAATGGAAGAAAAGGTAGAGAGACAGAGAATAGAAATGGAATAAAATGAAGAGGGACAGAATAGAAATGGAAGAAGAGGAAGAGAGACAGAGAATAGAATTGGAAAAAAAGGAAGAGGGACAGAGAATAGAAATGGAATTAAATGAAGAGTGAGAATAGAAATGGAAGATAATGAAGAGAGACAGAGAATAGAAATGGAAGAAATGGAAGAGAGACAGAGAATAGAAATGGAAGAAAAGAAAGAGAGACAGATTAGAAATGGATGAAAAGGAAGAGGGACAGTGAATAGAAATGGAAGAAAAGGAAGAGAGACAGAGAATAGAAATGGAATAAAATGAAGAGTGAGAATAGAAATGGAAGAAAAGGAAGAGAGACAGAGTATAGAAATGGAAGAAAAGGAAGAGGGACAGAATAGAAATGGAAGAAATGGAAGAGAGACAGAGAGTAGAAATGGAAGAAAAGGAAGAGAGACAGATTAGAAATGGAAGAAAAGGAAGAGAGACAGAGAATAGAAATGGAAGAAAAGGAAGAGGGACAGAGAATAGAAATGGAGGAAAAGGAAGAGAGACAGAAAATAGAATTGGAAGAAAAGAAAAAGAGACAGAGAATAGAAATGGAAGAAAGGGAAGAGAAACAGAGAATAGAAATGGAAGAAAAGGAAGAGGGACAGAGAATAGAAATGGAGGAAAAGGAAGAGAGACAGAGAATAGAATTGGAAGAAAAGAAAAAGAGACGGAGAATTGAAATGTATGAAAAGGAAGAGAGATAGAGAATGCAAATGGAAGAAAAGGAAGAGGGACAGAATCGAAATGGAAGAAAAGGAAGAGGGACAGAATAGAAATGGAAGAAAAGGAAGTGGGACAGAGAATCGAAATGAATAAAATGAAGAGAGACGGAGACTAGAAATGGAAGAAAAGGAAGAGGGACAGAAAATAGAAACGGAAGAAAATGAAGAGAGATGGAGAATAGAAATGGAAGAAAAGGAAGAGAGACAGCGAATAGAAATGGAAGAAAAGGATGAGAGACAGAGAATAGAAATGGAAAAAAAGGAAGAGGGACAGAATAGAAATGGAAGAAAAGGAAGAGAGACAGAGAATAGAAATGGAATAAAATGAAGAGAGACGGAGAATAGAAATGGAAGAAAAGGAAAAGAGACAGAGAATAGAAATGGAAGAAAAGGAAGAGAGACAGAGAATAGAATTGGAAGAAAAGGAAGAGGGACAGAGAATAGAAATGGAATTAAATGAATAGTGAGAATAGAAATGGAAAAAAATGAAGAGAGACAGAGAATAGAAATGAAAGAAAAGAAAGAGGGACAGAATAGAAATGGAAGAAATGGAAGAGGGACAGAGAATAGAAATGGAAGAAAAGGAAGAGAGACAGATTAGAAATGGAAGAAAAGGAAGAGGGACAGAGAATAGAAATGGAAAAAAAGGAAGAGGGACAGAATAGAAATGGAAGAAAAGGAAGAGAGACAGAGAATAGAAATGGAAGAAAATGACGAGAGACAGAGAATAGAAATGGAAGAAAAGTAACAGGGACAGAGAACAGAAATGGAAGAAAAGGAAGAGAGAGAATAGAAATGGAAGAAAATGAAGAGAGACAGAGAATAGAAATGGAAGAAAAGAAAGAGGGACAGAATACAAATGGAAGAAATGGAAGAGAGACAGAGAATAGAAATGGAAGAAAAGGAAGAGGGACAGAATAGAAATGGAAGAAAAGGAAGAGGGACAGTGAATAGAAATGGAAGAAAAGGAAGAGAGACAGAGAATAGAAATGGAAGAAAAGGAAGAGGGACAATGAATAGAAATGGAGGAAAAGGAAGAGAGACAGAGAATAGAATTGGAAGAAAAGAAAAAGAGACAGAGAATAGAAATGGAAGAAAGGGAAGAGAGACAGAGAATAGAAATGGAAGAAAAGAAAGAGGGACAGAGAATAGAAATGGAATGAAATGAAGAGAGACGGAGAATTGAAATGTATGAAAAGGAAGAGAGATAGAGAATGGAAATGGAAGAAAAGGAAGAGGGACAGAATCGAAATGGAAGAATAGGAAGAGGGACAGAATAGAAATGGAAGAAAAGGAAGTGGGACAGAGAAGAAAATGACGAGAGACAGAGAATAGAAATGGAAGAAAAGTAACAGGGACAGAGAATAGAAATGGAAGAAAAGGAAGAGAGACAGATTAGAAATGGAAGAAAAGGAAGAGGGACAATGAATAGAAATGGAAGAAAAGAAAGAGAGACAGAGAATAGAATTGGAAGAAAAGGAAAAGAGACAGAGAATAGAAATGGAAGAAAGGGAAGAGAGACAGAGAATAGAAATGGAAGAAAAGGAAGAGGGACAGAGAATAGAAATGGAATGAAATGAAGAGAGACGGAGAATTGAAATGTATGAAAAGGAAGAGAGATAGAGAATGGAAATGGAAGAAAAGGAAGAGGGACAGAATCGAAATGGAAGAATAGGAAGAGGGACAGAATAGAAATGGAAGAAAAGGAAGTGGGACAGAGAATGGAAATGAATAAAATGAAGAGAGACGGAGACTAGAAATGGAACAAAAGGAAGAGGGACAGAAAATAGAAACGGAAGAAAATGAAGAGAGACGGAGAATAGAAATGGAAGAAAACGAAGAGAGACAGCGAATAGAAATGGAAGAAAAGGATGAGAGACAGAGAATAGAAATGGAAGAAAAGGAAGAGGGACAGAGTATAGAAACGGAAGAAAAGGAAGAGGGACGGAGAATTGAAATGGAAGAAAAGGAAGAGAGACAGAGAATAGAAATGGAAGAAAAGGAAGAGGGACAGAATAGAAATGGAAGAAAAGAAAGAGAGACAGAGAATAGAAACGGAAGAAAAGGAAGAGGGACAGAGAATAGAAATGAAAGAAAAGTATGAGGGACAAAGAATAGAAATGGAAGAAAAGGAAGAGGGACAGAGAATAGAAATGGAAGAAAGGGAAGAGAGACAGAGAATAGAATTGGAAGAAAAGGAAGAGAGACGGATAATAGAAATGGAATAAAAGGAAGAGAGACAGAGAATAGAAATGGAATAAAATGAAAAGGGACAGATTAGAAATAGAAGAAAAGGAAGAGAGACAGAGAATAGAAATGGAAGAAAAGGATGAGGGACAGAGAATAGAAATGGAATAAAATGAAGAGGGACAGATTAGAAATAGAAGAAAAGGAAGAGAGACAGAGAATAGAAATGGAAGAAAAGGAAGAGGGACAGAGAATAGAAATGGAATTAAATGAAGAGTGAGAATAGAAATGGAAGAAAATGAAGAGAGACAGAGAATAGAAATGGAAGAAAATAAAGAGGGACAGAATAGAAATGGAAGAAATGGAAGAGAGACAGAGAATAGAAATGGAAGAAAAGGAAGAGAGACAGATTAGAAATGGAAGAAAAGGAAGAGGGACAGTGAATAGAAATGGAAGAAAAGGAAGAGTGACAGAGAATAGAAATGGAAGAAAAGGAAGAGGGACAGAGAACAGAAATGGAGGAAAAGGAAGAGAGACAGAGAATAGAATTGGAAGAAAAGAAAAAGAGACAGAGAATAGAAATGGAAGAAAGGGAAGAGAGACAGAGAATAGAAATGGAAGAAAAGGAAGAGGGACAGAGAATAGAAATGGAATGAAATGAAGAGAGACGGAGAATTGAAATGTATGAAAAGGAAGAGAGATAGAGAATGGAAATGGAAGAAAAGGAAGAGGGACAGAATCGAAATGGAAGAAAAGGAAGAGGGACAGAATAGAAATGGAAGAAAAGGAAGTGGGACAGAAAATAGAAACGGAGGAAAAGGAAGAGAGACAGAAAATAGAATTGGAAGAAAAGAAAAAGAGACAGAGAATAGAAATGGAAGAAAGGGAAGAGAAACAGAGAATAGAAATGGAAGAAAAGGAAGAGGGACAGAGAATAGAAATGGAGGAAAAGGAAGAGAGACAGAGAATAGAATTGGAAGAAAAGAAAAAGAGACGGAGAATTGAAATGTATGAAAAGGAAGAGAGATAGAGAATGCAAATGGAAGAAAAGTAAGAGGGACAGAATCGAAATGGAAGAAAAGGAAGAGGGACAGAATAGAAATGGAAGAAAAGGAAGTGGGACAGAGAATGGAAATGAATAAAATGAAGTGAGACGGAGACTAGAAATGGAAGAAAAGGAAGAGGGACAGAAAATAGAAACGGAAGAAAATGAAGAGAGATGGAGAATAGAAATGGAAGAAAAGGAAGAGAGACAGCGAATAGAAATGGAAGAAAAGGATGAGAGACAGATAATAGAAATGGAAAAAAAGGAAGAGGGACAGAATAGAAATGGAAGAAAAGGAAGAGAGACAGAGAATAGAAATGGAATAAAATGAAGAGAGACGGAGAATAGAAATGGAAGAAAAGGAAAAGAGACAGAGAATAGAAATGGAAGAAAAGGAAGAGAGACAGAGAATAGAATTGGAAGAAAAGGAAGAGGGACAGAGAATAGAAATGGAATTAAATGAATAGTGAGAATAGAAATGGAAAAAAATGAAGAGAGACAGAGAATAGAAATGAAAGAAAAGAAAGAGGGACAGAATAGAAATGGAAGAAATGGAAGAGGGACAGAGAATAGAAATGGAAGAAAAGGAAGAGAGACAGATTAGAAATGGAAGAAAAGGAAGAGGGACAGAGAATAGAAATGGAAAAAAAGGAAGAGGGACAGAATAGAAATGGAAGAAAAGGAAGAGAGACAGAGAATAGAAATGGAAGAAAATGACGAGAGACAGAGAATAGAAATGGAAGAAAAGTAACAGGGACAGAGAACAGAAATGTAAGAAAAGGAAGAGAGAGAATAGAAATGGAAGAAAATGAAGAGAGACAGAGAATAGAAATGGAAGAAAAGAAAGAGGGACAGAATACAAATGGAAGAAATGGAAGAGAGACAGAGAATAGAAATGGAATAAAAGGAAGAGAGACAGAGAATAGAAATGGAAGAAAAGGAAGAGGGACAATGAATAGAAATGGAGGAAAAGGAAGAGAGACAGAGAATAGAATTGGAAGAAAAGAAAAAGAGACAGAGAATAGAAATGGAAGAAAGGGAAGAGAGACAGAGAATAGAAATGGAAGAAAAGAAAGAGGGACAGAGAATAGAAATGGAATGAAATGAAGAGAGACGGAGAATTGAAATGTATGAAAAGGAAGAGAGATAGAGAATGGAAATGGAAGAAAAGGAAGAGGGACAGAATCGAAATGGAAGAATAGGAAGAGGGACAGAATAGAAATGGAAGAAAAGGAAGTGGGACAGAGAAGAAAATGACGAGAGACAGAGAATAGAAATGGAAGAAAAGTAACAGGGACAGAGAATAGAAATGGAAGAAAAGGAAGAGAGACAGATTAGAAATGGAAGAAAAGGAAGAGGGACAATGAATAGAAATGGAAGAAAAGAAAGAGAGACAGAGAATAGAATTGGAAGAAAAGGAAAAGAGACAGAGAATAGAAATGGAAGAAAGGGAAGAGAGACAGAGAATAGAAATGGAAGAAAAGGAAGAGGGACAGAGAATAGAAATGGAATGAAATGAAGAGAGACGGAGAATTGAAATGTATGAAAAGGAAGAGAGATAGAGAATGGAAATGGAAGAAAAGGAAGAGGGACAGAATCGAAATGGAAGAATAGGAAGAGGGACAGAATAGAAATGGAAGAAAAGGAAGTGGGACAGAGAATGGAAATGAATAAAATGAAGAGAGACGGAGACTAGAAATGGAAGAAAAGGAAGAGGGACAGAAAATAGAAACGGAAGAAAATGAAGAGAGACGGAGAATAGAAATGGAAGAAAACGAAGAGAGACAGCGAATAGAAATGGAAGAAAAGGATGAGAGACAGAGAATAGAAATGGAAGAAAAGGAAGAGGGACAGAGTATAGAAACGGAAGAAAAGGAAGAGGGACGGAGAATTGAAATGGAAGAAAAGGAAGAGAGACAGAGAATAGAAATGGAAGAAAAGGAAGAGGGACAGAATAGAAATGGAAGAAAAGAAAGAGAGACAGAGAATAGAAACGGAAGAAAAGGAAGAGGGACAGAGAATAGAAATGATAGAAAAGTATGAGGGACAAAGAATAGAAATGGAAGAAAAGGAAGAGGGACAGAGAATAGAAATGGAAGAAAGGGAAGAGAGACAGAGAATAGAATTGGAAGAAAAGGAAGAGAGACGGATAATAGAAATGGAATAAAAGGAAGAGAGACAGAGAATAGAAATGGAATAAAATGAAGAGGGACAGATTAGAAATAGAAGAAAAGGAAGAGAGACAGAGAATAGAAATGGAAGAAAAGGAAGAGGGACAGAGAATAGAAATGGAATAAAATGAAGAGGGACAGATTAGAAATAGAAGAAAAGGAAGAGAGACAGAGAATAGAAATGGAAGAAAATGAAGAGAGACAGAGAATAGAAATGGAAGAAAATAAAGAGGGACAGAATAGAAATGGAAGAAATGGAAGAGAGACAGAGAATAGAAATGGAAGAAAAGGAAGAGAGACAGATTAGAAATGGAAGAAAAGGAAGAGGGACAGTGAATAGAAATGGAAGAAAAGGAAGAGTGACAGAGAATAGAAATGGAAGAAAAGGAAGAGGGACAGAGAACAGAAATGGAGGAAAAGGAAGAGAGACAGAGAATAGAATTGGAAGAAAAGAAAAAGAGACAGAGAATAGAAATGGAAGAAAGGGAAGAGAGACAGAGAATAGAAATGGAAGAAAAGGAAGAGGGACAGAGAATAGAAATGGAATGAAATGAAGAGAGACGGAGAATTGAAATGTATGAAAAGGAAGAGAGATAGAGAATGGAAATGGAAGAAAAGGAAGAGGGACAGAATCGAAATGGAAGAAAAGGAAGAGGGACAGAATAGAAATGGAAGAAAAGGAAGTGGGACAGAAAATAGAAACGGAAGAAAATGAAGAGAGACGGAGAATAGAAATGGAAGAAAAGGAAGAGAGACAGAGAATAGAAATGGAAAAAAAGGAAGAGGGACAGAATAGAAATGGAAGAAAAGAAAGAGAGACAGAGAATAGAAATGGAAAAAAATGAAGAGAGACGGAGAATAGAAATGGAAGAAAAGGAAAAGAGACAGAGAATAGAAATGGAAGAAAAGGAAGAGAGACAGAGAATAGAAATGGAAGAAAAGGAAGAGGGACAGAGAATAGAAATGGAGGAAAAGGAAGAGAGACAGAAAATAGAATTGGAAGAAAAGAAAAAGAGACAGAGAATAGAAATGGAAGAAAGGGAAGAGAGACAGAGAATAGAAATGGAAGAAAATGAAGAGGGACAGAGAATAGAAATGGAGGAAAACGAAGAGAGACAGAGAATAGAATTGGAAGAAAAGAAAAAGAGACGGAGAATTGAAATGTATGAAAAGGAAGAGAGATAGAGAATGCAAATGGAAGAAAAGGAAGAGGGACAGAATCGAAATGGAAGAAAAGGAAGAGGGACAGAATAGAAATGGAAGAAAAGGAAGTGGGACAGAGAATGGAAATGAATAAAATGAAGAGAGACGGAGACTAGAAATGGAAGAAAAGGAAGAGGGACAGAAAATAGAAACGGAAGAAAATGAAGAGAGATGGAGAATAGAAATGGAAGAAAAGGAAGAGAGACAGCGAATAGAAATGGAAGAAAAGGATGAGAGACAGAGAATAGAAATGGAAAAAAAGGAAGAGGGACAGAATAGAAATGGAAGAAAAGGAAGAGAGACAGAGAATAGAAATGGAATAAAATGAAGGGAGACGGAGAATAGAAATGGAAGAAAAGGAAAAGAGACAGAGAATAGAAATGGAAGAAAAGGAAGAGAGACAGAGAATAGAATTGGAAGAAAAGGAAAAGAGACAGAGAATAGAAACGGAAGAAAAGGAAGAGAGACGGAGAATGGAAATGGATGAAAAGGAAGAGGGACAGAATAGAAATGGAAGAAAATGACGAGAGACAGAGAATAGAAATGGAAGAAAAGTAACAGGGACAGAGAACAGAAATGGAAGAAAAGGAAGAGAGAGAATAGAAATGGAAGAAAATGAAGAGAGACAGAGAATAGAAATGGAAGAAAAGAAAGAGGGACAGAATACAAATGGAAGAAATGGAAGAGAGACAGAGAATAGAAATGGAAGAAAAGGAAGAGAGACAGATTAGAAATGGAAGAAAAGGAAGAGGGACAGTGAATAGAAATGGAAGAAAAGGAAGAGAGACAGAGAATAGAAATGGAAGAAAACGAAGAGGGACAGAGAATAGAAATGGAGGAAAAGGAAGAGAGACAGAGAATAGAATTGGAAGAAAAGAAAAAGAGACAGAGAATAGAAATGGAAGAAAGGGAAGAGAGACAGAGAATAGAAATGGAAGAAAAGGAAGAGGGACAGAGAATAGAAATGGAATGAAATGAAGAGAGACGGAGAATTGAAATGTATGAAAAGGAAGAGAGATCGAGAATGGAAATGGAAGAAAAGGAAGAGGGACAGAATCGAAATGGAAGAAAAGGAAGAGGGACAGAATAGAAATGGAAGAAAAGGAAGTGGGACAGAAAATAGAAACGGAAGAAAATGAAGAGAGACGGAGAATAGAAATGGAAGAAAAGGAAGAGAGACAGAGAATAGAAATGGAAAAAAAGGAAGAGGGACAGAATAGAAATGGAAGAAAAGGAAGAGAGACAGAGAATAGAAATGGAATAAAATGAAGAGAGACGGAGAATAGAATTGGAAGAAAAGGAAAAGAGACAGAGAATAGAAATGGAAGAAAAGGAAGAGAGACAGAGAGTAGAAATGGAAGAAAAGGAAGAGGGACAGAGAATAGAAATGGAATTAAATGAATAGTGAGAATAGAAATGGAAAAAAATGAAGAGAGACAGAGAATAGAAATGAAAGAAAAGAAAGAGGGACAGAATAGAAATGGAAGAAATGGAAGAGGGACAGAGAATAGAAATGGAAGAAAAGGAAGAGAGACAGATTAGAAATGGAAGAAAAGGAAGAGGGACAGTGAATAGAAATGGAAGAAAAGGAAGAGGGACAGAGAATAGAAATGGAAGAAAAGGAAGAGAGACGGATAATAGAAATGGAATAAAATGAAGAGAGACGGAGAATAGGAATGGAAGAAAAGGAAGAGAGACAGAGAATAGAAATGGAATAAAATGAAGAGGGACAGAATAGAAATGGAAGAAGAGGAAGAGAGACTGAGAATAGAATTGGAAAAAAAGGAAGAGGGACAGAGAATAGAAATGGAATTAAATGAAGAGTGAGAATAGAAATGGAAGATAATGAAGAGAGACAGAGAATAGAAATGGAAGAAAAGAAAGAGGGACAGAATAAAAATGGAAGAAATGGAAGAGAGACAGAGAATAGAAATGGAAGAAAAGGAAGAGAGACAGATTAGAAATGGATGAAAAGGAAGAGGGACAGTGAATAGAAATGGAAGAAAAGGAAGAGAGACAGAGAATAGAAATGGAATAAAATGAAGAGGGACAGAATAGAAATGGAAGAAAAGGAAGAGAGACAGAGTATAGAAATGGAAGAAAAGGAAGAGGGACAGAATAGAAATGGAAGAAATGGAAGAGAGACAGAGAATAGAAATGGAAGAAAAGGAAGAGAGACAGATTAGAAATGGAAGAAAAGGAAGAGGGACAATGAATAGAAATGGAAGAAAAGAAAGAGAGACAGAGAATAGAAATGGAAGAAAAGGAAGAGGGACAGAGAATAGAAATGGAGGAAAAGGAAGAGAGACAGAGAATAGAATTGGAAGAAAAGAAAAAGAGACAGAGAATAGAAATGGAAGAAAGGGAAGAGAGACAGAGAATAGAAATGGAAGAAAAGGAAGAGGGACATAGAATAGAAATGGCATGAAATGAAGAGAGACGGAGAATAGAAATGGAAGAAAAGGAAGAGAGACAGAGAATAGAAATGGAATAAAATGAAGAGGGACAGAATAGAAATGGAAGAAAAGGAAGAGAGACAGAGACTAGAAATGGAAGAAAAGGAAGAGGGACAGAAAATAGAAACGGAAGAAAATGAAGAGAGACGGAGAATAGAAATGGAAGAAAAGGAAGAGAGACAGCGAATAGAAATGGAAGAAAAAGATGAGAGACAGAGAATAGAAATGGAAGAAAAGGAAAAGGGACAGAGAATAGAAACGGAAGAAAAGGAAGAGGGACGGAGAATAGAAATGGAAGAAAAGGAAAAGAGACAGAGAATAGAAATGGAAGAAAAGGAACAGGGACAGAATAGAAATGGAAGAAAAGAAAGAGAGACAGAGAATAGAAACGGAAGAAAAGGAAGAGGGACAGAGAATAGAAATGAAAGAAAAGTATGAGGGACAAAGAATAGAAATGGAAGAAAAGGAAGAGGGACAGAGAATAGAAATGGAAGAAAGGGAAGAGAGACAGAGAATAGAATTGGAAGAAAAGGAAGAGAGACGGATAATAGAAATGGAATAAAATGAAGAGAGACGGAGAATAGAAATGGAAGAAAAGGAAGAGAGACAGAGAATAGAAATGGAATAAAATGAAGAGGGACAGATTAGAAATGGAAGAAAAGGAAGAGAGACAGAGAATAGAAATGGAAGAAAAGGAAGAGGGACAGAGAATAGAAATGGAATGAAATGAAGAGAGACGGAGAATTGAAATGTATGAAAAGGAAGAGAGATCGAGAATGGAAATGGAAGAAAAGAAAGAGGGACAGAATCGAAATGGAAGAAAAGGAAGAGGGACAGAATAGAAATGGAAGAAAAGGAAGTGGGACAGAAAATAGAAACGGAAGAAAATGAAGAGAGACGGAGAATAGAAATGGAAGAAAAGGAAGAGAGACAGAGAATAGAAATGGAAAAAAAGGAAGAGGGACAGAATAGAAATGGAAGAAAAGGAAGAGAGACAGAGAATAGAAATGGAATAAAAAGAAGAGAGACGGAGAATAGAAATGGAAGAAAAGGAAAAGAGACAGAGAATAGAAATGGAAGAAAAGGAAGAGAGACAGAGAATAGAAATGGAAGAAAAGGAAGAGGGACAGAGAATAGAAATGGAATTAAATGAATAGTGAGAATAGAAATGGAAAAAAATGAAGAGAGACAGAGAATAGAAATGAAAGAAAAGAAAGAGGGACAGAATAGAAATGGAAGAAATGGAAGTGGGACAGAGAATAGAAATGGAAGAAAAGGAAGAGAGACAGATTAGAAATGGAAGAAAAGGAAGAGGGACAGAGAATAGAAATGGAAAAAAAGGAAGAGGGACAGAATAGAAATGGAAGAAAAGGAAGAGAGACAGAGAATAGAAATGGAATAAAATGAAGAGAGACGGAGAATAGAAATGGAAGAAAAGGAAAAGAGACAGAGAATAGAAATGGAAGAAAAGGAAGAGGGACAGTGAATAGAAATGGAAGAAAAGGAAGAGAGACAGAGAATAGAAATGGAATAAAATGAAGAGGGACAGAATAGAAATGGAAGAAAAGGAAGAGAGACAGAGAATAGAAATGGAAGAAAAGGAAGAGGGACAGAGAATAGAAATGGAGGAAAAGGAAGAGAGACAGAAAATAGAATTGGAAGAAAAGAAAAAGAGACAGATTAGAAATGGAAGAAAAGTAAGATGGACAATGAATAGAAATGGAAGAAAAGGAAGAGAGACAGAGAAAAGAATTGGAAGAAAAGGAAAAGAGACAGAGAATAGAAATGGAAGAAAGGGAAGAGAGACAGAGAAAAGAAATGGAAGAAAAGGAAGAGGGACAGAGAATAGAAATGGAATGAAATGAAGAGAGACGGAGAATAGAAATGGAAGAAAAGGAAAAGAGACAGAGAATAGAAATGGAAGAAAAAAAAGAGGGACAGTGAATAGAAATGGAAGAAAAGGAAGAGAGACAGAGAATAGAAATGGAATAAAATGAAGGGGGACAGAATAGAAATGGAAGAAAAGGAAGAGAGACAGAGAATAGAAATGGAAGAAAAGGAAGAGGGACAGAATAGAAATGGAAGAAAAGGAAGAGGGACAGTGAATAGAAATGGAAGAAAAGGAAGAGAGACAGAGAATAGAAATGGAAGAAAAGGAAGAGGGACAGAGAATAGAAATGGAGGAAAAGGAAGAGAGACAGAGAATAGAATTGGAAGAAAAGAAAAAGAGACAGAGAATAGAAATGGAAGAAAGGGAAGAGAGACAGAGAATAGAAATGGAAGAAAAGGAAGAGGGACAGAGAATAGAAATGGAATGAAATGAAGAGAGACGGAGAATTGAAATGTATGAAAAGGAAGAGAGATCGAGAATGGAAATGGAAGAAAAGAAAGAGGGACAGAATCGAAATGGAAGAAAAGGAAGAGGGACAGAATAGAAATGGAAGAAAAGGAAGTGGGACAGAAAATAGAAACGGAAGAAAATGAAGAGAGACGGAGAATAGAAATGGAAGAAAAGGAAGAGAGACAGAGAATAGAAATGGAAAAAAAGGAAGAGGGACAGAATAGAAATGGAAGAAAAGGAAGAGAGACAGAGAATAGAAATGGAATAAAATGAAGAGAGACGGAGAATAGAAATGGAAGAAAAGGAAAAGAGACAGAGAATAGAAATGGAAGAAAAAGAAGAGAGACAGAGAATAGAAATGGAAGAAAAGGAAGAGGGACAGAGAATAGAAATGGAATTAAATGAATAGTGAGAATAGAAATGGAAAAAAATGAAGAGAGACAGAGAATAGAAATGAAAGAAAAGAAAGAGGGACAGAATAGAAATGGAAGAAATGGAAGAGGGACAGAGAATAGAAATGGAAGAAAAGGAAGAGAGACAGATTAGAAATGGAAGAAAAGGAAGAGGGACAGAGAATAGAAATGGAAAAAAAGGAAGAGGGACAGAATAGAAATGGAAGAAAAGGAAGAGAGACAGAGAATAGAAATGGAATAAAATGAAGAGAGACGGAGAATAGAAATGGAAGAAAAGGAAAAGAGACAGAGAATAGAAATGGAAGAAAAGGAAGAGGGACAGTGAATAGAAATGGAAGAAAAGGAAGAGAGACAGAGAATAGAAATGGAATAAAATGAAGAGGGACAGAATAGAAATGGAAGAAAAGGAAGAGAGACAGAGAATAGAAATGGAAGAAAAGGAAGAGGGACAGAGAATAGAAATGGAGGAAAAGGAAGAGAGACAGATAATAGAATTGGAAGAAAAGAAAAAGAGACAGATTAGAAATGGAAGAAAAGGAAGAGGGACAATGAATAGAAATGGAAGAAAAGGAAGAGAGACAGAGAATAGAATTGGAAGAAAAGGAAAAGAGACAGAGAATAGAAATGGAAGAAAGGGAAGAGAGACAGAGAAAAGAAATGGAAGAAAAGGAAGAGGGACAGAGAATAGAAATGGAATGAAATGAAGAGAGACGGAGAATTGAAATGTATGAAAAGGAAAAGAGATAGAGAATGGAAATGGCAGAAAAGGAAGAGGGACAGAATCGAAATGGAAGAATAGGAAGAGGGACAGAATAGAAATGGAAGAAAAGGAAGTGGGACAGAGAATGGAAATGAATAAAATGAAGAGAGACGGAGACTAGAAATGGAAGAAAAGGAAGAGGGACAGAAAATAGAAACGGAAGAAAATGAAGAGAGACGGAGAATAGAAATGGAAGAAAAGGAAGAGAGACAGCGAATAGAAATGGAAGAAAAGGATGAGAGACAGAGAATAGAAATGGAAGAAAAGGAAAAGGGACAGAGAATAGAAACGGAAGAAAAGGAAGAGGGACGGAGAATTGAAATGGAAGAAAAGGAAGAGAGACAGAGAATAGAAATGGAAGAAAAGGAAGAGAGACAGCGAATAGAAATGGAAGAATAGGAAGAGGGACAGAGAATAGAAATGGAGGAAAAGGAAGAGAGACAGAGAATAGAATTGGAAGAAAACAAAAAGAGACAGAGAATAGAAATGGAAGAAAGGGAAGAGAGACAGAGAATAAAAATGGAAGAAAAGGAAGAGGGACAGAGAATAGAAATGGAATGAAATGAAGAGAGACGAAGAATTGAAATGTATGAAAAGGAAGAGAGATAGAGAATGGAAATGGAAGAAAAGGAAGAGGGACAGAATCGAAATGGAAGAAAAGGAAGAGGGACAGAATAGAAATGGAAGAAAAGGAAGTGGGACAGAAAATAGAAACGGAAGAAAATGAAGAGAGACGGAGAATAGAAATGGAAGAAAAGGAAGAGAGACAGATTAGAAATGGAAGAAAAGGAAGAGGGACAGTGAATAGAAATGGAAGAAAAGGAAGAGTGACAGAGAATAGAAATGGAAGAAAAGGAAGAGGGACAGAGAATAGAAATGGAAGAAAAGGAAGAGAGACAGAGAATAGAATTGGAAGAAAAGGAAAAGAGACAGAGAATAGAAACGGAAGAAAAGGAAGAGAGACGGAGAATGGAAATGGATGAAAAGGAAGAGGGACAGAATAGAAATGGAAGAAAATGACGAGAGACAGAGAATAGAAATGGAAGAAAAGTAACAGGGACAGAGAACAGAAATGGAAGAAAAGGAAGAGAGAGAATAGAAATGGAAGAAAATGAAGAGAGACAGAGAATATAAATGGAAGAAAAGAAAGAGGGACAGAATACAAATGGAAGAAATGGAAGAGAGACAGAGTATAGAAATGGAAGAAAAGGAAGAGAGACAGATTAGAAATGGAAGAAAAGGAAGAGGGACAGTGAATAGAAATGGAAGAAAAGGAAGAGAGACAGAGAATAGAAATGGAAGAAAAGGAAGAGGGACAGAGAATAGAAATGGAGGAAAAGGAAGAGAGACAGAGAATAGAATTGGAAGAAAAGAAAAAGAGACAGAGAATAGAAATGGAAGAAAGGGAAGAGAGACAGAGTATAGAAATGGAAGAAAAGGAAGAGGGACAGAGAATAGAAAAGGAATGAAATGAAGAGAGACGGAGAATTGAAATGTATGAAAAGGAAGAGAGATCGAGAATGGAAATGGAAGAAAAGGAAGAGGGACAGAATCGAAATGGAAGAAAAGGAAGAGGGACAGAATAGAAATGGAAGAAAAGGAAGTGGGACAGAAAATAGAAACGGAAGATAATGAAGAGGGACAGAGAATAGAAATGGAGGAAAAGGAAGAGAGACAGAGAATAGAAATGGAAAAAAAGGAAGAGGGACAGAATAGAAATGGAAGAAAAGGAAGAGAGACAGAGAATAGAAATGGAATAAAATGAAGAGAGACGGAGAATAGAAATGGAAGAAAAGGAAAAGAGACAGAGAATAGAAATGGAAGAAAAGGAAGAGAGACAGAGAATAGAAATGGAAGAAAAGGAAGAGGGACAGAGAATAGAAATGGAATTAAATGAATAGTGAGAATAGAAATGGAAAAAAATGAAGAGAGACAGAGAATAGAAATGAAAGAAAAGAAAGAGGGACAGAATAGAAATGGAAGAAATGGAAGAGGGACAGAGAATAGAAATGGAAGAAAAGGAAGAGAGACAGATTAGAAATGGAAGAAAAGGAAGAGGGACAGTGAATAGAAATGGAAGAAAAGGAAGAGGGACAGAGAATAGAAATGGAAGAAAAGGAAGAGAGACGGATAATAGAAATGGAATAAAATGAAGAGAGACGGAGAATAGGAATGGAAGAAAAGGAAGAGAGACAGAGAATAGAAATGGAATAAAATGAAGAGGGACAGAATAGAAATGGAAAAAGAGGAAGAGAGACTGAGAATAGAATTGGAAAAAAAGGAAGAGGGACAGAGAATAGAAATGGAATTAAATGAAGAGTGAGAATAGAAATGGAAGATAATGAAGAGAGACAGAGAATAAAAATGGAAGAAAAGGAAGAGAGACAGATTAGAAATGGATGAAAAGGAAGAGGGACAGTGAATAGAAATGGAAAAAAAGGAAGAGAGACAGAGAATAGAAATGGAAGAAAATGAAGAGGGACAGAATAGAAATGGAAGAAAAGGAAGAGAGACAGAGTATAGAAATGGAAGAAAAGGAAGAGGGACAGAATAGAAATGGAAGAAATGGAAGAGAGACAGAGAATAGAAATGGAAGAAAAGGAAGAGAGACAGATTAGAAATGGAAGAAAAGGAAGAGGGACAATGAATAGAAATGGAAGAAAAGAAAGAGAGACAGAGAATAGAAATGGAAGAAAAGGAAGAGGGACAGAGAATAGAAATGGAGGAAAAGGAAGAGAGACAGAGAATAGAATTGGAAGAAAAGAAAATGAGACAGAGAATAGAAATGGAAGAAAGGGAAGAGAGACAGAGAATAGAAATGGAAGAAAAGGAAGAGGGACAGAGAATAGAAATGGAATGAAATGAAGAGAGACAGAGAATAGAAATGGAAGAAAAAGAAGAGAGACAGATTAGAAATGGAAGAAAAGGAAGAGGGACAGTGAATAGAAATGGAAGAAAAGGAAGAGGGACAGAGAATAGAAATGGAAGAAAAGGAAGAGAGACGGATAATAGAAATGGAATAAAATGAAGAGAGACGGAGAATAGGAATGGAAGAAAAGGAAGAGAGACAGAGAATAGAAATGGAATAAAATGAAGAGGGACAGAATAGAAATGGAAAAAGAGGAAGAGAGACTGAGAATAGAATTGGAAAAAAAGGAAGAGGGACAGAGAATAGAAATGGAATTAAATGAAGAGTGAGAATAGAAATGGAAGATAATGAAGAGAGACAGAGAATAGAAATGGAAGAAAAGAAAGAGGGACAGAATAGAAATGGAAGAAATGGAAGAGAGACAGAGAATAGAAATGGAAGAAAAGGAAGAGAGACAGATTAGAAATGGATGAAAAGGAAGAGGGACAGTGAATAGAAATGGAAGAAAAGGAAGAGAGACAGAGAATAGAAATGGAATAAAATGAAGAGGGACAGAATAGAAATGAAAGAAAAGGAAGAGAGACAGAGTATAGAAATGGAAGAAAAGGAAGAGGGACAGAATAGAAATGGAAGAAATGGAAGAGAGACAGAGAATAGAAATGGAAGAAAAGGAAGAGAGACAGATTAGAAATGGAAGAAAAGGAAGAGGGACAATGAATAGAAATGGAAGAAAAGAAAGAGAGACAGAGAATAGAAATGGAAGAAAAGGAAGAGGGACAGAGAATAGAAATGGAGGAAAAGGAAGAGAGACAGAGAATAGAATTGGAAGAAAAGAAAAAGAGACAGAGAATAGAAATGAAAGAAAGGGAAGAGAGACAGAGAATAGAAATGGAAGAAAAGGAAGAGGGACAGAGAATAGAAATGGAATGAAATGAAGAGAGACGGAGAATAGAAATGGAAGAAAAGGAAGAGAGACAGAGAATAGAAATGGAATAAAATGAAGAGGGACAGAATAGAAATGGAAGAAAAGGAAGAGAGACAGAGACTAGAAATGGAAGAAAAGGAAGAGGGACAGAAAATAGAAACGGAAGAAAATGAAGAGAGACGGAGAATAGAAATGGAAGAAAAGGAAGAGAGACAGCGAATAGAAATGGAAGAAAAGGATGAGAGACAGAGAATAGAAATGGAAGAAAAGGAAAAGGGACAGAGAATAGAAACGGAAGAAAAGGAAGAGGGACGGAGAATAGAAATGGAAGAAAAGGAAAAGAGACAGAGAATAGAAATGGAAGAAAAGGAAGAGGGACAGAATAGAAATGGAAGAAAAGAAAGAGAGACAGAGAATAGAAACGGAAGAAAAGGAAGAGGGACAGAGAATAGAAATGAAAGAAAAGTATGAGGGACAAAGAATAGAAATGGAAGAAAAGGAAGAGGGACAGAGAATAGAAATGGAAGAAAGGGAAGAGAGACAGAGAATAGAATTGGAAGAAAAGGAAGAGAGACGGAGAATAGAAATGGAAGAAAAGGAAGAGAGACAGAGAATAGAAATGGAATAAAATGAAGAGGGACAGATTAGAAATCGAAGAAAAGGAAGAGAGACAGAGAATAGAAATGGAAGAAAAGGAAGAGGGACAGAGAATAGAAATGGAATTAAATGAAGAGTGAGAATAGAAATGGAAGAAAATGAAGAGAGACAGAGAATAGAAATGGAAGAAAATAAAGAGGGACAGAATAGAAATGGAAGAAATGGAAGAGAGACACAGAATAAAAATGGAGGAAAAGGAAGAGAGACAGATTAGAAATGGAAGAAAAGGAAGAGGGACAGTGAATAGAAATGGAAGAAAAGGAAGAGTGACAGAGAATAGAAATGGAAGAAAAGGAAGAGGTACAGAGAATAGAAATGGAAGAAAAGGAAGAGAGACAGAGAATAGAATTGGAAGAAAAGAAAAAGAGACAGAGAATAGAAATGGAAGAAAGGGAAGAGAGACAGAGAATGGAAATGGAAGAAAAGGAAGAGAGACAGAGAATAGAATTGGAAGAAAAGGAAAAGAGACAGAGAATAGAAATGGAAGAAAGGAAAGAGAGACAGAGAAAAGAAATGGAAGAAAAGGAAGAGGGACAGAGAATAGAAATGGAATGAAATGAAGAGAGACGGAGAATTGAAATGTATGAAAAGGAAGAGAGATAGAGAATGGAAATGGAAGAAAAGGAAGAGGGACAGAATCGAAATGGAAGAATAGGAAGAGGGACAGAATAGAAATGGAAGAAAAGGAAGTGGGACAGAGAATGGAAATGAATAAAATGAAGAGAGACGGAGACTAGAAATGGAAGAAAAGGAAGAGGGACAGAAAATAGAAACGGAAGAAAATGAAGAGAGACGGAGAATAGAAATGGAAGAAAAGGAAGAGAGACAGCGAATAGAAATGGAAGAAAAGGATGAGAGACAGAGAATAGAAATGGAAGAAAAGGAAGAGGGACAGAGAATAGAAACGGAAGAAAAGGAAGAGGGACGGAGAATTGAAATGGAAGAAAAGGAAGAGAGACAGAGAATAGAAATGGAAGAAAAGGAAGAGGGACAGAATAGAGATGGAAGAAAAGAAAGAGAGACAGAGAATAGAAACGGAAGAAAAGGAAAAGAGACAGAGAATAGAAACGGAAGAAAAGGAAGAGAGACGGAGAATGGAAATGGATGAAAAGGAAGAGGGACAGAATAGAAATGGAAGAAAATGACGAGAGACAGAGAATAGAAATGGAAGAAAAGTAACAGGGACAGAGAACAGAAATGGAAGAAAAGGAAGAGAGAGAATAGAAATGGAAGAAAATGAAGAGAGACAGAGAATATAAATGGAAGAAAAGAAAGAGGGACAGAATAGAAATGGAAGAAATGGAAGAGAGACAGAGAATAGAAATGGAAGAAAAGGAAGAGAGACAGATTAGAAATGGAAGAAAAGGAAGAGGGACAGTGAATAGAAATGGAAGAAAAGGAAGAGAGACAGAGAATAGAAATGGAAGAAAAGGAAGAGGGACAGAGAATAGAAATGGAGGAAAAGGAAGAGAGACAGAGAATAGAATTGGAAGAAAAGAAAAAGAGACAGAGAATAGAAATGGAAGAAAGGGAAGAGAGACAGAGAATAGAAATGGAAGAAAAGGAAGAGGGACAGAGAATAGAAATGGAATGAAATGAAGAGAGACGGAGAATTGAAATGTATGAAAAGGAAGAGAGATAGAGAATGGAAATGGAAGAAAAGGAAGAGGGACAGATTAGAAATGGATGAAAAGGAAGAGGGACAGTGAATAGAAATGGAAGAAAAGGAAGAGAGACAGAGAATAGAAATGGAAGAAAATGAAGAGGGACAGAATAGAAATGGAAGAAAAGGAAGAGAGACAGAGAATAGAAATGGAAGAAAAGGAAGAGGGACAGAATAGAAATGGAAGAAATGGAAGAGAGACAGAGAATAGAAATGGAAGAAAAGGAAGAGAGACAGATTAGAAATGGAAGAAAAGGAAGAGGGACAATGAATAGAAATGGAAGAAAAGGAAGAGAGACAGAGAATAGAAATGGAAGAAAAGGAAGAGGGACAGAGAATAGAAATGGAAGAAAAGGAAGAGAGACAGAGAATAGAATTGGAAGAAAAGGAAAAGAGACAGAGAATAGAAATGGAAGAAAGGGAAGGGAGACAGAGAATAGAAATGGAAGAAAAGGAAGAGGGACAGAGAATAGAAATGGAATGAAATGAAGAGAGACGGAGAATTGAAATGTATGAAAAGGAAGAGAGATAGAGAATGGAAATGGAAGAAAAAGAAGAGGGACAGAATCGAAATGGAAGAAAAGGAAGAGGGACAGAATAGAAATGGAAGAAAAGGAAGTGGGACAGAGAATGGAAATGAATAAAATGAAGAGAGACGGAGACTAGAAATGGAAGAAAAGGAAGAGGGACAGAAAATAGAAACGGAAGAAAATGAAGAGAGATGGAGAATAGAAATGGAAGAAAAGGAAGAGAGACAGCGAATAGAAATGGAAGAAAAGGATGAGAGACAGAGAATAGAAATGGAAGAAAAGGAAGAGGGACAGAGAATAGAAACGGAAGAAAAGGAAGAGGGACGGAGAATAGAAATGGAAGAAAAGGAAGAGAGACAGAGAATAGAAATGGAAGAAAAGGAAGAGGGACAGAATAGAAATGGAAGAAAAGAAAGAGAGACAGAGAATAGAAATGGAAGAAAAGGAAGAGGGACAGAGAATAGAAATGAAAGAAAAGTATGAGGGACAGTGAATAGAAATGGAAGAAAAGGAAGAGAGACAGAGAATAGAAATGGAAGAAAAGGAAGAGGGACAGAGAATAGAAATGGAATGAAATGAAGAGTGAGAATAGAAATGGAAGAAAATGAAGAGAGACAGAGAATAGAAATGGAATAAAATAAAGAGGGACAGAATAGAAATGGAAGAAATGGAAGAGAGACAGAGAATAGAAATGGAAGAAAAGGAAGAGAGACAGATTAGAAATGGAAGAAAAAGAAGAGGGACAGTGAATAGAAATGGAAGAAAAGGAAGAGAGACAGAGAATAGAAATGGAAGAAAAGGAAGAGGGACAGAGAATAGAAATGAAAGAAAAGTATGAGGGACAGAGAATAGAAATGGAAGAAAAGGAAGAGGGACAGAGAATAGAAATGGAAGAAAAGGAAGAGAGACAGAGAATAGAATTGGAAGAAAAGGAAGAGAGACGGATAATAGAAATGGAATAAAATGAAGAGAGACGGAGAATAGAAATGGAAGAAAAGGAAGAGAGACAGAGAATAGAAATGGAATAAAATGAAGAGGGACAGAATAGAAATGGAAGAAAAGGAAGAGAGACAGAGAATAGAAATGGAAGAAAAGGAAGAGGGACAGAGAATAGAAATGGAATTAAATGAAGAGTGAGAATAGAAATGGAAGAAAATGAAGAGAGACAGAGAATAGAAATGGAAGAAAATAAAGAGGGACAGAATAGAAATGGAAGAAATGGAAGAGAGACAGAGAATAGAAATGGAAGAAAAGGAAGAGAGACAGATTAGAAATGGAAGAAAAAGAAGAGGGACAGTGAATAGAAATGGAAGAAAAGGAAGAGAGACAGAGAATAGAAATGGAAGAAAAGGAAGAGGGACAGAGAATAGAAATGGAAGAAAAGGAAGAGAGACAGAGAATAGAATTGGAAGAAAAGGAAAAGAGACAGAGAATAGAAACGGAAGAAAAGGAAGAGAGACGGAGAATAGAAATGGAAGAAAAGGAAGAGGGACAGAATAGAAATGGAAGAAAATGACGAGAGACAGAGAATAGAAATGGAAGAAAAGTAACAGGGACAGAGAACAGAGATGGAAGAAAAGGAAGAGAGAGAATAGAAATGGAAGAAAATGAAGAGAGACAGAGAATAGAAATGGAAGAAAAGGAAGAGGGACAGAGTAGAAATGGAAGATATGGGAGAGAGACAGAGAATAGAAATGGAAGAAAAGGGTGAGAGACAGAGAATAGAAATGGAAGAAAAGTAACAGGGACAGAGAACAGAGATGGAAGAAAAGGAAGAGAGAGAATAGAAATGGAAGAAAATGAAGAGAGACAGAGAATAGAAATGGAAGAAAAGGGTGAGAGACAGAGAATAGAAATGGAAGAAAAGTGAGAGAGACAGATTAGAAATGGAAGAAAAGGAAGAGGGACAGAGAATAGAAATGGAAGAAAAGGAAGAGAGACAGATAATAGAAATGGAAGAAAAGGAAGAGGGACAGAGAATAGAAATGGAAGAAAAGGAAGAGAGACAGAGAATAGAAATGGAAGAAAAGGTAGAGAGACAGAGAATAGAAATGGAAGAAAAGGAGGAAATACGGAGAGTAGAAGAAAGGAGAGAGAGATGATAATTTTGATCAGGTGCATGATGAATTTGTTGATAGCTGTAAAATCCTCTGTGCCAAATAACTGGTGGTGATGGAATTGTCATGCCTCGAGAATTTATAAATCGTCGAGATTAAATGTCCAACTCCGTGGTTAGAGACATGAACCCGGATCGATTGTCACAATCGATCGTGTCTTTTATAAGCACCGCGGTCTTGCCACTGGAACCCGTTGAATTTGTGATAAACGAACCCAGAAGCAGTGAACGATTGAAGGATAAATCTAGACCTAATTATACAGAATTAGCCTAGCACCCTTTAGAGTCAAACACTTGTAGTTAATTATCTGATAGGCAGGTAAAGTCTGGGGTCCATTTTGCTTGGGGTAAACAACGAGGGACAACCCAGCTGCTCTCATATACATGCGACGGATTAGCAACCCGGAGCGTGGGCACTGCCACTACAATATGCTTATCAAAGCAACACATACGCTTATCAAAACCACTCATAATCTATTAAAACAACGCCTGTGCAGGCCCGTCGAGAGCAAAGTGGGGGCCCGGGTCAACTTATATTTTTGAGTTTGAGTGAAAGACTGATTGACAGTATACTGTAATATGATGTAGGCCTATTAGAAAATTTTGCAAAAATTACAAGCACTAAGCTTACATCATACATTATTATTACTATTATTATTATTATTATTAATAGAATTATTATTATCTATAATTATTATTATTATTATTATTTTTATTATCATTATTATTATTATTATACATATATGTTTCACATTATGCTGTTATCGCCCATGATGAGCTAATGGAGTGTTGGCAATGTTATTATTATTATTGTTGTTGTTGTTGTTATTGTTATCGTTTTTATTATTATTATTATCATTATTATTATTATTATTACTATTATTATTATTATCAACGGATCTGTCATCAGGCTATCTGGGTCGCCGCTTGTCAGTGGATCATGTAAAAGGATGTTCTTGAAGGAAACTTTCGCTTCCATGTGCTGTTTTGGTGTTCTGTGAAGGGGACTTCTGAGAGAGCAGAGATAAGTAGGTCTTAAATGAATACATACCATCAATTTCAACTTTAACATTGATTCTAAGAAACAGTGTTATTAACAACTACTTTTAAGGGCAAAAATTAACAGTTTCAAAGTTTGTGGCTATGATTTTTAATTGCTTCTTGGTTTGAATGTTTAACATTTACATGTTTAAAGGGTGTAACTTGGATTTTTTTTAAAATTCACTTTAATAAAAAAAGTTAAAAATATTTTTTTTATTTTCCAAAAAAATTAAAAAAAATTTTTTATTCGCGTGGCCCAACATCCAAGTCTCATATCGATACAATGTCTAATGTATGTGCAAAATTTCGTGCTTGTATCACAAAGTGCACATTCACTGAATATTTCGGATCTATGCCGCTGCACTATACCGCATCGTGGCTTACAAGGAGATAATACTATATAGGCATATATGTATATATGTATGTATATATATAATCATTAGAATGTTAATTCGATCAGTCTCCTAAGACATAGAACTCTAATATTGAGCGACTTTTCATGTAATAATTATTAAGTAAATCTATTGATTAATTTTTGATTTATTGCGTTTAGAGCACGATGGCATTCCCATAGCCATCCACACATCAGGTCATTAATAGAGGCTATTTCGTTAATCTGGCTTTAGAGTCATTATTATTATTATTGTGTGATTTTAATGTTAACGGTAGGCCAATTTATCGGCCACAGGGAGTTTCTTCGGCAGTGTCATAATAATTATTGCATCTGATCAGTCGATGGCCGATGTGCAAGCCAAACCCTAGGCTTATGCAGTCCAGTGGAAAGTCACACACACAAGGAGTGGGAGAAGACATTGAAACGGGCTACACAGGAATGAGTCCACGCGAAAACATGATTTTGGTAGAGTTATGAAAACACGTTCACACTCTGCAAAGCGAACGTTTGTTGAAAGTTAGCTTCAAAGTCTAGGACCAGTGATTGTAATTGTATTTCTCGTCTGACATACATAGCGCCACCTCAAGAAAAAAAACTCGCTCCCAATCCACACAAGTTAAATTACTGTCGAGTAATACAGACTTTCGGCTATACATGTATATCGAAACTGTTAAAAGGACAAACTGGGAAGTTCGAACCGCAGCTCTCGAGATTTTGGTGAAGGAAAAGGTTGACGCTTTCTAAGATTCTTACAAAGAAACACACATGCGCACACGCCTCTACACACCTACAATCATACATGTGTGTGTATGTGTCTGTCTCTGTGTGTTTGTGTGTGTGCGAGAGAGCGAGCGCGTGTATGCATAGTTCACGCTGACAGACTATATGGTCTTTAAATACAGGTCAATCAAAGACTTTGACATCCATAAACTATCGTACCAATTCCAACATAGTACTGATCTTCAAGTCAATTTTATGTCCCTCCCACCCCAGATAGAACGCTGTCCGTCTCACTTGTTTATTAACAACGCAAAGTGCTTAATAAAGTTATATTTTGTCAATCATTAATCGATTGCAAAAACCGCAGAAAATTCATTCTAAGTGTCTTTTGACGTGGAATGTAGAGAATAGAACGAGTCTGTAATATCTTAGCATAACATAATACATAGCAAAAACATCTTATACCTGGCTAGCTCTATAATTTTCTCTTCATTTAAATATCATTTACACAACCTCAATTCTAGATAATATTCACAAGGCGCATGATAATATTTATACAGCGATCCTTCAATTGTAAAATAAAAGAAAGCACTAATTAGCAATTGTCATTGGCACACATTGACATTCAAATATTAATCAACGTTCAATATGTTAATTAACAATATGAAAAAAGAAGAAATGGTTTCCACCAGCGATTCATTCTGCCTCAAAAGCTCTTAGTCGTCGTCATAACTGAAAGTGTGGCTAAAACGACGGAGAAAAGAAGAAGAGACGAAGTAAACGACGGCTGATGACTGGCATTGATCAACGGACTAATCGTCGTCTTGATAGGTTGGACTCTGGCCAACAGCCAATCATAGGCTTCCTGGTTCTGTCTTACATCTCGAAGATATGGACCAACCTCATCAAGACAACGCTGGTTGTACTTGTTGAGGAAATTTTTCTACAATATCAACAACAACCAACGTTAAAAAATTTTATTGATAAACAAAATGAAATTATATACAATAAATGTAAAATACATTTACGTAGACAAAGGAAGTATTTGAGAGGCCCATACTAGCCAACAGAGACATCATATTTCAATAATGCATGCTGAAAGCGTTACTATGGTCAAAGTTATTTTCAACACCAAGTAGATACCATAAAAAGTAAAATAGTGTAATAATAACCTATTGCAATGTACGACAAAGAATATGTTATGAGATTACGATATAAGTACAACTGATAAACCCATCGCCATAACCATTGAAATTCTAAATTGTGGACGAGAGCTGAAGACTGACTGACCTGACTAAGAGTTAGACTACTGTAGTCGATGAGTTTTGGCTCGTATGGAACCATGGTTACTGGGTGAAATCCAAGGAACTTCTTGCCATTAAAATGATTCTACAAACACAGTTTAATACAAAAACAATTATTGGATATCAACTACAAGAGCATTTACGATGCTCTTGTATAAAAAATATATTTTTAACATTTTTATTGACCTTTCATACCAGCCAAATGAAACACCTTCAAACCCCACACTTAGTTGAGTAAAAAAATACAAAATTTACATTACTTGGTTACGCGAAGTGATCAAGCGCAACCGACTTAGGCCTATGCAATATGCAACCGCTGAATTTGGTTGGACACCAAGATAATATATTTTTATTGTAGACGTGACATCAGCTTCGAATTAAGTGAGGACGATGACTACTGAGGTTGCATACGTCAGAATACGGTAACTTAATATTACTTCTCAGTGGTGCTTATTTGAAATCTAAGAGATCTGTACAAACGGGGTAGCGCTGGATCCATCTATCAAAGTCACATCCAGGATTAGCAATTTGATGTCATCCAAGTTGCAAACGTCATATTAAGATAGCGCAGCCTAATAATAATCATGTGTCATGTTTGATTATTGGTGTCACGATTTATTTGCAGGATAGAATGTAAATGTCAGCGCGTAAATTAGGCCTACGAGTACATTCACTGTATCCATCGAAAGATAGAGAGCGGTCAGCCTGTTGAATTTTTAATGTTGATGAATATCGCTGGCGGACTTTCTAAATATGCTGAAGACTCATCTTTTGAGTAACATTCCTTAAACAGCGGATTTCATGAAAGCAGGACAGTCGTACTTCTAGTATAAAATAATGAAACAATAACATGCACTGTTTAGCAGCATCTTATTGATCTACTCTGTGCTGTCAACAGCGGCCTCAAAATACATGTACTTTACAAATATTAGTACATAAAATGATCAAGTGGCTTCCGTTGGGCTGTATCGTAATTAAACTGCCTCAGTCGATGATCACTCTCAGTTAAATAATTTTCAGAATTATTATCCTTCGAAGAATGAAGGCCAATAATTAAATAATAATAAGTAAGATTTTGGTTATTTCAAACGCGCGGCTTTTTCACAAAATTCAGAAACGTTTGATTAATTGTTTAATTTAAAGCGTGTTATCTGTTTCGATGAAACATATGATCTATTTAAATAAAACGTATGATCTGTTTAAATAAAACGTATGATCTGTTTAAATAAAACGTATGATCTGTTTAAATAAAATATGGTTTGATTCTATAAGATGAATGATCTGTTTCGATGAAACGTATGATTTGTTACGATCATAGAATCCATTATGAATGCCAACCGTTGTGTTGGCCTCGACCACTTGGATGAGAGTCTCCAGACGAATTCCATAGTAGTTGTCTTCGTAATATCCAGGCTCTGAAGTTCAACCAGCAGAGCCAATTTTAGCCAATATTTTATATCGTTATAGAAACCAGTGGAACCGTTTGCCATAATTTATCTATCTTGGTGGTGAGCAATAGCTTATGTTGAAATAGTGTCAGAAATATTGATAGATATATTTCTTGCGAGTTGTAAAGACCCATGAATACTCATTGAATAGGCAACGATACTTCTCCATACGACTAAAAAGTCTTTGTTTCATTCTGCTTCATTTGGGGAATACTTTCAATTTGTTTCTTTATTATTAAGTATGAAACTAAACTTGATTTCTGAAAAGTTTCATGAAATGTTTACAGTCCCGTCATTCTCCAATCGGTCAACCAAATCAAATACTTGGAAATTTTGGTAAATAATACCATAACATTATATTATACATGTTATATATCCGTAGCTTAAGTTTTCTCATAGAGAACATTAAGAAAGACTTACTTGAATTGCCTTAACAGAAACTTATGTATCTTTGTAACATTCGTTTAATTCAAATAGGCCTACCGTCGGAGAAGAACATTCCTTCGTAGATCGGAGTCCATTGTGAACTGAATCCTATGGTAATTCGTCCAGGACCTAAGCATAACATAGCATTTGAGCATAACTATTCAAAGTGTGAGTAGGACATTCAATTTTTCATCCATAACTTCTATAGCGCCGGTGTATACTGCTCAAGGCATCAACCAAAGTATAATATTGACCCGTAAGACTGACTTATAATCAATTTGAAAGAAGTGAAGAGTCTGACTTTGACGACAAATTATATACATATAAGCACATAAGCAAAACAGACAGGCCAAAAAGAAGAGCATTCCTAGATCTATGTCCTGCAGCCGACAAGCATCTTTAACCAAGAGTAATTAATTCTTGTTTAGGTGTGATTAAAGAAAGACAATCAGTACTGCTACTTACAACGATCTCGTTGAGGCAATACACTGGGGCGGAGGGTGCAATTGACTTCGGGGCAATTAACTGTGGCAATTGACCGGAGATAAATAATTATTGTCCTAGAATCATTAATAATAATTATAATCACCCACAATAGGTTTAGATATTTCGGAGAACAAAATCTACTCATGTAGCGAAAAGTAGGGAAGTAATAAAAGCGTCGCTTAAATTCAAAAAGAATAGTTGTGTAAGTGCACAAACATATCTAGGCCTAAATGTATATATCGTGGTATAAGTTTCCTAAGAGTATCTAAGTGGTGTGTGATGATCAGAGTAAGATGTGATTTGGTCATCCATGTATACCTTCATGAACGCTGAGGAAATATCCGATTCCATGACCGGTTCCGTGATTGTAATCCCAGCCATTCTTCCAGAGAGGAGCTCTTGCAATTGCATCGAAATCGCTTCCTAGATTGTAAGATCAAACTACACGTATTCCGAGACATCCTCAAAGAAGCCAATAAAACGTAGGATATTATTCGTTACATGCGTCATGTAAAGGCAGAGATTCACGCATTTTAATCCAAAAATGTCATGTTGTTGAGACTACTTTTTCCTGGAACTATTGTTCGATAAAAGTCATTTAGTTAACCAATGAAATTGATGATGTGTTGATAGAAGGATGACTCAGTAAATCATTGACGATATGTCGCTAACAAAACAACTGACAGTTCATTAGACAATATAGTGACGTCGAATGCATAGGCTCGCAATACTCATCTTGCCTTTGGTTTGATTTGTTACCTGTTTTTGGACTCTGAATCAATCCGGACAAAACACAACGAATACAATAAGCAGCACACAAAGTCAGCCATAGAGAGAAGATAACATTATAAGACTTACCGTAAAGACCTTCTGGCCAAATGGTTTCAGCAAGATCAATATTTCCCTTCAAAACCGTTGTATACGCCTCCTAAAACAAGTAAATAATTTCAAATGATTGCGTATCAGAAGTCTTTAATTCGGTTAGAGAGTAGAGACACAGGGTGATGATTAACAGGCACGGAAGGAATGTTGGTTGGTGATCTGGGTAACCATCGACCGGTGCCTTAAGCTTTTCACACAGCGCGATAAAAAGCGAAAATCATGAATCGTCAATCAATCAAGCAATCTCGTTTATTGTAGCCATACTGGCAAACAGTATTCAATGCAAAACAAGTTACAGTAATACATGGGGTTTTCGGAACCCTCTTTTACCTGATAGATGGCGCAATCGTTCCATTTCCTTAAGAGATTTTCGATTACATATCATTGATGCTGATTGGTTAGAGCGGTCGACCCATAACGTTCTGTGTGCGCTGAGGGAGCGGGTTCAACCCTCGTCCGGGGAGTTATTGTGTAGGGACCTCGAGCAAGTCCTTCTCGTCCAATTATCCTGTGTGGCTGATTGGTTAGAGCGATCAACCCGTAACGCTCAATGTGCGCTTAGGGAGCAGGTTCGATCCTCGTCCAGGGAGTTACTGTGTAGGGACCTTGAGCAAGTCCTTTGCACACAATTGCTATGCATTACAACTGCAGCTGCGCCGTCGAGGCGTGTGTGCACTTCAGAATTAAACTGTAAAAAGGACGATATTATAATCAAATAACAGTCGTATTGTATTGTAGTGTATAAACTGGCCGCGGTGGAGCTCTTCAAGAAGGACTCGTTCGAGTGGTTAAACGATATTTAATTTTTTAAACTTTTCTCATTTTTTCTCCATTTTTCAGTTCACAAATTTTCAGTTATGTTCGTAAAAATATAATACATTGCATTTTCATGCAGGCCTGAGATGTTTGCAAAATTTCAGCTCTGTAGGTCGACGGAAACAAACCTGAAAAACAGTTGAAAGACTACCAACCGTGAAAAACTTAACCAGCCAAGTTAAATAAAAGAGGGTAACAATAAATGTTATAAACTAAAGGCTACAAAAGGTGCCCCAAAAGGATTAAATCCCGCTGGAAGGGAAACTCGAGTAGCAGAATTAACAAAGCAAAAAATAAGACAACCTCCTATTAATATTAGGCAGCTTCTAATATATTAGGGGCCTGGGCAATTAAAGAGGGGGACCAAGGACGAGTGGGGGACCTAGGACGAGTGGGGGACCAAGGACGAGTGGGGGACCAAGGACGAGTGGGGGACCAAGGACGAGTGGGGGACCAAGGACGAGTGGGGGACCAAGGACGAGTGGGGGACCAAGGACGAGTGGGGGACCAAGGACGAGTGGGGGACCAAGGACGAGTGGGGGACCAAGGACGAGTGGGGGACCAAGGACGAGTGGGGGACCAAGGACGAGCGTGAGACCTACTGCCCTCGTTGCTAGATTGCTCTTTGAAGAGAGATCTTGAATTACTCAAAAGTCAAAACGGAACTGACGACAAATCAGGCATCGAGAATGGACTTAACCACTCGCTTTCCGAGGCTGTGAAAATTGAGGCCCTATCTGTGCACATATCAGAGACTGCTCTACGGTGTTACAGAGACCGTTTATTTTCCAATTGTTCCATATAAACAGAACAAAAACTGAAGTATATGCCGCTTAGGGATGTGGTGAGCATGACTGAAGATGTCCAATCTGATAAAATCTAGACATTGAATGGAAGAGTTTTAATCGTGCTTCTAACCTTGACTATTGCACTTGGTGTACCGTAGTGTAGTGTTCTAGTGACGTCTGTTGTACCATCGCTAAACAGAATCATTTAATAAACAACAAAGCTCATTTAAGAATCCATTAAATGCGTACAACGACACTCAGAAGGAAGATGAACCTCAAATAGTTACCATAACCGTAATCAAAAGCTTCTGTATCAAACCTTTTGAAAAGGCCCTTATGACTTTTATTGAACCTATAAATAAGTGCTCTACGCGGGATTGTGGCTACTTAACAGATCTAAACGCCTACTGTGTCTTAATCTGACTCTTGAATTGTTCGAAACGGAACTGACGACAAATCAAGCACCGATAGTGGACTTGCCACTCACTTTCAAAGACGGTCAGTTTCGTTTTGAATAATTCAAGAGTCAGCTTAATACACGGTGGACGTTTTTGACGAAACAGATTTCTTAGAACTATCATGGGGGCGTTTATTTATTATTTGTGAGTAGTTGATTTACGATACCGAACTGTACACCCGATACTGTAGCGCCTTTCGTTAGCTTCGCCATCACTGTCATTCTTCAGTGTCCTGGCTACGTACTTGTATATATGCATATTTGATACCCTAATCTATATTTGTCGATCTGAGTTCCGCAGCTATTCTTGCTGTCCGTGAATCTCTAAATCACAATATCTCAATATTTAAATGACTCGATCCCACAGCCTTTTTGCTGCACGTGGATTCATAAATCAATTCCTTAATCTATAGGTAACGATGAGTTCTAAATCTACCAAACTGCACAATCAGCAAAGTCACCAACAACACCACAAGGCTCCATTAGGGAATTAGGAATCTAGCTCATACGGACACCCGATAAACGACTCATAAATAGCTTTAATCAGTTCTTATCATTTCGCTCACGAATATAAGAACCAGACTAAATCAACATAGCCAGTGAGGATAATCAATAATAAGTTCACAATTCATTACGAAGAAACGACATGCAAGTAATAAACGACTTGCTCATATAATCTCATAATCATAAGTTCATATAAACTACTTAATCATCCTTAATCATCAGGGACCTAATACTGGTCTGATAATCCTTCTCATAAAGGTGAGCCTCACGGGGTTACATAATTCAAGACCATTGTCTCAATGATAATAATAAAAATAATAGTACTATTTAAAATAAACTACATAATAAAAGGTTCCCTATATAATAATAAGAATCCCGTTGCACAGACTTTACCTCGTATGAGCTGAACCGTCAAGAGCCAGCTAAAACACTTAGGCAGGGTATTATATACCTAGGTGAGCTAAGGCATGCAGTCACTGAAGCCAATCCTAGAAGAGCTACTTCCTAGAAGACGGCCCAGCACAGGTGCCAGGTATACTAGGAAGGTATGAACACTTAGGATCGATGACCAATAGAAATGACTTAACAATTATAATAATATAATGATAATTATTGTATCTAATATTATTGGCCTTATGATAGCACTCTTGGTAGCGCTATAGAATTCTAAGGTAACGATTACGAATAAACCTATATCTACATGTATGTGGGTTATTATTGCACTGTGATGACATTGTTTGATACAAAATTCTACGATGCAATTGACTTACAGATATTGTCCGCCAGAGTCGAGCAGATACACATCCTGAGTGTTGATGGGGCTGTTTGTATCATTACTCGATCGGTCTGGACGGTAGTGAATGATGGCTGCGTGAGGTCCGACAGCAGAGATGGCATCGAAACTAAGACCTCTGTAATTTGGATATGTGCTGGAAAACATAGAAGGAAAAAGGCACCGATCATTATTGACTTAAGAAGCACCAATGACCAATTTAATTTTTATTACCGAAATTTGATATCGCACTTCTTCCAACATTTTTTGCTCAGAAGTGCACACACACGACTCGACGGCGCAATTGCAATTGTAGTGCAGAGTAATTGTGCGCGAAGGACTTGCGCAAGGTCCCTACACAGTGACTCCCCGGACGAGGGTCAAACCCGCTCGTTCAGCGTACACTGAACGTTACGAGCTGGCCGCTCTAACCAATCGGCCACCGTGCCACACATTTGAATAATATCAACGCACAACGAATCTACGACTAAATGACTTCTATAAATTCATTGCCAGACTAAGCCTAGATAGAGTCGATGATCGCTTCAAAGAAAGTCATATTGAAATCTATATTAAAGACTCAACAGAAGAAATCGGTGGAAATCCGATGATTAGTAAAAAAAACTCAGGCAACGATGGATAAATAATCTACAAAAGAGACTCATCAAATTCCGATAAATCATAGAAACGAAAATCAGGCAACGATGGGTATATTATAAATAGTTTTTTTAATGTACTTAAACATTAGTGTTAAATTATAGTTGGGGGCGAGTGTCAGAAACTGACATGAGTTAACGTGTTTGTTATCAGAGTGCAACACACTTTGATGAGTAGACCTAAACAGCATGGTTTGATTCGCCGAAACAAATGTCTGGCCTTGTTAGTTAAAGTATATTGCTGACAACCCACTACTGATCATAGCGTAGTTTGAAGAGTCGATTAGGCAGAAAACCCACTGAAGTGCTACACAGCGTATACAACAGCGGACCAAACACATAAACTTACTGGACGCCTCAGTCAAGACTCTTGACCTCGAATTGAGATGACTGATGCTGATTGATAAAGTGCATGGATGCAGGTGGCTAACGACCTCAGAGCAGAACCAGAAACGCCAGTCATCACTTGAGAACAATCGAGACCTAATTCGTACCTTCTTATCTCCTTCAGTTTATCGGCAGCCGAGACTTCCGTCCATTGTCTACCTTCGGCAATCTGAATTTGATACATATGAAGATTTAATTGCACTTAAGACAGAGACAGAGAGAGAGAGAATCAGAGAGAGACAGAGACAGAGACAGACAAAACCACAGTGACATCGAAGAGTTAGTCTGGAATGGAACTAGGAACGACGTATGTTAAGAGCAAGTTCATTGTCGTTGCCATCAACCAATCAATCGCTTACCATATGGACGTCTTAATTGTGATAGAGTCATCGCACACTCCGTCATCGGATGCTCCACCATAGCAACATTATGATCAATCTCAAACTAGAAATACTTGACACAATAACTTTCAGTTAAATACCATTTGTATGTTAAAGTAGCACTTAAGTGTATGAGTGAAATGCCTAAAGGAATCAACTCAAGTAAAACGCCAATTTGTTGTTTACTAATGACAATATTCAGAACTGACCTCCTTTTCTAGAAAGGCCAAGAACTCGATTAATGCCGCCGAGTCTCGCATCTACACAAATAGAAAACATTCACCAGATGTACAAACTTTCAACTTTCTTGATCATTACCAAAATGTAGATGTTTCTGAGTTATTTCTATTTACAGAAGCAAAACTGAATTCTTATGGAAATTTCTATTTCATTTCTATTTTATTTCTATTTCCATTTCTATTTCATTTCTATTTCATTTCTATTTCCATTTCTATTTGCAAACCAGTCGTCACCGCAGTTCATTTTGATTGCACGCCATTGCATAAATTTACGGCAAAACATTTTCTACGGAGTTGTTCAAAAATCCTTCCAATCATGAATTCATGTTTTTGGGAAGAGTAATCTCGAATTACACTACGAGAAAACTCATGATAAGCTGTATTATATGCGTACCTTATACATGCATATAATGACCTCATATAGGTCTATGTAAGTGTGGAAATAATGTACAAAACGTTGGTATTTTTTTCTTTCGTTTATATTTTACTTGATGTCTGTTAAATTGTTGTATATTGCGCTTCACCTGAAAAACCTAAAAAGTTGTGATACGTTGACCGTTGACTTCTGACATTTCGATCGTCGACTCGATTATTTTATATTTTCAATTATCTATTTTTACTTCGATGTATTATAATACTTGCATCTTGTTGAATGTCCAATCGCGTATTGTCAAGGGGAGTACTAAAGATAAAGAATATACTAACTAACTTACCGGAAAGCTGTGGGCAATACTTAAAATTAGTATCACAGCCAATTCAGATCTCTAGAGAGGCGCTACATAACAATTATATGAATAACTTAGTTGGCTGATCAAAGCTTCATTGCACTAAATAACTTAGTTTTGTGTCACTTACAATGTATATCTTCATCATCGTAATCCCTAGACCCATAGTCTCACTCCAGACATCAATTTGCATATGAAACTCACAATGCATTCGGCGAACTTTACTTTTTCCACAGGGTTCTTGATGGACTTCATGAGAGCAATGGGCGAACGAAGAACCAATCTTCTTATCTGCATTTCAATTCAGAAGCAACATCTTTATGTAAGGCTCTAAACAGTCGGTGTAAGTTAACCCCTTTCCTGTGGAATTTATATGGAAATAGCTTGATTTAGAACGTATATGTACGTTCATCACAGGAAAAGGGTTAACGTATCATGTAGCCTTTGCAAGTGCAATCGATATAATATATGAACACATCACTGAGATTCCATTTCATTCACAGATACGTTTAAGCTGAATGGAACCACAACGTCTCTCTTTTCCCCTCTTCAGATCGATGGAAACAATTTGTTATTTGTTCAGCCATTGGAATATACTTCTTTACAACGATATAGTTTCCTTTGTCACGTTAAAACTGTCGTTTCAAGCGATGTCTATTGATACAATATTCTCGCATTCCGAAACCCTTTCGTCCATTGAGCGAAAACCGACGGACCAATTTATAACGACATCTCAATATGCAGCATTGCAATGGCAACATTGTAAATTACCAACCATAACATTCAAGATGACGAGCTTTTACGGTTTCAGAAGGTACCGTTTTAAAATTAAAAATGGAAAAATACAAATGAAAATTAGGAATACTTTTTAAATCTGCAAAAGAAGAATACAAATTCAAACTGTCAAAACTGCAGATGAAAATTCTTGAAATGGTAACTTATTGCTAGAAAGCCATGTATAAGAAAATTGTAACGACAACGCTGTGAGCAATGAAATTGCAAGGGGATAATTACATAGCCTACATGTAATTGCAAATAGCGCAACTAGTAGCAATGCGTGTGGCTAAGTTGAAAAATGAGCGACAAGCTAGTAATTCGCGAAATTGCAGTATTCCCATTGCAAATTATCAATTTCCAATTGATAAAATAAAATTTGAAATGATAAAATTGTTAATCTTTATTAAGTAAAATTTGTGAGTAAAGCTGCGAACGATTGTATAAATCGTATTCCAAGAATGGTAATAATCACAAAACTAGTAACGCTTAAATTGGAATAGGTAAAATTACAGTAGTGAGTGTTTGTAAAAAAAACTATAAACATTAGAATTGCAAATGTACTTGGAGTAAACGTCAATATCATCCGTGAATTCATCTTTGGCGTTGATTTTATTCAGGCATATAGGCCTACCAAATAACGTCTCAGGCCAATAACTAGATAGCAAAATTATAAGCACGAATGGACTCAACCTGTCAGCACATTTTCTAATTCAGTTAATTACATTTATTTCTACCATCTTTTCGGGTATGTTTCGCCGTTTGCAATATCCTTTCTACCATTCTCTGTGTATTTTTAGCACATGCTATTTTACTGAATGGCAACATCATCTCTTTATTATTCGTGTGCTTTAATGTTTCTCCATAAAACGCTTACTGACCCCGGCAGCGGAATAAGTGGCGTAATTTGCCGTCGTATCGAGCCAGACGCTTAGGTTCCTGCTAGCTAGCTCTTCGATGTGAGTCATTATGGCACTGTAGTCGAAGACCTACACAGCATAATTATGAAACTTGGTGTTAACGTCAAGACTAATATATGTATATATACATATATATGTATATTTATATATATATGTATGTGTGTGTGCACACACTTGTAAATAGGAATTTATGTTCGTGTGTTGCCATGCATGTGCGCGCGTCATAATGTCTAAATGAAGTGGAACGAAGGAGAGGACGCAGTAAGTAAAGGAAAGAAGGATCAAGGGTCATGCATAATATGAACGTAAGGAAAGAGGCCGATTGAAACGAGAGACTGACGGTTAGGAAGAAAAGAATAATGGAACGAAAGAACACAAGATATAATGAATTAGACTGTGAATGAAAAAAGGAAAGACTGACTATTACTGCTAAATTTTTACATTAATGCAGTTGAGTCCTGGGGTTCGACATGTTCCGTTGGCGTGGATCTGCAGGTGGTCTTGAAGGTCGGTCGAAGTGATCATACTCATATAGTTATTTAGGAACAATCTGAAACACATCGATCCAGTCTTTGTCTGTTATATCACATGAATACTTGCTTTTACCGGTAGGACTACTGTTCGTTCTAGGAGCATACACAGAAAGTCTTTCACAGAGCCAATGAATCTGCTAGTTACCCATTTAAAGCTAACATTTATAGCCCGGTTTTGAGAGATTAATCCCTAAGTCTGGGTTTGTAAAATGATATAATATGGTAAGAGAGTAAAAGTACACAAAAACGAAAAGAGAATCAGAAGTCTTTGAGACTCCAAAATGACTTTCTAAAGCTTGACTGGCTATGATAAAGTTATCAATGTTAAACTAATTAATAAGGTTAAAACAATTTTTATAGAAATGCAGCAAATGTTTTTGAACTAAGGCTTTTATGAACCTCTTAAATAATTATTATCCTAGAATCAAATCTTGAATCGAATACCCAACCATTACCTGGCACTTCATTCCATGACTTGGCTAATTGGACGTTCTAGACTTCAAACGATTACGATTTGGATAAAGAAATTCTATTATTCACTCTAATTAGTGATAGTGCTCTTTATGTTAACAGAAAAGATAATTAGTCCTGTGTTATTATCAGCACGTGAAACGAAAGCCTTGAGCCTCTCGTAGATGCAGTCAAACTAACCTTGCTTCATTCGGAAGGACAATGGAATAAGCAAAGAAGAGAGACGACGTCTGATCCGTTCCACGCAGGTTAAACAGCCCTACATCAAAGCATTCATTCGCCATAGAAATAAATTAACAGAATATTTATATAGCGCTCTTCAATATATACAATTGTATATGTATTTCACACATATTTTGCTTATTATTGATTCAAACTGACGGAACGCAATTTGATTGCATGTCATGGTATGAACGGATATACAAGTGACAGTAAAAACAAGGGACTTTCTTTCGGGACCCTCTTTTATTGACTGTCGGTAATCTGGTAGATGGTGCAATCGATCCATTTGCTTAAGAGATCATTTATGATGTAAACTTGCCGGAGTCGAGCTCGTCAAGAAGGATTTGTTCTAGTGGTTAAACGATATTAAATTTTTTTTGATTTTTGTCGTTTTCCCTCAATTTTCAAGTTATGTCCTTAAAAATTTAATACTTTTCACGCAAGCTTAAACTGTGTGCAAAATTTCAGCTCTGTAGATCGACGAAAACATACCGGAAAAAGAGTTGAAAGAACTCCGACGAACCGACGATCCGAGCGTGACAAACTTTACGCAAGCCAAGTTAAATAAAAGAGGGTAAAAAGGAGTCTAATTCAACTGAATGGCAGCCATGCAAGGTCCCAATCTGTCCTAATACTTATTTTACCAAACTAAACTAGCGAATGAAGGACTGAGTCAATCTTAAAGACGCAACTTTCAACAGAAGTCGTTACCGGAAATAACTCAGATGCGAAAAACAGAACTCGATGTCACGTGACTTACACGCAGACTCTTCAAGGATAGTGACGGCCAATGCATCGGCATTTTGTTCAGCAAATTTCTCTCGAACTTGTGACAACTTAGTCTGCCAAGTCACGCCTACAAATACAATGTAGCAACAAGACACATGTACATAGCTACGCAAGCACATCAATATGTAAATGGATGCATACTTACGTAGTTATTTTCCTTTTTCCTTGCTTACTGATCAAAGCGCTTACTTACCTATTTACTTATGTACTTAGCTATTTACTAACTTATTCAAACACATATGCCACGTCGTACATACATACATGTACATGCATGCATACATTATATATGAAGACCTACTCTATAATTATGTACAAACGTTACACATGCGTCGCCACTTTAATGCTTTTACTTACCTGCCAATTAGTTCTGTTAACTAGTTATTTACTTATTTTGGAAGGGAATGTAGCAACAGAATCACTGAAGCAGAAATTAGGGAAATCAGATTAAACTAATATTTCTTGACATGCTCACTTAATTGCACGTACCTATTGAATTATCCGATTAAACTCCTTTGTAACTTTATTATACAATACCCATGTACAAATGCGAGCATGCGTACATAATTATGTATTCTACCTGTATATACTCCCTGTACATACATGTACATACTTACATGTGATCCAATTTACTTTCTTACTTACTCATTTATAAAATGTAAAACGGAAGGAATTGCTAAAGCAGAAAATCCGACAATCGGAGAGGAGAATTATTTTCTTAAGAATCAAATGGCGGAGTCGATCATATTTAAAACGCGAATACCATCAAAACAATTGAGTAAGTGAAGAACACGCAGCCATCGTCGCTTTTTCACATTAGGCCTAGACATACTGTAGAGGACCCTAAGACCTGGACACTCTATTCATTTCAATGACATCTTCAATACAATGCGATACACGGATTGCTTTACTTGGCCTTTACGTACAGATGTAGCTACAGAATAACAAGAAAACAGAAACAGTGGAATAAGACTCGATGGTTTGATAGACCACGTGATTCCCAGTTTACCTGCAAAGTCAATCGTGTGAACGAACGGCGGAGTGTTAGGTCGAGGGGGTCGATTTGGGTCAGTCCAAATGATGTCCACAAGATCATTATCCATTTCGACGAGTGTTCCTTTACCAAAAAGAGCCTTCTGGTAGGACTGCCATGTAGCTGAGATATGAAACAGCATTTCAATATAAAATATGACACCAAGCCTTCTCGTAAGACGGTCTCTTGCCTGGTGCGGCAATATCTAAACATGTTACAACTGGACTTCTCATGCTACAGTCGCATGTTAGCCATCTCAAGTAATAAAATACTATCCTTCGATACAAGATACAATTCCTAAGACAAGGACGACAACGCCCCTTCATACAGATATCGAAGCGTGTTAGCTTTGCACAACCATGATGAGTGAAACATTTCGACCAATACGCTTTGTCATAGCTTAGCAGTGCTTTTCTTTCTCCTATGTCTGTCGCCATCTTGTTCGATCTGTCGCCGTTGTCCGTGTATCTATATGTATCTCAGTTAGAAGGTATTCAACTAAGGCAAAAAACTTGCCTTACTAAGTATGCATGATGACATCGTTTGTTTGCATCGGTTTATTATGCTTCTCCTGAACGTGACGATCACAAAGATAATGTCACATAGACAGTTTTAATAGCAAAGTGCAAGAGAATGAATACGAACTGATAGAAACGTAGTTTGGATAGGCTCCAACAAGTGCGCCATTTGGCAGGACAGCGAAAAGCCATTCCTCTCCCGTTGGATAACCAGGCTGACCTAGAAGAGAAACATCAACCTACGCTGAATTCAAGACCTGCCATACAAATATTGAGACGTGTAGAAAGCAACAAGTAAGAGATTGAACATGTATCAAAAGTAACATCATGAATAATACGATTATTGACGAAAATGGTCAAGTTAATTCAATTCAGTTCAATTTTATTTTTTAACCACAAAAACATAAGAAACTGATAAACAACAAGTTAACATAAATTAGAGGGTTCGACCTAATTACACAGGGGAACCCAAAGAGGTCATAAACCCTGCTAACCAGGGCCTCTATGTAGAATTTATAAACTGGCAATGGGTACCAATATTAATAACATTCACATATCAGGTAAGTAAAATAGATAGAAGTTAATCTTAACTAGAGCCTTAATTAAGGGCTCATTGCATTCACTGACTAGACAGAAATGCAAACATTCAACACTTAGAGTTGTCTTCAAGCAAATAAAGACGGAGTTTATTTTTAAATAATCTAATATGTTAACACAAAAATATTAATAGCGAGTGTTTTATTAAACCATGGTCTACGTTTCTGCATTTATTTACAGATGGATTATTGAAAATGTCTTCCTATAAGTTTTGTAAGCACCTTACAATACAATATAATGCAACATTACCTTACTTAATTCCAGCCACAACTAGATTGCTTTCGTGTAGATGCAATACTTTGCACGCGAGTATTAAACCTTGACAAACTATGGGATGCATTTAATAGTAATGTCTATGTATGGAGGGTTCGACCTAATTGCGTTTGATTGCATTATATGGGTCTGCTAGGAAACGGAAAATCTCGATAGTAATTTATCTGTTACTAGCCTTCAAATGAGACACTGAGGAGCAGCCAACAGACAAGTGTTTCCACTCCCGTGAGAGGTAAAACTGTGTGAGAGGTAAGACTGCGTGAGAGGTAAGACTGTGTGAGAGGTAGAACTCTGTGTATACCACGTTACCTCAACCTACCTCTACTCCCGATTAACTGCTTTTAACTGCTCAGTTTGTTAATATCATTAATCATTTACTGTTTCTGCGTCGATTAAATATAGACCATTCTAGAGGAATGGCGAAAGCTTGACGCGTACGTACGCAGATGGAGGTCGTTAAACAGTTCAAGAACGCACGGAGAGGGAAGGGGACAATGTTTTTTTAATATCTGCGTTGACACTAACTGCATTGAACCGTTTTCAACCCGAACGACCGACCGTCTGACCATTCTGCTTGGAATCTATCTGCTAACCGAAACTTACTGGCAGGGCCAACTCCGGTTCAGTTGCCATAGATGTTTGCAGTATTTTGGTTTCAAGTACGAGCAGATGTACAAGTAGGACTACTTTGGTATGAAATGAGGTTCTTTGGTCGAAGGTAAAATTTATAGTACGCCTATACTTAGGTGTGACGCGCGTCACTCTGGACAATGGCGCTATATAAAAGTCATCGATCGACAGCAGAAGCGTAGGAGGACTACGGATGAGATTATATAACGCACAAAATCTCAATTTTTGACCCACCCCCTACCTCTAATAACGTTATATAACAGCGGCTGTGACCCCCCACCCCTATATTATATAACAGACATGCTACCTACCCCCTACCCCACCCCAGAAGCAACAACAAAGCGTACTAATGCCTACAGCATGATAATACATGGTAGTGACGTAAATTCTATCTAAAAACACCCTCTTTGTTTCCCTCCTGTTTTGCACTAGAAATGAGGATTACAGCATCACACAGAATGGATTGGTTTAATATTGCACTATCAGGTATTTATCGCTAAGTTCGCGGTACGACTCTGACTATTTAACAGCGTATGATACAGAGTGTATACTACAACTTCAATTGGGTATTTAAGCAAACATAAACTATTTACACATACTATAGAAAATGAAATCAAACATCTTGATAATACGAATCAAAATAATTATTTCAAGTAAATTAATTTTAATTTAAACCACAATCATAACAAATCACACAGAATTGATTTTAAGAGTGTATGCACAGGAAATTGTTAAAACTGTAATCAGGATTACAATTGTAATCTTAAAAGTGGATTTATAAATAATAAATCAATTCGCCAGGTGACAGCTGATGGTGGTAGTTTTGGTTCACAACGTATTGTGAACTTCGATTAAACAAAAAGGTCGGCGGTACACGGAATTTCCAATTGGCAGGCAAACAGATAAAAAAAGCATAAGCTGAAAAAGTTTGTTATATAACAAAACCTTCAACCTACCCCCTCCCTGCACAGTATAACGCTAACCAAATAGGAACCCACCCACCTACCCCTTGAGCGCTATATAATATGTGAATGGTCCCTTAGTCCGCTTCGTTTTAACAAAGCAACCGAATGGTAATTCCGATCTAATATAGATCCATTGATTGCCACAAAGAGCTGCAGTCAAGCCGTAAGAGAAAACTACACAGGTATAGAGAAAATATGTGCTTCTAAATGCTCAGTCATGAATTCATGTGTTGAACGTTTCCATTTTAAACGATTATTAGCACTCAAATGTAGCTCACAAATAGATCTGCAAACACAAGTACGTTAAAATACGCTCATGTTGAACTCGATGATAAGTACCAAGTATTATGACAGTTAGAATCAATTACCTTCTTTCATTAGTATCCAATTGCAATCCATCTGCATGTCTGCCTGAAGGAAATATCTGCCATCGGTCCACAAAGCAGTTTGATTCTTCGTTATCAAAGCATAGCCTAGAGAAAAATCAACAACGATCACGTTGTAAACCAACAGCCAGAGAGACTGATGTTGGGTTTCCTCTTTAATCATACTGAGTAGGCCTATAGTGTGTCTTTGGAGAGCAGCACTTGTTACAGTTCAGTATTTAGATTTTGCTGTTTCATTACATGTTTATATATTTCAAACAGCATATATTATGTTGTCTTCGGTTAGACATCGTCCTTGAACTCATTAGTTTGAATGAAGCCCAAGAGTGACAACAACAAAAAAGGTTGAATTTCTTCTGCCTTGTAAACGGAAGATGTCACGTAACAAATGAGGATTGGGGTTTCCCAGTGAGTGTAGTTCACGCACAGATTATGTCAGCGTAGGTTGGTTGGCGTGTGTTTGTTTCGTGCATGCGCAGTGACGAGAACTTTTGAAGAAGTTGGTGACTGGAAGTTACACGTACAGAAGGTGAATAGGTGGACCTACTAGTTGTTGTTGTTGATGATGTTGTTGTTGTTGTTATTGTTGTTGCTGCTGTTGTTGTTGCTGGCGGTGGTGCTACTGCTGCTGCTGTTGTTGTTGTTGTTGTTGCTGTTACTGTTGTTGTTACTGTTGTTGTTATTGTTGTTACTGCTGCTGTTGCTGCTGGCGGTGGTGGTGCTGCTGTTGCTGTTGCTGTTACTGTTGTTGTTGCTGTTGTTGTTCTTGTCGTCGTTGTTGTTGTTTTTGCTGTTAGAATCGCAGTTCTCTTTGTGGCTTTTGATAACTTTGAATCAGTAAAATCGGATCACTCGTTCTAATATAGCAATAGCTCATAAACTCAAAAACTCTTTTGTCTGGTGTCTGAATTGTCTTGTGCTAGGTGACGTACAGTCGATGGTGGGCTACTAGGTCAGATAGTTTGACAGCTTTAAATGAGTAAATCATATAAATTATCTTAAGTTAAAATGCTCGAGTCCTTATAGTGCCTAACCAACGCCTCTTATAATGTAAGTGCCTCTTTGGTAAACGTAGACGACTATAAATGTTATTTTGCGCGTCATGAAGCCGTTTACAGTTTCAGATTGCTAAACAGAAGAACCGCGATAGTGTGGTTTACTGCATATATATATATATATATATATATATATATATATATATATATATATATATATATATATATATATATATATATAACGGACCAAGCCAATAAACGTCGAATGGTTTCATTGATTAATGTTTTCATCAGGTTTCATAGTAGCAGTCAATCACCCTAAAGACAGTTAAGCAGTTATAAATCTATATTAAGAGAGCAGATAATTTAAGAGAAGAGAGCGGGAGGTCACGTTCTCCTGCTTATCTTCACGACAGTCGTTCTATGTCGATTGTACAGTGAACCTCAGCCCACAAGAGATCAGGTCAGTGGTCCGTCGGTTGTTCAAAAGTCCAGTGACTGAAGGACTGCATATACTGTAGATACACTGACATTCTCAGCAAATAGTTGAATCACCTCTGCTGTCAGCGGAAGGCACTGGGTGACCTGTTGGCAAATGAGGCAGGTGACCTCCATCACATCTCTTTACCGATTGTGTGTTCTAGGTTTCTGTTGCTCAGTTTGCGAGGAACTCGAGTGTGGAAGAAGTCTGGAATTGTCTGTCTTTCCAATCGGGCATTTGAACCAATGGATTTATTTATAACACGACACAGTTACCAATAAACGCGCATGATTCCACTCACTGTAATGTAATCGAACATTTATATAGCGCCCCTTCAGGATATCTACTCAGAGGCTCTCTTTGCATGCACTAGACTAACTCATGTAAAATATAATTTCAATAACGAACATTTTTTGAATAGTTAGCAAAACAATGAACAGTCAGCTGAAAGAGATACCAATGGTGACTCTCTCTATTCTTCTCCATTCATTCATTCGTTCGTTCATTCAATCATTCATTAATTCAGAACATCTGTCTCGATGTTGCCGATGTAGACTCATCATATACGTGTCTGAGTGTACGCTTTGAATATTGAGCATTGAGATAATCGTTACCTGCTGATCCGGTAAATCCCGTCATGTATTCGAGGCGATTGTCCCAGGCGGAACCTCCGCTCTACGCAGTCAAAGACAGTCAGTCAATCAATTAAGAAAATGTCGTTTCTATCGGCCTTTTTGATCATGAAATGTTTATTAGGCTAAATTATAGTAATTAACTTCGATTGCGTCGGTGACATCAACCGATGAGAAACACCAAAACAAAGTCTTAGTCAGATAAATATTGGGAAGATCAGTTCGTAAGAGAGGCATCCTAAGGTGAATAAGTAATTTGAATAATAATAAATTATTAATAGTAGCAATAATAAATTTATGTAATAAGTAATAATAATAATAAAAAATATATATAATACTAATAATGGCATTGCTGTGATGATGGTGATGGACGGTGATGATGATGGTGATGGTGATGATGATGATGATGATGGTGACGGTGACGATCATGACGATAACAATAATACCGAACTCGAAAACCAAGCAACTCAAAGTATCTTATGGTGAACTTTCTTCGCTTTTAAACTGTTATAACTTTAGGTTACTTATTGTTTCCAGTTTAAAATGTAATAAAGTTATAATAGTAGTTCAATATCCGGATCAATTGGTGAATGATACGAGGAATAATGCCAGACTATTTGATTATGCATGAAATGAGATGATGAATGCCTGATTTACTAGACTATGTAATTAATAAACAAATTTAGCCTATATATATAATATATGATGAGATGAGATGTTATTGATGGAGATGAGAGTGGAGACCGACCCCGTGGTCATCGGATATGAGGACAATGTAGGCATCTAAAGGTGATCCACCGGTCAATGTGATGTTATTCATCGCTGAACGTAGATGTGCTATTCTCTCCGTTGTATTCACTCGGTTCGAAGGACGAGTCTGAAGAAGACAACGTTAGGCAGAACCGTTGTCTACAAGTTACTGCCTACGATTATCTCTAAAACGACGCTATTGCGAAAGTGCGTCTGCTCAAAATCAACTACTTGCTTTTCGCATTCATGCTTTCACTGTTACTTCCAAGGTTTCTGACTTTCGACGCGGGCCTACAAAGCCCTACATGTAGCTAGCCACGGTGTTACTTTAGTGTTACTTTTAATTACTTCTCTCGATACTTACTTCCGGCGTTATGTGCTTCTGGATTAACTTATTTTCGTTTCATTTTCAATGCTACTTCCGAAGTAAATTTTTTTTAGATTAGCTCACTTCTTGTGTAAGATCGGTTTATAACATTGCGTTTATTGCGTTGTTAGGCTCACCGGCCACTCAGATAGTGAGTAATTTGGGTTTCTAAATACTCACTGACATTGCTAGTTTATCATGATGCTGCTTTTAGTAATACTAACTTCCTGTGTTAATATCTTCCGGTTTTCCATAATTCTGATAATAGTCAATGCGTTAGGCCTACTTACTTCTGGTGTTTCTGGACAGAGCGTTCGGTTATTTGGATTGATTTCAATGTATTGCCAAGCTGCAGAGCATTCGTCTATGGCAAAGACTCCTAAAAACAAACGATACAAATTCATTGTATTAGCCTCTTTTATTTAACTTTGCTTGCGTAAAGTCTGTCAAGGTTGGTTAGACGGACTTCTTTTAACTCTTTCTCATGCATGTTCCCGTCGACCTACATAGCTGAAATTTTGCACACATTTCAGGCTTGGATGACAATGCAATGTATCAAATGTTTACGGACATAACTGTAAAAATGAGAGAACAAAATTAAAAATTGCACAAAATTAAATATCGTGAACGAGTCCTCCTTTTTAACTTGGCTTTCGCAAAGTTCGTCACGGTCGGTCACCTTTCAACTCTTTTTCAGGTAGCCTATGTTCCCTTTGACCTACGTAGCCGAAATTTTGCACACGTTTCAGGCAAGCTGGTCTATGAAATGTATCAAATATTTAAGGACATAATTGAAAAATTGACCAAAAATGACAAAAATGCAAAAAAATAAATATCGCTTAACCACTTGAACGAGTCCTCCTTGACGAGCTCCACTCCGGAAAGTTTACATCAGCAATAATATGCAATCAAAAATCTCTTAAGGAAATGGAACGACTGTGCCAGCTACCAGATAAAAGAGGGTTCCGAAAAACCCATGTTTTTACTTTAGCTTGTTTTCATTTACGTTCATATGAGTCAACGCCGATTCGTTCAGTCGCGTCCGATATACATGGCTCACTATTGTAAATAATTTATAATAATTTTTTGAGGCAGTGTTCGGAAATCAAAATTCTAGCGAAAAATTGTAAAACACAGAGGTGCGGTATATGGATATCGAAGTAGAGATGGAAAGAGATGATTAAAAGAGATCTTAAACTGCAAAAGCTGAAAATCGAGAAGAAGAAGAAGAAGAAGAAGAAGAAGAAGAAGAAGAAGAAGAAGAAGAAAACGAAGAAGAAGAAAGAAGACGAAGAACCCATGTCCATGTGTCATTATAGCTATGCGTACGAGAAATATGCACCAGCTGTAGGCCTACTTATCGATGAAACTGTTTCTACGCAACCTTTGGTCATTTGTGTCATTTTTATTTAATCAGAAAAGCATTTGAAACGATGGACCTGGTAAAATGAAAGTTCACCGGAGTATCGGCACCAGCTGAACCCAGTAAACGTGGCACCACTTTCAATCAAAGGACTGGGCGGCCACAGGCAATACGCAGTATTTGCACAAGGTTTGAATACATTTGAAGAGTTGGATAGCAAACCATCTGATGTTTACGTCATCTTTTAATTCCTCATGCAATTGCAACTTATTTGTGAGCGGAGGCCTCTATCATATTCAAAACCCGGCAGAAGAGATGTATCAGAGTCTACTTGCCTAGGCCTAGGCTTCAAGGTGAAATCATTGTTAAACTGATCGTGATATTTTAGATCTAGATCTTGGTCTAGATTCGATGAATCTGAGATAGCCAGAGGTCAAAAGTCAGGTTACCAGGGATGAGCAAATAGAATGGATCAGAGATCGGACGATTGAGGAGCAAACTTCAACCCCAGATGACAAAATAACGTCAGTTCTCTGATTCTGCTTTGCATAAAAAGTGCATTTAGCCTATTCTGACATTTATACATTTTCCAACCACTTTATGACGAAGAATTGCACAATACATATACCGGGTTTTCTGCTTTTGTAGCAGAAGATATATATATATATACTTTATTTATAGGGACTTTCAATTGGCTGAGGAACGACTATGAGAGTGCACTATAGAAACAGTTAGGAACTTGCAGAGAGGCATTTATTTTTTCCTTTTGTTACAGTTGAGATAGAGCCAAATTCCATCGTCCTTGAAATTGTTTAGCAAATTCCAAGCAGGACTAGTCATCTACATTCCAGCTTACCCAAATGTCTACTTATTGCGCTTTTTGACAGCGGAAAGACTGCGTAAGCAACTTGTCAAGGTTAGTAACACGGAATCCGTCCATCAGACTCAAACCCGTAGTCATTGGATTGGAGACGGTGCGCACTACCATATAGGCATAAGCATAGAACGAATATGCGAATAATTAATTACGAATATTAAGATGATATGTAAAATTAACAAGTGTTAAAACTGCTAACGAATAGGTATATTAAAATTTTTTTTTACTCCTCGCAGTGTAGCTTATAAATGCTGCCGAATTCCTGCTGGGCCTCCGACGAGCACTTTATCGTAAAAACAACTTTGCCACATTGGACCTTCGAATTTCTTGTTTCCTTCTCTTCAATTAGAACACCCAGGTTCATGGCTCCATGCTCGCTCATTTCTACTCGTTTTCAGGCACAAACCATAAACTCACGAGTCACAACAGTTGTTAGTCGTACAGTAGCGTTGTGGCTACTTATAATTCAATTTATACACGAAATTTAAGAAATTACGTCAGGGTACGTCATCAATGAACTCTTACGAGTAATAAAATACCCTAATATTCACGAATATCACACCCTCGAGTCACGAATTCTCGATCAATGAACATAAGAATGACTCTCTTGAATCAATCAACCAATCAATCAATTAATTTGTTTATTTATAGCCACAATAAACAGTTTGCTCAAGGCAAAAAATTATGGAACATCTATATATACATATATAGAGAGATTCTGTTTCATCTGTCTGTCTGTCCGGCTATGCATTTGTAGAGTTTTAGAGCTATTGACTCGAAACCTTCACCGTTGGCTCGGGGAACACCTGAGACACGCAGTCCAGGGATTGGTGAACCCAGCGGCCGCCTTTGTCCTCCTCTCCAGGGAAAAACCTGTCTCAGGACATCCAAGGAAAGTTTCCTTCTCAATCGCCAGGAACGTGTTGCACATTTGCTGATACGTGCACGTGATATAATTATGTCTGCCACACCTCTTCTTCTTTTACACCGTCATGAATGAATGGACGGTTTGGGAAATATCGTGCAGGTAGCACGTAAACAGTAGTTGGTCATCATTTGCACAGTCGATCAGTCGGGTATGTACTGTGTACGCATCAGTGTCTATACAGAAAGTTTATAAATACCATTTATTTATATACATGGCCCAAAAATCTGTCTCAACCCGTGCAAAGTCTGGTTCCCCAGCTAGTCAATTATGAAAGTAAACGCTACAACGGGAGCCCTAAAAGGGATTGAAATCCCGCTAGAAGCGACACCGGTGTAGCAGAATTACCAACAGAAAAGATACCGCCATATATTAACATTGCTTTTTATACGCGCACTGGTAGAAATCTATCAAGCCCCAGAAACAAAGAGAATTCTAAACTAGTAATTAATTTAACTACTTCGAAGGTGTGCACGGATGACAAGTGTGGAACCAGAAGCCAGAGTGATAGGCCTACCATCTGCTCTAGGCTACATGTCATAGACCGATCCCTGTGGGGATCCAGCCATACCGATCGGTCAAGGTCTCAATGACTCACCTAAAACAGCGACGAAAAGCAGTCGGAAGACGATTGACTCCATAATTTTATTGTCCACCGAAGCAGTTGTTCTTCTGTCAATAGAATCCAAGACGTAACTTATTAAACCAATTTACCAAAGATGCTCAATTTCTGTAGCGCTCTATATCGACTGCTCAGGGATTCTTTCGATAGAAGAGAAGCGGTCGAATTACGATCTATGAATGAACCGATGTCGTTCTGTCTGATCGGATTCAGACGTCAACAGCGAATGATAAGCTTATAATGTCTGTTGTTAATCGGGCAACCAATTCAAAATGGGTTAAGCGCTGAAGAGCAGGCGATTGGAGAGGGAGCAACGTATGACTACAGAAGACATTCTATCCGGCTAGAAACGGTCGTAGGACAGAGACAGGCTGAGACAAAGAGACACACAGAGACAGAGACAGAGACAGAGTCAAAAAGAGAGAAGATGGTACTATAATTCTTCGATTTATCACTTAGACAGATAAGACGATAGTTATTTTCTGGACGCCTGCTCCAAGACCTTTGAAGTGTCTACTCGGCTACCTCCCACCGTCCCTCCGTCTGTACCTCCTCGCCCACCTCCCTCCCTCTCTCTGCCTCCATCCATCCCTCCCTCACCCGCCTGTCTCCAGTTTTGACATGGTGCCGTGACAGTCGTAAACGTCGCTTAGTCGTCCACTCTGAATAATTATTAGCCGCCGTCGATTCATGCAGCGCCTTTCATTCACACCTGGTCGTCATTTCCACGGAGTCAGTTTATCGGGGAGATGTTAACTGCGAAATGTTCTAAAGTCTCCGCAATTACTTTCTTAAGTATCCATACAGATAATGCAATCGGCAGAGGCGTAACCACATAATCATCGGCATGCACAATAACAGGTCAATTAGGAATTTGCAACAATATATATATATATATATATATATATATATATATATATATTCAGTGACCTTTTATTTTTGCTTACCTAATCTTGACTAATTCGCTGAGTGTAAATTATATGGCCGCGTTTGGTAATTTACGTCATCGGTTGACGTCAAACGCACAGAAATGACGTCTTAAGCTACATTTTGTGGTGCATTTGAAACGTTCAGAAATTAGAGTGAAACATGTTCACATGTTTACATATTTTGGGACATTTCGGTTGAAGAGTGACTTTCACTTAACTCGAGTCTTTATAATATCATCTGCTTCAGCGGTTCAGCCATTTTTCATCTCTTCAAACAGTAGGACAATGTTAAGATGCTCTATATATACATTCAGAAACTCTGTCTATGACTTTTATGTTGTAAAAATCACAACGGACTGTCCATGGAGGTCATTTTGTCGCCAAGATAAAGAGGCGAGATGCCTATAGAGTATTTGGTCGGTTCTAAGGCACAACTTCTATACGAACTGGTAGAGGAAGGCGATGGTGTTGGAGGAGTAGGAGAAGAGGAGGGGGGTGGAGATGGAGGAGGAGAATGGCCAGCGCAATTCCACATTGAAGTGGAGACAAAGAGCTCCATGTGCAGGAGGAGATCAGGTAGAGGGATCGATCTTCGAAACAAGCCTTTGGATTCCCCGGTGATCACCTCTCCTATTAGACTTGTCTCCGACGAAGTATCATCGTCCACTTGTCTTGTCCAAGCTAAGTCTAAGGGTTCAAACTATGTGAAGACGGATAGACTGACATTAGAAGAAATGAAGACAGTTAGTCCTGCCTCAAGCAACGCTAATCGGTCTCTAGATCATCGTAGACCATCGCGTTGTCTGTCAAGTGGGTTGACTGGGTTCCGTACTACGCAGAATGGGACCTCGGGACACACTTTGGAGGACCAGGCGAAGCGTCTCTCATCCCTACAGTCTATAGGCCTACAGTCACCCGCATCCCGTCACACAGCTGTCGTGAATCTCATCCCTTCTTTATTCGACTCTGGCAAAGGAGATAAATTGAGTGGAATCTCTCAGTCGCAAAACTTTCGCTCGGAAAAATTCCCGACAGAACGTACGACACGAAACAACGCCCGAAAACATTCGACCTTTGATGATTCAGACAATTGTGTGGGCTACAACGGTCTGACTCCATCAACCTATTCCGCTAAAGTTAGTCATTCATCGGATCCAAATGTCTTTCGTCAGTTGCAGACCGATAGCCTCTCGCACGGTTCACGTAACAGCTGCCTGCAGCTGCAAACGACTTCTACCAATGAGAGACAGAGTGGTGCGTCGACCATGCACAGCAATCGTGAACATACAAAAACCTCAAACTCCATCGCACATGTACAGACATGGCCTACGCCAGAGACAGGACGACGTGCTCCCTTGCGACATGAAGATACTTGGTCAGCCGAACCTGAGTCTTGTAGACAAAGAAGCGATGCTCAATGGAAGGGAGAACCCAGTTCAATGTCCAAACGTCAGAAAATTCCTCAAGACTCACAAACTGTACACGTTAAACAAACTGAAATGGGGTCGCCTTCTCCAAATTCAACTTCCTCAAAATGTAACTATAGGGCGTCTAGTTTAACAGATAATTCCTGGAGCTGTAGAACTATCCCGAATTATTCCAACGAACTTCGTTCTTCCCACTTCAATAGCAACCAAAGATATGAGAAGCTAGACGCGTCTAACGAATTGGCTGATGCTAGTTTGGTTGGAAGGTGTGGTCCAAATCGCAGCCGAACAGATTCTGCGAATAATTTTGGGAAACTTCCATCGCTGAAGAATGAAAATCATCTGCTCGCAAACTCATTCTCTCCTACAGACAAATCAATTGACGGCAAAGTGCTGCCAGCTAACAATTACGCGATCTCTAAAAGAACTATTGACGAAAACAATCCCGCGAAAGATCACCTTAACATTAAACTCTCGGCTCACCACAACAATAGAGAAATGAAGAGTTTTTCAGACAGTCAGTCAATTAACAACCATTTCTATCTTAATGCCACACACAAAAATAGCAGTTTGCATTCGAATTCAAATCAAAATCAGTTTGACACGGCTGTCTGGGATGATCATCAAAGAACGATTTCCCCTTGTAAAGACAGGATAAGCGATCTACCGCTTTCCAGCATCGAACAAACGTCATTCAAGTCAGATAACAATTGGAGAGTAATTCACACGAAGGATCTGCCTCCGACCATTTACAACGAATCTGGTGTTTGCACAGAGAACCCTCCGTTGCATTGCATCGGTCCTCTGAAGTCAAGCAAAGCCACAATTCGACCAACTACGCCTCTAATGTTCATCGCATATCAAACCCAGCAGCCACAGCAGCAGTCAAGTTCTGTGACAGCTGACAATAGTTTCTCTCAGCTGAGACGAACCTTCATTGCCGTACAGAACACTGTCAACCATTCACCTGGAACGAAACCGACGCTGCCTCTGACCTCCGTCAATCGGTCCTTAGACGTTTCCAAGATGAAGGAACTTCGCGAAAGATACAGACTGAAGTCCTCCTGTATTGCTGACTTTGTCAAATTCATTCCGGTTCGTCTGCCACTTCCCATCGAAATCCCTAGAATTCAACTCAATTGCAGAGATGCCAGTGAATGGCAGAGGGCACAGAAAGCATTTGCTAGAGACCAACTGGGAAATGTCACAAAGAGTCAGTCAGTTGTCTCCTGCTCTCCTCCTACTCATACTTCGTCAACGACTCGCGTTCAACGAACGAGAACAACATTAAACGAACGTAGATCGATTTCTCCTTCTGGGATTTCTCATAAAACGCAGAAACCGCTCGATCACGAAACCACTTCCATGTTCAGCAATGGTTCTGTCACATCCAAAGAAACAAAACATCGAAAAGAGGCAACGCTGATGTTTCCAAAGAACACAGGTTCTCACTTCAAATGTCAGGGTCTAGGCCAAGTGGGAGCAGAAAAGCGAGATTATCCTCTCGAATCAATGCTTAGATTTTCTAGGTCTGTCAATGAAGACTATTGTCGGCTGGCCAGTCACAAACAGCCATACTTTACGGCGGTCATTTACTTGGAGCGTCCGGTCAATTATAATCAACAACTGTACCTCATCAAAACGGAACTGGCTTTGTCTGCACTTATTCATTTCTTCCATCCATGCAGTTCAGCCAATGTCTTTTGGACAGCAGATATTCGAAAGCAGCTCTCAACTATGCTTAACCACAGTTCAAACCAGATCCACATTAAGACCGCATTCAGCAGGATTATCAGCTACTCTGAAACGGACAAAATGTCTACTAATTCAGTGAAGAATCGGTATCAACCGGTTAGAGCCGGAATAACCAGTCAGTCTTCTCGAGATCGATCGGAATTAATTGGAGCAAGGAGTCCGATGAGTCGCGACCGGTCTATGGAAAGTGAGTCTGGAACGAGTAACGTCGACTGCAAGTGCATTCTCTTGCTGTCTTCTGACGCCGGTCGATTGCTACGTCACAAGCAGACGTCACTGCTACCTCACATAGCAACGGCTTTAGCAAGCGACGTCGACAATATTATTGTGCTAGTTAAGGCTTCAGAGAAGCAGAATTAAATGGCGAATTAACGTAGAAGATGAAAGGACGGACGTTAGAAAATCTTCGTCAAAATGATATGAGATCTGTGCAATCTAGAAGCTGTATTAGTTCTATTCTTTCTATGCTCTAGAGCTTCTTTTCTGTGATGATGTAGTTGTGTTTACTCATTGTAAGAGGTTTCCATTGTTTTCGTGAGTTCATCACCTGTCAAAAAGTAGTTACCCGCGACCCCGCGAGAGTATTTTTCTTCTTAGATCCATTGACCGCAAATATAGGTTACATCGAGCGTCCAACCATTGCAATCCCTGTTAGAAGGCCATTAATAACTCTCCACATATAAACGTATGTATACATACAAAGTTGCAAACATAAAGAAAATCAGACCATACTTGTAAATCTTACGACACTTCAACTCAAATAACCTCATAGTCATCGGTCCTGTTACAGGTGGTCTTTGTATCAACCGATGACAAATTGAATCTGAGTTTAACCGATAAAATGTCACGCTTTTATTAGCTCAATATACAGGTTAAAAAGAAAGATAAGAAAACTGATGCTTAGGTATCGTCACTGCCTAATGACAAATTGTGTTGAGACCTCAAACTACAGAATTAATTTAACCTAACAAATGAGCCGAATTGTCAGAGCATTTCTAAACGATCTGCTCAAACTCTGCAAGTTATCAGATTTCAATTTCTAATGGTCTGTTCAAAGTCTATGGATCCTAAGAGAGCAATTTCTAAGTTGCAGTTCAAAAGTTGGTGCTAAACTCTCTCGCCAGGGTCATAGAATATATATATCCCTACTGGTTGCCCATTGAGCATAAAATCCATCTTGCGGCTCACAGAGTAGGCCTACAAATTCCTAACGAGTCGAGCGATATCTGTTCTAGAGTGACATCTCACGCAAATTGCAGTTGTGCCGGTTACCGAACGGATGTTGTGACTATTGATCAGGAATCCTGAACACAAGCAATGTTATGGTCTAATGCTTTCGGGATTGTTTTGGTGATGTTTTCGGCCGATGTTTTGGGCTTCCCTCCTAATTCAATTCATTTGGTCCAGTCCTTCAATTTGTTTCAAGTATCTTTTATGAACTAGAAGAACGGTTCAAAATCAGTCTAGGCACAAAACAAGGAGATCCAATATCACCTTCAGAATTTATAGGATACCTGGAAAGAGTGATGGATAGCATCCAGGACAATGGCATAGGAATATAGTACAGGGAGAGATGATTAATAACTTGAGATTTGCTGATGACATAGGCCTAGAAAAAACTGAAGAGAGCTGTGAAGCATTACAGAGAAGTGTTTGCATATTGGATAGAAAAGGAAGAGATGTCAGTCTGAATATAAACATAGGAAAGACAAAAACACTGGTGTTTGGGAAGAATTACATAGAAAAGGAAATTACAATCGGAGAAGTAATTGAAAATGTTAGAGTTCATATACCTTTGGAGCCTAATGACTTCGGACAACAACTGCACGATGGAAATTAAGAGAAGAATTAATATAGCGAGAAGAGTGATGGCAGGCTTTAACACCATTATGGAGAAGCAAGACAAAAAGATACCATACCAAACTGAGGATACTGAAAATATGCGTATATAGTACAGCACCATTTGCCTGTGAGACCTGGGTTATAAAGAAAGCGGATATAAGAATAATACTGGCGTTTGAAATGTACTGTTACCGAAGGATATTGCAATTGAACTGGACACAAAAAGTAACAAACATTGAAGTAAGAAAAAGACTAAACATCAAAGAGAATATCACGCAAGCCATAATAAAACGGAAATTGTGACTATTTGGACACATTTGTAGAATGGATAATGAGAGAAAATAAAGAGTGTAATGGTAGGAATTATGGAGGGAACAGGAAGAAAAGGAAGACCTTGCAGAGAATGGTTAGATGACATTGAAGACTGGTGTGGAACCGATACACATAACTTATTACAGCTAACCCAAGACAGAGGAGCATGGAGAAAAATGGTCAAATGTGCAGTGGACACCTATGGACTTTCAGCCCATGGGTCCTGATGATGCCCAGGTTTCAGCCCCCCATATTACCAACCGTCGGTGCAGGCATGACCGCCAAAAGGGGTGAAAGGCCCAGAGGCCCGACGATTTCTAGGGCCTTAACCCCGAATTCAACTATATATGAGCAATTAAAATCTCTTATACGAAGTTTATGATTTATGCTCTTTTAAATATAATATTAATGACACTTAGGTCTATTCGCAATCAGTTTAAAATCCAAGCATGTGAATATTACCGTGGCCTACTTACTTATGATTATTCTTGCTCTGGAACACGCCCACTTTCTCCTAATTAAGAGATTCGTAACTGCTGAATTTCTCTGCCTAGGTACCCGGAATTTATATGCCCAGGGGCCCTGAATTTCTCTGCCTAGGGGCCCTGAATTTATTTCGGAGGGTCTGGCTGCCGCTGGGTTTCTTTTGATCTGTCGGATGTCGACCCGGTTTGAGTGGTTTCTACAATGGACTGTTGCAGTTGAATGTGATGTAACTGAAAGCGACCATTGAATAGGTCTTCTTAAAATAACGGTCGCCAGATAGATTAATTTTTTTCTTCTCAAAAGGATGCTTGCTTCTCGCGAACCCTTACTTTTCATAATGCAGCCTACACATACAATGCTCCTCGCTCTGGCGTGGTTACCTCAAGTCAATTACATATGTACAACAGTACAATACAACTGTAATTTTATAATGTCCTCCTTACGGAAGGTTAAGAAGCGCACTTTGAAGCCGGGCAAGCATTAAGAGCCAGACTGGAAGAAGTAGGTTTCAGGTTTGAGCGAAAGAGAGGCTCACTGAGAGAGTGGCGAACATGAGGAGGTAGAGAGTTCCAGATGGAACGCCCTAATGATACAATGATGTAAAAATAATGAATCAAGGCATTCGGTCGGGCATTCAAGAAACTATCTCTACATTATATTCTTGTGTTAGGCCGTACAGTTGTTTACAACTAATGTTCTAACAAATCGACCGCATGGTGCGCTGGTGTCGTTTTCACAACTCTTATTACAGATGAGTCTTACTGTCGCGGGATAGAGCACCATCTATCTGTGTTGAGGACCTACCATAAATCAATGGGACAAACTGGAGACCGTCCAAGAGATACCCAGACCGCCAGCCAGCAGACTGTTGCAGTGGTCCACTCGAGAGATTACGAAGGCAGCGACGAAAGGCAAAGACTCCATGTATACAGCAATACGTGTTGATGGAAGAGTATATTATATAGGCCTCTCCGCATATATGGATTCACATCGATCGTCATCGTCGCTTTGCGACGGTTGACTACATGAATGGGAGAGTGATGTCCAATGCTTTCTGTCTCGTACGATGTTCATTAAGCTTGTGCCTTTTAAACCAGTCCATGCCATGACATTGTCAAACCAGCCTCTCTGGGTCTTTCACGACTTCGACTTCCTTCCACCATACCCAACATCACGCTGTTTTCAATACCGTCTTTAGGCTGTCTCACGATGTGCCCGAAGTACCGCAGTTTTCTGGATTTGATGTGGCCCAACAGTTTGCTGTCAACTATCGCCATTTGATACACTTGTTCGGTGGTCACCATTGCTGTCCATGGAATTCTGAGCAGTTTCATCATGCACTTATTCTCAAATGCTTGTATACGTTTCTCTTCTTCTTTCTTTATTGTCCACGCTTCACAACCATACGTTGCTACTGGCCAAGCCAAGGCCTTCATCAGTTGCAGTTTGGTTTTAGTACTGACTGATTTATTCTTCCAGAGGCTTTCCAGCTTAACCATGACTGGCATTCCCATGGCTAATCTTGATTTTACCTCACTCGCGCAGTCGCCGTCCTTTGTTACTCTGTTTCCCAAGTATGTAAATGAGTCCACTTGTTCCAGTTTGTATCCGTCCACCTTGATCAAAAGTGCGTCATTGTTATATATGGATTGCTATGCGAATTTTACTAACAATTCCTATAACCGTAGCAAGTGCAGAACTAACATTTTCCAAACTGAAATTAATCAAGACCTATCTATATCAGAGGTCTACAATATGTCACAAGACGAGCTTTCTATCTTAGTAACTCTATCGATATCCATTGAAAATCTAGACTTATTTAATATTGACCTAATTCTAATTCAATATTTCACCGTTAAAATTCCAGAAAAGTTAACTTCGGATATCGAATCATGTTATGTTATGTTCTTGCTTGTGTTGACTGCGTTCTTTGTAGCCTACTAATATATCAAAGTAATTTTCTTGATTCTTGAATCTAATAATTATATACTTTTTCTCTGGAGTCTAGACATAACTAATCGATTTTTTAAATAAGAATCGAATTTTTTCTATTTTCCCATTTTGGATGGGGCTTCTGAAAACCTTCGCCCGAGGGCGCCAAGGAGGCTAAGGCCGGCTCTGATGGGAGGGAACAGACATAAGCAACAGCCGACCGTCCACGCAACATGGCGCCTCAGTCAGACGCCGAGATCAAACACCGTTCGAGGTCGAAGGCGCTATCGAAGCGTTCATTCACCGATATCATTCATGAAACCCATTCACCGATGTCGATATGGAGGCATGTCTTCTAGTTGCACAGAAAGTATGTCTTCTGTCTCTGGGCTAAACCGTAGTCGATTTATTCGCATTCACTCGGCGATCAACTCACGTAATGCAATATAGGGCCTTTTGTTGACGCTCCGGCTACAAATACTGCGTTCAATCTACTTCGATCAATACCGTATTTTGATACCTCACCACCATAATCAAATCTAGAGATTAAAACTGGCAAACTGCCCACTTATACGGTATGCCTGAGCAAAATACTGCCTGCTGACTATGAGATGTGGGTCTATGATGAGGTGTAGGCAGTGTTGCATGCAAGACTTGAAACTTCAAGACCAAGACGAGACCGAGACAGTGACGTGCCGAGACCGAGACCGAGACAGTGAAGTACCAAGACCGAGACCGGGACCGAGACACTAGGTCAACACAATACGAGACAAAACGAGACAATAAAAGACAAGTGATCCTATATAAAATGCTGTAAAATACTAATGTATCAGTTTTCGGGAATAAGGTTCATTTGTAATTTCAATTTGAAACTTATAATGTATATAATACCAATTCCTGAGAACAGTTTTATATTGCCGCGTTTTATCTTTTTCGATATCTCTTCGTCGGCCTATCTTCTGAATAGTATAAAGAAAGCCTTCTAGATACGTCTGAAATTTTGTAGACGATTTTAAACAAGCAAATTCGATACCAATTACCAAACTAAATTAAAAAGTTGCGCATAATTTACTCTTCTTGAGAAACTCGAAGTTGTTCCGATCGTTTCGGTTATGGTGGTTTTACATCAATGACCAACGGCACGGCATAGCTAATGTTTGTCAATAATTTCAAACTGCGTAAAAGGAAACTTCACAATTTCAGGTTCTCTCTGAGAACTACCGTTTCTCGTAGATTCCGGTTTCAGTTTCTAGAGCAAGATTTTAAAAACAGTTAACGCGAAACTTATCGAGACCGCTTGTTCAAGACAGAACAAGACTTTCACTTCAAGACAGTTTCTAAAAATTTGAGACACTACCTCGAGACGGAGACCGAGACAACAGGCTTCCGAGACCGAGACCGAGACCAAGACACAGACACTAAAAAATTGTCTCGAGAAGTTCTCCAGACCGAGAACTGTCTCGAGACAATACAACTAAAGTATGGCATAGGAGAGGTCTGAAGAGAGGCGAATTCCTTCAAGACAGATGGAATACTTTCATATGAAGATAAGGAGAAGGACGAGGACGAGGAGGAGAAGGAGAAGGAGAAAGCAGCGCAGAGAAGAGGGTGGTAGACACTGAAATCAGTCAGATTCGGCAGTAAAAGATTTAAGTTTCTGAATGGCATATAACGGAAATAACCAGATGGATTGAGCTAGATCTGTGATAACTATTTTCTCCGTTGATAAACCGTTATCGCAATCTCCGAATTTCTAAAGCGCCACTCATAGGCCATGTGCATGGCACCAGCTCATTCTACGCCTCTGAGTAGTCACCTTGGAGAGGCGCTATACACAAACTCTCGTGACGAATGAATTCAAGAGGGCTGCGTCAAGTCAAAGCTAGGGGTTGTTCGATGCCGGTAACCAGCGGGTCAGAGAAGGCAGAGTAGCTGTTAAGTGGTATTGTGGCCGATTGTTTAGAGCAGGCGGCCCGTAACACTCAGTGTGCGCTGAGTGAGCGGGTTCGACCCTCGTCCGAGGCGTCAGTCACTTTGTAGGGACCTTGGTCAAGTCCTTCGCCCACAATTGCTCTGCATTGCAACTGCAGTTGCGCCGTAAGAAGGGCGATATCAAATAACAGTTGTATTGTATTGTATAAGACAGGTGTTGTTTATATCGAGAGTGGGATTTGGAGGGGATGTATGATCTGGTGAATAGTGGTGAATCATGGTAAGAGTTCCTCATGTGGTGCGTTCTGAGTGGAAAGCTCGATGGATAGAAGAGCCTGAGGCAAACGTTTACAGTAGGAATAGATTATGGTAAGCTATGAGTTTCAGGAATCGAATTTAACCATACAACAGGTCAACAGCTATGCAAGGTGGCCATCACATTATGGGCCATAATTATGGCATTGGAGAGGACTGCAGAGGTTTAACAACGCCGCCGCCTAGCGATTGAAAGACTAGTCACCGTTACGAGGACACGGTAATCAAAGTCACTCCCTCAGCTGTGTACAAAAATGTGTTATCCATTGCAGCATTTCCTTGGGCGTTATCTGGATGCGAAACGGTCTATTGGTTAACCTCTTTTTGGATCTGGTTCAAATCCCTTGTGTCGAGATTGTCGAGATACAAAACGGACATCTAGGCCTATGGTGCCATAGATCAATCACAGGTTACCCTTTTGGCCCTGTTCGATGTTAGTGGCACTTAGTGCTGCCTTCGGCTCGGTTGATCACGACGTTCTGTTACTCCGCCTTTCTACATCCTTTGGCCTTGCTAGCAAACCTCTTGACTGGATCCGTTCCTTCTTGTGTGACCGCATTTGTTGTGTAGTATCCGGGTCGACTAGGTCCCAATGGGCTCCAGCACCATTTGGGCTACCCCAGGGTTCTGTACTAGGTAAATTAATGTACATCCTGTACACGTATGAAATCGGACTTCTCTTGTCTTCCTGTGATGTTTTGAACCAAATTTATGCAGACGACACCCAGGCATATGTTCACTGTCTTGCGGAAAATGCGGTCGCTGCTGCCCACTCAATGCAGTTTGTATATAGACTCCCTTGGTGGCTGGATGTCGTCAAATCGGCTTCGACTGAACCCATCCAAAACGCAACTTATCTGGCTTGGCACCAGACAGCAGCTGACGAAAATTAATCTCTGTGCCCTCTCTACCCAGTTTCCCCTCTTCGCCTTCTCCGCCGCTGTTCGGGATTTAGGGGTCACTCTTGACCAAGAACTCACCTTTGCTCAACATGTCAATAATGTTTCTCGAAGTTGCTTTTACCAGCTTCGCCAATTGTGAGTAATATCTCGCTCTCTTACCCTCAGCGCCGCCTCTACTCTGGTTCATGCCTTTGTTACCAGTCGCATTGACTATTGCTCCTCAATATATGCTGGCCTCCCCAAGTTCGGATTGGGCGTTTGGAGCGGTTGCGTTGGCCGCCCGACTGATCGGTGGGATTCCCAGAACAGGTCAAGTATCAGAGTAGGGTCTATATGGGGGATGTCCTGCACTGGTTGCCTCTACCCAGCGCATCTCATTTAGGATATCTGCCTTAGTTTGGCGCTGCCTTGGCGGTACTGCGTCTGCTTATTTGCAGAAGCTATGTCGCCCTATCACTGCCAGTAGTGGTCGACGACCACTTCGCTCTGCATTTCATGGCGTCCCTTTTGCACGCACTTCCATAATGCAGAATCTGGCGTTCTCGGTCGTGGGACCTACAATCTGGAATGGACTTCCATAGACCTCCGTCTCCTACCTAAAAACTCCTCATCTACATTTTACGCCTCTCTTAAGACTGTCCGTTTCAGCCGAGGATTAGGCCGGGAGCGCCCCTGAGTAGATATCTTGAAGGGGCGCTATATCAAGTAGTTTTGATTGATTGATTCATTGATTGCTGTTCTATCTGTGCTTCTATCCTACACACATGAGCACACCGTAAGTGGGAAGATAAGACGGCGAGGGAGAGAATTGGTCACCGATCCTCATTTGCCAAGGCTAAGAAAATGAAGTCGCTGACATTTTATACACATAGTTGCCTCTCAGCTGGCTTAAAGGATGCATTTTCTTCTTCTAAATAAAACCCATATTGGATTTCAATGGGTGCCATAGGCCTATGGGTGTTGCTTGTTCTCCATATAAACACTCTGGCATCGCAGCTGTACGACATCGACCGGATAGCCTAATCTATGCGGATGACCGTCATGCGTGTTTATCAGAGGGACGTGGTCTCGATACCGGAAAACTGCGGTCTTGGTCTTGATCTCGGACCTTGGTCTTGCTCTCTGCCTTTAATGTGTCAGTCTTGGTCTAAGAGAACGGTCTTGGGATTGGTTCTGTCTTAAATTAGCGTTCTTCGTCATTTGCCGTACCAGAGCAATTTTTTCAATATTTGTCAGTTATTTTTCGATTATTAGAGACACCGGTTGTTTAAGCTCTGCGCGATTGTTATCGATTCATGTCCAAAAATAACAGGCCTAGATCTTTGTATGCATGTTACTGTGAGCATAAAGATATGCATTTGCAACAGAGACAGCAATTTCAAAATTGGCTTTCACAAATTTCAAGGTTTTGGAACAAGCTAGTAATTATGTTGTCGGTCACGTGTAGACACAGTCAACCTATAATTCCGAGGTCTGTGGTACAAGTACACGATTCAGACGGAACGTAAATATACTTGTTCAGACATCTTGAAATATTAACCTTTAAGTAACTTATAGTGTGATATTCTCAGGCCAATGCCAAGGGCTGAACCCGCAAAAGTTCAGAGTGACCGGTAAAACTGTTTTCTGGACCAGTAATAAGATTAGCATTCTTCTTAATAAATTAACGTTTTAAGCGTGTTATTCCGTTGTAGCGTCTTAATAAATTGAATTGTTTAAAAAAATATCGGTCTTGGTCTTGGACCATCAGCCTCGGTCTTGACCTCGGACCACTCGATCATGGTCTTGAGTTTTCGGTCTCGTGCCCAACACTGGTTTATCATATAGAACTTGAAAGAGATCTGACAAATGAGTCAAAGTCAACTGTTCAAATTTTCTCTTTCCCAATAATTCAAACATAAAATCGACAATAAAAATTTATACAAAACGCATTTCTCCAAACATTTTGGTTTTAACAATCTCAAAGTTCCTTGAATATTTCATAATGCCAACATTTTTTTAAAAAGGTCAACAATATGGTGCCTTGGATTGGTCTGCTCTACAAGATGTGCTTTATAAATTCTGAAATACATTAGAATACAATCCCAAATACACATTTCTTGCAATCTCAAAGCACCTTGAGTATTTTAAAACTCTAACATTACAAACGAAACTGAAGAAACTAAAAAAAGGAGAAAAAATGACCACATACGACTGCAAAGGCATCACACCGGAATACAGGATGGAAATAACGAATAGGTTCGAGGTACTGGAGAGGGACGTGATGGAGGTAGAGGAGGACACAAACAACCTGTGGGAGAAGATGAAGGGAATGATAGTGAAAGTTGCAGAGAAACACATTCCGAAGAAGAAGAAATTCACAACAACACCATGGCTATCGCTAGAAGCTATTAGTATAGCAGGAGAAAGGAAAGCTGCAAAAAGCGCAGGAAACAAAGATAAAGTAAGAGAAATGAACAGTGCCTTCCAAAAGCAAGCACAGAAAGATAAAGAAAAACATTTAAATGAAATGTGCAGGGAAATGGAGGAAGAAGGAAAGAAAGGGAGAATGAAAGAAATGTTCTCAAAAGTGAAGGCAATGACAAGAAAATTTACATCTAGAATGGGCTCACTGAAGTCAGGAGATGGAAACGTAATTGGTGATGAAGAGGGGATGAAGAAAAGATGGAAGGACTACACGGAGGAACTGTACAGCGAAGACAAGAGATTAAAAATAGAACAAAACAATATAACAGAACACGAAAAGGAACCGGTGGTTATGAAAGCAGAGGTGGGCAATGGGCAATCAAACAACTGAAAGACAACAAAGCGCCAGGTCAAGATGGAATACCCATAGAACTAATAAAAGTGGGAGATGACGCAATGATAAAGACAATAACAAAAATATGCAATAATATATGAAAAACCAGAGAGTAGAGTGACCAGAGGAATGGAAGAGATCAATATTTATCCCTTTATTCAAGAGAGTGTGAAAATTACAGGACAATAGCATTGATATCACACACAAGCAAAATACTACTCAAAATAATTCATAAAAGAATGGAGAATATAATTGAGAGAGAGCTTCCGGACAATCAGGCAGGATTTAGGAAATCCCGGGAATGCGAGATCATATTGCCAACATGAGGTGGATAATGGAAAGGCAAAGGGAATATGGACAAAAAATACACATATGTTTCATCGATTATAGCAAAGCATTTGACTGCATTAACCATGAACTGATGTAGAAAACTCTAATAGAAATGGGAATACCAAAACACTTGATACAACTAGTAAAGGGATTGTACAAAGACCAGGAAGCGGTGATAAGAACAGAATTTGGAGACACAGACAAATTTAAAATCAAGAAAGGGGTGAGGCAAGGGTGCATCCGGCCCCATTTCTTTTCAACCTGTATGCAGAAAGGATAATGAGGAGGGCAGAAATGGAAGAAGCAACTGAAGGAGTAAAGATAGCAGGAAGGACACTGAATAATCTAAGATATGCGGATGACACAACACTACTGGCAGGGAAGAAAATAGATCTGGAAAATCTGATAAGAAGACTGAAGAGAGAAAGTGAGAAGGCCGGCCTACACTTCAACTTAAAGAAGACAAAGATAATGACAACAGCTGATTGGGACAGTTTTGAGATAGACGGAGAGGAAATAGAGGTGGTAACAAGCTTCCTGGGATCATTAATAGAAAAAGCGGGAAAATGTGACTCGGAAATAAAGACAAGGGTGGCGATAGGGAAAGCTGCAATGAATGGACTGGAAAAGATATGGAAAGACAAACATGTGAGCATGACACAAAAAAAAGATTAGTGAGAGCAATGATCTTTCCTACAGTACTATATGGCTGTGAGACATGGACAATGACAAAGAACATGGAGAAGAAAATCAACATAAGCGAAATGTGGATATGGAGGAAGATGCAGAGAATATCATGGACGGAGAAGAAGACAAACGAAGCAGTGCGCAGGAAGATTGGAGTTGAGAATGATGAGACGTTACGACAAACAGCGTTGAGAAGGAAGCTAGGGTTTTTCGGACATGTTATGTGATCAAATGGAGTGGAAAAAGAAACGATGCTGGCATGTGGAGGAGGAAGGAAGAAAAGAGGGCGCCCAAGGACAAAATGGATGTACGTGATACATGAAAAAACTGAAATGAGCCTGGAGGAATTAAGAGATGCAACTTCGGACAGAAAAAACTGGAGAGGATTGGTCATGGTGATCGCTAGATTTCTAAGAAATAACAGCACAAGGAGACAAGGTGAACATGTTTTGTATTAGACAAGAATCTAGCATCCAAGATGTACATGACATGTGTTTCTTGCAATCTTAATGCTCCTTAAATAATAACAATTCGATACATTTTCACCGCAAACAGTAGTACAGTCAATTGAGGTTTTGACTGTAGCTAAAATGGTCTGTTAACTGTAGACAATGACCTTGCTTATGCTGTCACCAACATTCATATAAAAGGTTGCTTCTACAGTAGAAAACAATACAGCAGCAGGAAAATCATCATATCGTCCTTCTTACATAGATCAGAAGAGGACAGATGCAATTATATTGCAGAGCAAAGAAGGTCCCTACACACGCACTCCATGTTACAGGCCGACCGTTCTAACCAATCAACTACTGTGCTACGAAGCAAAATTAATTAATCTGTCTTAGCAGAGACAATTGTCCTGCATCGGCTCTGCCGCAATGGACTGCCATATGGTTTATTAAAAAGCAGTAAAAATAGTATTTTCTACATGTATGTAATCCAGAGCCTTAGTTTTTTATATGCATTAACAATGAACAATCCTGTAAAGCACCAACAAATAGCTTGCTTACAAAGGCGCTCTATAAATGGTCGTAATAATTACAATTACAAAAGTCTGAATTGGCAGTAACTCCAGTTGGACCAAAGAAACTTCAGACAATAAAAAACAGACGAAGAAATCGGACAAACCTACCTCGAGCAACACACACACACAAATTATGTATATAAAATATATGTAATGAACACCAAAACACTGCAAGACATACTCTCGCTTCAAGGCACTATATGAAAATACGACTGCTTAAATTAAACTCAAATTTATCTCCAGTGTACAGTCTGCCAAACGTATGAGTCATAGAAATCAGTTATAAAACGGAATCTGATTAATAATAACATTAATATAACAATTAAGGAAATGGTAAATAAGCAGAACACTGCTTAGCAAACACATGAATTGAGAAACCAAATCTTAATCTAATCTCAGTTTCTTTTGAAAAAGCTGTTGTGCTGTCTACTGAAGGGTTTCTTGCTAAGGACTTTTGATTGTAAATGGGGCGATTGGCCAAAGATGAGCTACTGCTGACAATTCGTCATACACATGTAGATGTATGAAGCATTGTAGAGGTATTGAAAAATATTTTTTTATATACAAGAATTAACTGAAGGATATAAAGTCCCTCAAGTCTTTTTTCTTTAGTCTTGACTGAGCTGGAAACACTCCTGAGTAGGTTTCATGAAGGGATGCTATATAAATGCTCAGAATGAATGAATGCATGAAGAAAACAATACACAATGTTATGCACATTATGTATAAATGAAATAACCAACATTTTTTGTCTTATTACAAGACCCAGAAGCTGATATATATGATGCTATACCTGAAAGCAGTTGCAGCACAATTAATATCTAAAACAAACAATCAAACAGCAGAACGAACACCTCTAACATTAACACTTTCAGGAGAAAAACTGCACAGAGGCCTTTAAAACACACAAAGAAAGTAGCAATCCTGTCTGAGACTACAGCCAATGATTCCTTGCACTGGGTTCCCATCTTGCAATGCATCAGCTATGGAATGGCCAAGCTGGTCTGGCAATGACTTCGTGGCTCTGCCTTGGCCTATCTGCAGGAGCTTTGCGGCCCTGTTTCAGCATTTTGCCGAAACAGCTCTTCGACAGGAATTGTTTTCAAACAGAGGCAGAACTTATGAAAAATGGAATGGAACAGAAAGGCAAATCTTTTGGAATGTTTGGCAAATATGAAATTACACACATAAACATATTCGTCATACAATTGTAGTCGATTAGCAAAGCAATGAGATCGTTCCATTTACATTCCACTGCAGAAAGAAATATATAAATTCTATCACAACTAACAATGCGCTGAATAGCAATATCTTACTACCTGGTCAAAATGAATATCAAATTGAACTCATTCTCAGTCAAATACCAGTAGCTATAGAATAAACCTGAAGAAGATGAATAGTGAATACTTAGTATTAAAGAAGTTGGGTGTTTTTAGAAAGATCAGTTTTAAGCGGCTCAAACAGGAAGAGAAACATTCTGTTATTTCTTACTCTTCCAAACAGTCATTGACTATTATTAGTAAAAGATGTAAAAAACATGGTAACGAGGTAACAAAGGTAAACAAGGTAACTAAGACAATAGCCAGACCCTAAAGGTAAACAAGGTAACAAAGACAATAGCCAGTCCCTGCAAATACACAAATTATGCCAATGTTTATTTCAATAGAAAATAAAAATTTGCTGCTTACAAACAATTATCTCTTATAAGCCAATCGGTTAAGAAATCATAAAAGTCAAACATAGCGACAAAACTTGACAACCTGACAAAATGAAGCAATGACAGTAGGTATGTATTGGGACATGTGATATATCAAGAGCAGCGTTAGACAGTGTTAGAGCACAACAGCTGCAACACCACAATACACCAGTCTCTGAGTCTACAACTTCCACAATTAACACTTCCAAGTTTTAACTTTGATATTAACCCTTTTACAGTTCAAAATGTCGACATTGACAACATCCAAGTTTACCACATCAGCAAGTGCAATGCAAAATATGAGAGTAAACTTTTAAATAGCATCTTGGCAGTTGTTACTTAAAAAATGTTCTTATTGAAATCCAAAATTCTTGTCTTGTTATCAGAGAAGATGACTGGTTCTTTCAACCAAAGTCATCTTTTCTGATAACAAGACAAGAATTTTGGATTTCAATAAGAAAAATTACTCACAAAGCATTTGTAAAGTAAATCTTATGAATAGCTACACGTAATACCGTTGTTGTATAACCAATGCAGTATTTTTGATTATGCAGTTGTCCAGCAAAGATTGAGATCTTCATGCTTAGTACTTAGAGCAAATGATTATTGGTGGTCTTACAGGAAAACCTTGATGACAAACATTGAATCTCTTTCAATTTATTCAGATAAAACATTGTCAAACTCTCAATTCCATATAAATATCAAAGTCTTGAGCATCATAATAACATCTATTGATGAAACATGTTTTTCATTTGGTTCAACTCTACTTTCAATCATCTGTCCTACAAAATCCTTAAAGACACGTTGCAATTTAACTTAGATGTATAAAAGAAATGACAAAATATAACTAAACTATGTTAAATAAAGTACAATCCAACGAGAAATCACAATGTAAGGAGCACGTGCACTTCACGCCTTAACAAAGACACGTTAAAAAGAAATCCTCTAAGTAAAACTTGATTAGAACAACAGACATATTATGACAATAGATGTTAAAGTGAACAATGAAAACCAGAATTCGTTGAACATTTCTCACATACTGGAACACATTAAAAAAACATCTGATGCTCAAAATGAAGATACATTTCACAACAACAACAACAGGAAAACAATTGAGGCTTTTGCAGAGACCTAAGTTCATTTGTTTCAGTAATAGTTTCATCTCAAATTCTAGATGCAACGGGTGCCACTTTCAATCTACCAAATGAAATAACAAAATATAAAGACCAATATTTAGAAATCTAACCAATTGATACCATTCAATATTGAACAATTTTGCTGGGCAATAAAGGGCTATATTCTGTATGAAATACAGCACACGGCATCAAAATATGGTCACTACTTTGCAAATTATGGCAGATAGGTGGAAGAAATCTAGGCTGTTCACCTCTGAAAACATGCATATTTAGCAATGCAAATATTGGCAACACATGCACCAAAAGTCATTTTCTCCAACTAAATATTTGAATTCAACATTTTTAATTTCAGATACTGAAAGAAGACATATTATCTTGACCCCTCTCACCTATTTCAACCTTTATCTCAATGACTAGGAGCTGACAAGTGGCAGGTTTTGACCCCCGGCCTCGCATATGGACCATGACATTCAACATCTGGAAAACTTTCCTTGTGGATCACAAATTGAACAACTAATGTTCCTTATAAGATGATAATGACACTGATTCCAGTTAATAAACTCAGAGGTAGAACAGCAAGAATATTGGCAATGAGGTACCAATCCTGTAACGAATGCTTCATTCTGAAATTGTTATATCTTACATCTCATAATATCTTACAACTCAATTATAAGCTCAAGTGGGATTTGGGTGAGGCTCTAAGTTTAACTACCGACAAATACCCACCTCTAAAACTGGTGTTTTAAATAAAATGTTAACACTACAAAGATAATAAGACATGCAATCATGCAAATATGTCATCATCATATAAATACATTTTTATGTACACCACTTCAACAAAAATGCATCTAGTCAACCTCAATTAATACTGTTTGGGATAATTACTAGAAATTTACTTAAAAATCAAATGAATTATTATGAAATAAATTATGTTGACAAATTCAAACCAGAGACATAAAGAAACCACCAGAATGAGAAATGAGACAACAAATTGTTAGTGTGGAAACTGCTTAGAAACCCAGACAAACCAAAAACTTGAAAACACATCACACAAGAAATAACGAACAGGTCGTACGTCCTAAAAGACTGACCAACTCTAGATTTCTGCTGTCATATTGTCCATATTAAAAGTGTTTTTGAATTATGTGGAGAAATAAATTTGACAACATCTTAACTTAAGAATAGTTTGCATTCTGTGTGCATGAATTAAAACTTAGACTTTGTCCAATTCAGTTTAAATATTATTTTAATAGACTGCATGCAATAGCTGACAGATTAACCATGCACTTGATGATCCAACAGTGACACAAGATGACGTCGTCTCTGCATGTAAGTCGGTCTTACTTTGTCATATGATAAACTTTCCAAGCAGAAGGCCGAAGACAATCGCAATAACTGCCACGAGACCAACCGTGAAGAGGCTGATGTCACCCGATTCTGAAGATCGATTAAGATGGATGTTTTTTGAAGTGCTTGCAGTCATCAACACCTTCCGAAGTCTCTGAGACTCAAGCTGACAACAAGGAAGAAGAAGAATCTATCCATATAATTACCTAAGTCACGTGCTTTGTCCGTCACTTCTAAGGTGCGTGATTGGACAGAAGTTGAATCTAAGACGCATGGTTGGACAGAATTTTATCTAAATATTTGAAGTTGACCTAGATTTTGTGGCGCAAAAGCGCGTGATTGGACAGAAGTTGACTTCACAAGCCTTCGATTCGCATTTCAAAATATTTGTATTTGCATCTACGTAACTATATATGCTGTTATTAAAGTTAAATTCATCAAGTAATGTAAGTATAATTGCAATTATTCCAAATAAAATGAAACTTGATGGGTAATATGCATTTCTTCATATTTTAGTATTGACAGCTGTGAATTTGTAGTGTTACAGTAGATAACGCACAGTTCGTCGACCGTTTCGTTTAATTAATGCGTAGGCCTATTTTAGCTCTGCGTCAGAGTGTCTTCACCATTACTATAGCAACGTTAAAATCAAGTATGACCCGTAATTATTCACAGGTTAACAGCTAGAATGAACAGTACCATGAGCTAAAACATTATCCGACCCATGAATCTTCACGGGTTGACAGCTGGCAATAATAAGAATTGCCTTTCCTTACATCATCTCAATCAGTCAAATCAACCTAAATGTGATCAGGATTTTACAGATTTCATATTTTGCTTTCTAAGTCAAAAATCCTGTTGATTAAATAGCAATTTCCAAAAGTATTTGAACTGAAACTCAAGATCCCACTTAGATATATTACCACAAATAATACCACATTTAATATGACAGGTAAAACTGCAGATAATACCACAGATAACACTGCAGATAATACCACAGATAACACTGCAGATAATACCATAGAGAATACCTCAGATAAAACTGCAATAGCATGCTGATATTTTGCACAATATATTGATGGCTAGCGACAATCAAGGTCAATGTACACCTTCAAGAAATGTTACAAGGAATGTTACAAGGAATGTTACAAGAAATGTTGTAACCTTCAGTTGTTTGTTTTCTTCAAGGAGCTCCTTGTGTTCAGCTAGCAGAGAGTCATCAGGTTTAACCACCACTTTGGGTATTGACTGAAAAAGAAACAAAGTTGGCATATGGTCAAAATCAGTGGCATTAGAAATCTTCTGCACCATCATCATGCATTTTCCTCTGTTGTCCGTTACATTGGATTCATGTTGGACCAAGAGCTCTCATGCCTCTCATATTCATCGTCTTTGCCGTGATTTATACTACCAGTTGCGTCAGCTTCGAACTGTTTCCCGCTCGCTCACTCCAGGCGCCACAGCTGCCCTTGTTCACGCCTTCATTACTGCCAAACTGGATTACTGTTACTCACTCTATTCAGGCATCCAGCTGGGCGTTTGCGGTGCCTGGAGCGGGTCCTGCGCTCCGCTGCATGTCTTGTTGGACGCATTCCTAAACTTGCCCATGTAACCGGCAATATGTTGGATGTGCTCCACTGGCTCCCCCTCCAACAGCGAATCTCGTACCGTATCATCGCTTTGGTATGGCAGTCCTTGCTAGGTCTCGCCCCTGCCTATCTTCGCGATCTCTGTTACTCTACTTTGAGTGTACTGGGTCGCCACTCTCTACTCTCTACTGAGCGATGCATGCTCATTGTCCCATTTGCCCGTACAACTACCAAACAGAATTGTGCCTTCTCAGTGGTTGGCTCCTCGCTCTGGAACATGCTCCCGTTGGCGTTGCAGTTGTCGCCAAGGGTCAACTCGGATTCATTTTATACTTGCCTTAAAACTGTTCTCAAACGTGTTGGAGTTGGGAGCGCTCCCAAGTAGTAGCCTTGAAGAGGTGCTATATAAATCTCTTTAATGAATGAATGAACGAATGAATAAAGCACTTATCATTCTTACAAAAGACATGCAATCATTTATCTTGTGTGGAATGCCGGTTCAATGGTTAGAGCGGTCAGCCCGTAACACTCAGTGTGCGATGAGTGAGCGAGTTCGACCCTCGTCCGAGGCGTCACTGTGTAGGGACCTTGAGCAAGTCCTTTGCGCACAATTGCTATACAGTACAACTGTAATTGCGCCCTCAAGGCATGTTCACTTCTGAGGAAAAAAATGTTGTAAGAAGGGCGATATGAAATTTCAGAATAAATATCAGTGAAGTACGTAAAATGTACAAATGCCCTCTAAAATTGGTGTTTTAAATAAAATTGTAACATTACAAAAAAACACTACACCTACTGATATATATCATATGTGATAGTCTCCACAAGTCTTTGTGACTTCCTGCCTAGAAATTCATTGCTAAATTAGTTCTAGCAAAGTCTAGCTTTCCAACTAACATTAGTACATTCTAAGATTACAAGATATCATATCTTGATCAGTCTGGGCCTGTATATTTGAGCAGGGCTTAAGTCACTCACTCACTAGCACCTACAGTCCTACAGCTGGTCAGAGAAGAGTCAGTCAATGACTAAAACAGCATTCCACAAACAGTCCTTATGCAGACCAGCATTAGTTAGGGCATAACATGTACCATGATTTTAAGAGCTATTGGTCACAGGTCAGTTTATCAATCAATATTTGCTTCCAATAACAGTCAAGAGTGGGTATTTGTGGGAAGCAGTTGACATGCACTTCAGGCTGTTTAGAAGTTGCTCTATCTTTGCTTAATCATGGGCTTGTGAATAGCTCCAACAAGCAACAAATGCAACTTGTGATAGGGTCGTCACGCAGTGACTTGAGGTGGGTTCGAACCTGAGGCCGTTTGGATGCAAGGCAAAGAACAGATAGGAATAGATTATAAGAGTAGCAAACAACGAACCTTTGCAGGAGACACATCCTTTGCAGGAAGAGTTGATCTAAAATCAATCTTCGTCTGTGGGGCTTTATTTGTCTGCTATTAACCACACACACAAATACACGCACACATACATGTATGTTTATAACGTCTAAGCATATGAATCCCTACCCTTGCTGTCTAATGCAAAATGCAGAAGTAGATTTAAAAGGCATGACACATTCTGTAATGATATGCACTTCACAGAAAATGTTTGCATCTCTGAATACTCTAAATGTAAATTTGTAAGTGCCCAAACAGCAAACTAATTTGAAATAAATACACAGATGAAATATAAATGACTTCAGACACTATGGTGTAAAACAGTGATAAATAATTAACTAATAATTAACTAAATAATTAATTAATGTACTTATCAGAAATACAGACAATGAAGATTGATGAAGATAGGTCAACCATGAAAGATGACCAATAGAACAATTCATCACTCTCCTTCTTCTTCTTCTCCTCCTCCTTCTCCTCCTTCTTCTCCTTCTTCTTCTCCTCCTTCTTCTCCTCCTCCTTCTTCTCCTCCTCCTTCTTCTCCTCCTTCTTCTTCTCCTCCTTCTTCTCCTCCTTCTTCTCCTCCTCCTTCTTCTCCTCCTTCTTCTCCTCCTTCTTCTCCTTCTCCTCCTCCTTCTTCTTCTCATCCTCCTTCTCCTCTTCCTTCTTTTTCTCCTCCTCCTCCTCCTTCTCCTACTTCTTCTCCTCCTTCTTCTCCTCCTCCTCCTTCTTCTCCTTCTTCTTCTCCTCCTTCTTCTCCTCCTTCTTCTCCTCCTTCTCCTCCTCCTCCTTCTTCTCCTCCTTCTTCTCTTCCTCCTTCTTCTCCTCCTTCTTCTCCTCCTCCTTCTTCTCCTCCTTCTTCTTCCCCTCCTTCTTCTCCTCCTCCTTCTTCTTCTCCTTCTTCTTCTCCTCCTTCTTCTTCTCCTCCTCCTTCTTCTCCTCCTCCTCCTTCTTCTCCTCCTCCTTCTCCTCCTCCTTCTTCTCCTCCTCCTTCTTCTCCTCCTCCTTCTCCTCCTCCTCCTCCTTCTCCTCTTCCTTCTTTTTCTTCTCCTCCTCCTCCTTCTCCTCCTCCTCCTTCTTCTCCTCCTCCTTCTCCTCCTCCTTCTTCTCCTCCTTCTTCTCCTCCTTCTTCTCCTCCTTCTTCTCCTCCTCCTTCTTCTCCTCCTCCTTCTTCTTCTCCTCCTTCTTCTTCTCCTCCTTCTTCTCCTCCTCCTTCTTCTCCTCCTTCTTCTCCTCCTTCTTCTCTTCCTCCTTCTTCTCCTCCTTCTTCTCCTCCTCCTTCTTCTCCTCCTCCTTCTCCTCTTCCTTCTTTTCTCCTCCTCCTCCTTCTCCTCTTCCTTCTTTTTCTCCTCCTTATCCTCGTCCTCATTTTCCTCCTCCTTCTCGTCCTCCTCCTCTTTTATCATCAATTCTGAGATAGCACAAAATCATCAAAGTATTATTAGTCTATGAATCTGCACAAGTTGTGTTCCTATTACCATAATTACTTCTGACTGAATCCCCTTAAAAATGTGCTATATAAATCATGTGCCACACAAGAGGAGAAAGATTCTTACATCTTTGGATCCATGCTCTGCTGTCTCTGACGTCAGATCAAACACACAACGTAACTTCGTCTCATAGAGCTGATCGGTCGGCGGATCCTTCCACTGAAAAATATCGTAATCATGATCCATTTAATAAATTAAAATTTCATCGTAAATATATGGATGTTTTTTATTTGGATTGCTAAAGTGAGACATAGTTTCAAACAGTTTTTCTTTCTTGTCTTCAAATTATAAACATTTCTTCACAAGGTTCACATTTCTTAAATAAGGTATACAAGCACTGACATCAATTCAAACTTCATAACCAAACAATTTATCAATTTCAACTGTTATTTATTTTATTCTGAAATTTGATATCACCCTTCTTCCAACATTTTTTGGCTCAGAAGTGCACATATGATGGCACAATTGCAGTTGTACTACATAGCAATTGTGTGCAAAGGACTTGCTCAAAGTCCCTACACAGCGACTCCTCGGACGAAGGTCAAACCCGATCACTCAGCGCACACTGAGCGTTACGGGACAACTGCTCAAACCAATCAGTCACCGTGACACTATCTTCAATGTCTCATACACCCATCATACGATCACAACATGGCTCGTCAGTTCCTTCTTATATGTGATCATTTTTCACAAAACCAGTCGGAAGTCGCATTTTATGAAGTGCCTCATTTTTGTCTTTTAGTGGGAAAATTCATTTTTCATAACTTTTGACATTTTTGCACTAATGATTAAACAAATTATTAATAAACATATATTGTTAATTGCTTTTGCTATAAAATAATGCTAAATATTTTTTTAATGAATATTTATTGTAACCTATGCTACTGCAGTTTTATTAAATCCATGACGATTTTCTAGGTCTATTGCATCATTTTTATATGCTTGCACCCCTACAATAATGGTATTGCCTGCAAGCTTAGCAACTCCTCTGGCCGTTTTATGTATTCAAAATGAACTAGCTTTTAATTTAAGCCAATCATAGCTTGAGTAAGAGGTCATATACAAAGAAATACTACGCTAATGAGAAATGATCAAATACTCCCATAAACTTTGGGAGCGATTTTCTCAGAAGAGAATGTCAACATAGTACGATTTTATATTGACTTAACTTTATTCAGGTATAAGATATAAGAGAAACAGAAGCAGTTCTGAAAAGCTAATAAGAAGGTTTATAATGTTGCATCAAAAACCAATTTTTCAAATTTTGAAAAATATGACTGATTTCGTACTGAGCCGTCACATATACGAAACTTTGAGCAAAAACAAGATTCAATTGCACAGGCCTGTACATTGCTTATATCTATTTTGCAGCTTGCATTTTACTGATAAGGAGCCTTGGAGAGTAGCTTGGTTCATAGATTTGAAAATGAGACAAGAGAGTCTTTGTCTGATCAGACCATTGATAGTGATAGTGTGCCATTCAAAACACGTAAACCAAAATGGTAAAACCGTTTCTTCGTCTGGTTGATACAAACCAATTGATCAACGCTATCAACTGGCACATCAGGAGCGTACATTGACATCACGAGGAACTTATGCTTCATCTTCTCCCTGGCATCGGAATCAAATGGCTGCAACATCACTACAACAGAACAAAACTGTAGAAATACTACACAGAAACAGGCTACTAGTTTTCCCTGTATGTCAAATTTCCAAGATTTTGCTTTCAACAAAACAATGTATATATATATACACCTATATATTCATTTATTCATCATGAAGATTTATATAGAGCCCTTCAAGGCTACTACTCAGGAATGCTCCGACCACAGCACTGTTGAAAAGATCAGTATTAAGGGGAGCATAAAAATAGTCCAAGTGAAGTCTGGGGGACAAGCTCAATGCCAATGGGAGACTTTCCAGGGCAAGAGGCCAACCACTGAGAAGGCACATTTAACATTTGTTTAGTAGCAGTGTGAGCTAATTGGACGATGAGTACGTTTTACTCAGTAGAGCAGAGAAAGATCGTTACCATCAAAGAAGAGTAGCATAGATCGCAAAGAAAGCTTGGGATGATTCACCTGCTAACATCCAACAATTAGATAGTGTTAGATAATGTTTCCATAATCCAGTCGTCTCTCCCAAATAAACACAAGCAAGCCATCATTCGACCCTGCGTTAAGAAACCAGCCCTTGACCCAACAGACCCAGCCAGCTACCGTTCCATCTCGAATCTGTCTTTTATCTCGAAACTGGAATCACATCATCTACTACCCTCCACACAGTCAGGCTTCCGTCGCAATCATTCCACTGAAACAGAAGTCGTCAAAGTTTACAATTATATTGTCCTGACCCTGGACTCTGCATGGTTTCATCGCTGCCCTACTACTCCTGGACTTTTCTGCTGTCACAATCCTTCTTGAAATTTTCCAAGTACAACTCGGTGTCACTGCCTTAGCTGTCTGGTGGATCGCCTAATTCTTATCTTTTTTTAAATCATCTAGAAGATTTCAGACATGTCTAATTAGGCTTTCTTTATACTATTCAGAAGATAAGCCAACGAAGAGATATCGAAAATAGAAAAAACACGGCAATATAAAAACTGTTTTCTGGAATATGGTACTATATACATTATAAGTTTCAAATTGAAATTACAAATGAACCTAATTTCCGAAAACTGATACATTAGTATTTTACAGCATTTTATATATGATCACTTGTCTTTTACTGTCTCGTACTGTCTTGAACCTAGTCTCTCGGTCTCGGTATCACACTGTCTTGGTCTTGTTCTCGGCACCTCACAGTCTTGGTCTCATCTTGGTCTTGAAGTTTCAAGTCTTGCATACAAACACTGCCTCACACTAACAACAAGTTTGGGAACCGTGCATTCTCAGTTGCAGGACCCACAGAATGGAATAGTTTCCCAAATACAGTCCGTCAAGCCACAACTGTTGCACTTTTCAAGACAAAACTGAAGACCTACCTATTCTCCCTGATCTATGACTAAGAATGCAGCGCAGCGTGCATTTGTGCAAGACTTGTCTTGTCAAAGCGCTTTATAAATGCCTAGCTGTATTATTGTATTGTAGTAAACGTGAATCTATTTAACCCCTTTAGCGTGTAATTAAATTTTTCTTAACTCTCGTCCAGCATGGAATTATGTTGAAAAATTGATTTCCAACATTTTTTTTGCTATAATGATACTTTAATTTATTTTAAAATTATCCAATAATTTTTTTTAAATTTACCACCATGCAAACACTTTATTGGGGGGGCCACATTATTGGAGGAGGTGACCCAAACAAATATTCTGGGTATATTCGCTTGACAATGTCATCAAACATGTCTTAGGTGATAAATAAATTGAATAATGCCAGCAGCTTCTGTGTATCAGTCATGTAAATCTTATTCCCAGGTCCACCAGCTATATGATGGCACACGTACATACGCGAAAAGGGTCTCTGTCGCATCATGGAAAAGCTGAATCTGCATTGATAGCTCTCATTGTCAATATTCTCACCAAACCCTGAACTATTATAGTTATGTCATCTGTGCCGGCTGCAAACGGCCACCGCCGGCGCCATATTATAGGCCAAAGTGGCATATCATGGTGTCTGGTAGCAAATTCAGACATATGATCCCTTTCCTTTCACAACGAACAAGCCTTTCCCTCCCCCCAACAAGCCACAGTTATGACATGGCACTTTGGCCTATAATATAAGCAGACTCACTCTACACAGCAGCTGTGGCCTTCTGCCATTTTCTCACGGTATATACGGGCTGGTCTGAATTAGCCATGCCCCACGCAGCCCGAATTATCTCGGGCTACACGCTATGGGAACGGATTATGCAGTCCAAGTTATCTCGGGCTACACACTAAAGGGATTAAGAAACCGATCTATGAATTCTGTCAAAATATTAAACTGGTGATGCTATTGCACACCATGTGTTCTGTTATCCGAATTCTCATAGTAATGGATAATTGGATACAATTGTTTTTCTCACTTTAGTTTCCATTCATGCATGGCTCAAACTCTTATTCCCATCATAATTATTATATTCAAAATGTTCAGCATTTATGGCTCTCATCTAGGGTTGTTAATACCAGTTTTTGGGACAAACCAATTACCGGATTTTAAAAACCGGATCTAAACAAGGGATGTTAAACGAAAACCGGAATTCTGGTTTTCGGTTTAGAAAATGGTAACCGGTTTATGTCATTTGCAAACCAGTATTCGATGTTTTCCGACTAATTATTTATCTCACCTATCGCAGATTAATTCCCATAGGAAGATGCTCAAGTAAGTCGGTCAACTTCAAAGGTACAGACGCGGCTAGGCGAAATATTACCCGTCCGCAAATTCCAACAGGGTAATTAATAGCTGCCGATTGCTAATAAATAGCCCTTTTGTCATGACAAGCCAAACCTGGGAAGATGAGCTAGTGGAAGGGTAACCTGAGCCAACGAAGATAGCAGCACTCAGATGGAAGACCTAACTTCAAAGCACCATTTAAACCCTTCGGTATCGAGTGCTGACTAGGGCATAACCGGAAATCGTCTCGAACATTCGCCTCAGCCGAATATTGGACTATTCGGAAGTATTCGCCTCGGCTAATATTGCACCCGCAAATAGCTAAAAATAACTTTTTTGAAAAAAAAATTAGGTTTGAAATTTTTTTTTCATATAATAGTATTTTATCATCAAATAAATTTATGACTAACAGACTTACTTATAAGTCATTGATTAATTAAACATGAACAACTTAACATTCCATTGAATTTTCTTTAAAATAATTATATTAATTTCAATATTTTAATTTCCTTTGGTTGCATTTCCCAGATGGCAACCAAATCAGTAATTTTCCCGCTTAAATTGTCTACACCCATTTGCCGGTAAACATGAGAGAGTAAAGACGTCGTTGGTAACTTCATATTTCAAATTTTATAACAAGGTTGTACATTTTTTTCACAAATAAAGTTATTAAATAATAAATTTATTATTGTTTTAGCCTAGAGTGCGACGATACACTGTATGAAGGATATCTGTAGCTGTGCATGTGACAGATTAACTACGCTTTGCCTACGAATGGTATTCGCTGAGTTGCTGGCCAGATTTGTTGCTACTATTCGGTTCGTACCTGGATCCGGCAAATAGTGCATCCAAATACTCGGATTCGGTATTTGGTGGAAATTGTCTACTCGGTTATGCCCTAGTGCTGACGCTGCATTGCGACACGTAATAAATGAAATAATGTGCAGAGTTGTGTTATATTACAATTACAATATTTTTCTAAGAACATCAATAAAACCAGTAACCGGTTTGCCCCCAAAAATGGTATTAACAACCCTAATTTAAACCTGTTTATACAGGTGTTCTTAGAAAAATATTGTAAACTAGCTGTTAACCCGTGAAGAATCACGGGTCGGATAATATATTAGCTGACGATTCAACTGCAACTGGCACTGTTCGGTCTAGCTGTTAACCCGTGAATACTCACAGGTCATACTTGATTTTAACATTGCTATAGTAGTGTTGAAGACACTTGGACGCAGAGCCAAAATAGGCCTACACGTTAATTAAATGAAACTGTGCATCACCTACTGTAACACTACAAATTCACAGCTTTCAATACTAAAATATGCAAATAAATACACAATACCCATTAAGTTTCCGTTTGGTTCGAATAATTGCAAATATGCTTACATTACACAATGAATTTAACTTTAATAACTGCATATATAGTTACGTAGACACGAATAAAAAAGTTTTGAAACGCGAATTGAACGCTTGTTTACAGTGACTTTTGCACATAATCAGGTCAACTTCTGTCCAATCACGAGTCTTAGATTCAACTACTGTCCAATCACGCACCTTAGATGTGACGGACAAAGCACGTGACTTAGGTAATTATATTGATAGATTGTAATAAAACACAACTCTGCACGTTATTTCGTGTATTACGTGTCGCAATACCGCGTCAACACTCGGTGCTGAAGTGTTTAAGTGGGTGCTTTGAAGTCAGGTCTTCCGTCTGTCTGAGTGCTGCTATCTTCACGTCTCGGATTACCTTTCTCCTAGCTCACGTTCCCATGTTAGGCTTGTCTCGAAAAAGGGCTGTTTATTAGCAATGGGCAACTATTAATTACCCTGTTGGAAGACGCGGACGGGAAATATTTCGTCTAGCCACGTCTGTACCCTTGAAGTTGACTGAGTTACTAGTGCATTTTCCAATGGGAATTAATCCAAAATAGGTAAGATAAAGTAAATAATAAGGTGAAAAAAATTTTTTAAAATCAAATTCCGTTTTCCAAATGACAGAAACAGGTCACTGTTTTCAAAAATTTTCCACACGACAATGCATTGACATTCAATTCTTGCAGTTTGGCATCTACCACTGATATTCAGTCACAGTTTACTGTCATTTGTAAAGTTCTGTAAAAGTCATATATTAATATTTGAGTAAAATCTTGTTACCTGACACAACAGCAGTCTTTCCAGGTTCAACCACGCCACAGTTGGGTCGAACACAGTACTGCTTAGGAGCTGTGGTCTTTATCTTAAAGCAAACTTTTTTCTCTGAAATGTTGGTCAAGTTTATTTCACACGTAACTACATCCGTAAATGGCCCTGAAAATGACAAGTACTGTTGTTACTGGCACAACTATTCTGTACATGTGGCCAAGATGGCCAAATATCTCTCGCATATCAAGCTTTAGCAAATAATTGATCAAAGGCAGATTTTGCTAGATAATAATTATTGTTTGTTGGGATTTATAAAGTTGCCTATATATATATATATATATATATATATATATATATGTACAAAATCTGCCTTTGATCAATTATTTGTATATATATATATTTGTATATATATATATATATATATTGCATTCATGGAGTTATATCTCTATCAAGTTGTTGCTTTCAAATGATTTGGACGGTATTCGAACAGTTATCAAGATCCGTGTGATGATCGAAACCTATAAAGTTTACACTAGAGCTGTACCGATTAATTGGGCAATTTATCAGCATACCGGCAGTATCAGTTATCGGCAACGATAATTGGTGCCGATATTAAAAATTATATTTTTTTATTTTATTTTCAGTCTTTAACCTTTTTATGTCTACTTCATTGTATGGCTACTTCATTGTATGGCTACTTCATTGTATGGCTACTTCAGACCCACCAGTAGCATTGAGCTCGTATTTAAACAGTGGAATAATATTCGAAGGCTATGGCTGTTGTGCAGAGTAAATCAGAGTACCTGCTTAATTACCCTGGGCAGCTATTTCAACGCTGCTGGCTGACCACCAGCCACCACCACTGATGCCCTATTTCAGGCCAAAGTGGCATTTCATACTGGTGGCTTGTCTGGAGGAGGGAATGGCGTGTTTGATAGAAGAATAAAGTGATCATATGTATGAATTCGCTACAAAAGACGTTCCTATCATAATAGTTCAATGTTTGAAGAAAATAGAGATGATGATAGCTTACAATGCTCACTCTACTTTTGCATGGTGCGACAGAGACCCTTTTCCGTGTGTACCTATACCATTATAGCTGGTTCACTTGGGCATAAGGTTTACCTGACTGATACTAGACACTGTCATAGCAACATCTTCTGCTTATAGCTGTTGCACAGAGTGAGTCACAGTACATCTTTGGAAAACACACTGAAATAATTGGTTATCGGTATCAGTATCGGCTATTATAATCGGTATCGGCAAATGAAATAATCGGCAATAATCGGTATCGGTATAATCGGCAAAAAGTGATATTGGTACAGCTCTAGTTTACACATATTTCAGCCAAATTCAATTGATCAAGTTCCACATGTAGGGCAAAGCGTATTTTATTATATCACAGAGATTATTGTGTATTTTAGTGTATTTTATTATTTCGCTGATTATAACGTGTATTTTAGCGCAGCATACATTTCCAATAGGTGAATTTTATGTAAATGGATGCCCAGCAATATGTCATGTTGCATTTGGGGCCTGGCCGAGGGTGGCCCACAGGCAGCCTGGTGCGTTAGAAGAAAAAACACTCATTGTTCACCAACCATAGTGAGATGTGTGAAAATTACATTTCCCCATGTTTTGACCCAAATCTGACCCAATTACCCACCTCATTAAATCAGGTTATGATTATTTTATGATAGCCTAGGTCTGTTACACATGATTAGAAGAAAAACACTCATTGTTTCAGCAACTATATAGAGATGTTTTGTGAAAATGGCATTTCCCCTTCTTTCGACACAAATCTGACCCACTTAACCATCTCACTAAATCAGTTTATGATCATTTTCAGCCTATGTTTTTCAGCCTATGTCAGTTACTGTTGAATGGTGGCGTTTTTGCTTGAACAATGTGTGCAAAAATGTGGAATTATTAATAATTGTTATATGTGGGAAAATTTTACGAAATCAGTCGCTTGTCGCTGGATACAATCAGGCTTAAAATGACCAAAAATGAAGGGAAACCTCAAACTGTTCGTAATTGATATTAATGCAGAAACGATTACAAAAATATATATTTATTACAAATAATATATAAAACTGTTGTTTAGACTTTCATAAGTGTTTCAAAAAAGCATTTTACCAAAAGCCCTATAATGTTATAAGACAGAAAATCATAATTTAGACTCAGATTTTGCTATCTTTGTTGTCATATTTAATTAGGTTATGGGTCGAGATTTCCCGCCTGCCTGGTCTCATTTTGAAGTAGAATGTCTCCTTTTCCCATTCTATTAATAACTTACGACCTTCGAATATTTATTATGCCTACAGATTGGCCAGAACGAGGACACCTACCATAAACAATAACCGTTACAAGCTTAGCAACCGGGCACGTGATTTAATCACGTGACATAATCTTGCCCCGTGGTTGGCCGATAGTTTTGCTCAGTAGCGTGACCCTGTCTCTTTATACAGCGCAACCATGCAGAATGCATTCTAGTGTGTTGAATCTTACATTATTGATTCTCGGAATGGAGGATATTTTTGCGAATTCGATAAATGCTAAATGTTCACGAATTGTTGCAAGATTATGTTTAACAACGAATGCGATGATAGTTGTTATGTTAAAAGCCATCAACGACAATTCAGATGACCACGATGCTAAAACATCTAGCGAGATCGTAATGGATGCCAATACGGTTGACTATTAGAATGCCGCCGTATTCAGGTAGGCCTCGATTATTTTTTTAATGTTTCAGTGCTTCACATGATCCTTGTCTACAGGCATAATTATTAAGTTTAAACGCTGTTCTAATTGAGACGTCTTTTAAAGTATTCAGGCAATTGCTGTTAGGTTTAAACCCGCTACTCACTGAGCTCGTGTTTATACGTCTTCCAGCATAATTGTTGGTTTAAAGCATTAATGCAGTAACTGCATCGGTTGACTTTATAAATATTCAGGCATAACTGTTAAAGTTGTGTAATTTCGTCTCTTGCACTGCCTCATCTATTATTGACCTTATTGTGCTATGTTAAGTTTATTAACTATTGATTTGCTTTATGAGATGAAATGACTATTGCATTGTAATTTCAATTTATTTTTTATCAGGATTCTTCTCGATATCATAATTTCAGTCTACTGGTTAATAAATCTTATAAATTGCTGTTTGTTTTGAATGCAGGGCTTCTATTATTGGCTTTATATTTTTGTAGAGTGCCTTTGATAAAAATAATACTGAAATGAATCTCATAAATAGAACAAAATAATTTTATATATACTATTTATTGTAGATGTCAAGGTAAACTGAATAGTGGCAGTGGCCAGTGTGTTCCAGAGGACATGGTCACGTGCATGCATGGAACAATATCGCAAACGAGTCGCTGGATCATCATGACAAGCAAGCAAAATGACCGATTTGTGTTGTGCTAGCCAAAACAAAAACACGTTGATCTACCGTAGTTCCATTATCGAGGATCATGATACGGGTTTGACTTGAACAGCATATGTTTCTATGATTTTCCTGAGAACAGCAACGAAAGATTTTTGAGAAATCTGAAATGCTCCAGTGGGGTTCTGATATGAGGAGCTCCTGAGGCTTTGTTTACATTTGAGATTACAATTTGCATTTAACATAACGGTGACTGGCTGAATAGAGCGTTTGACCTGTAACACGGAGAGTGCGCGTTCAATCCTTGTCCGAGGCGGTTACTGCTTAATGATCTTGAGCAAGTCGATTGTGTTGTGGGATGTTTGCTGGATTGTTAAAAGAGAGATTAGAGATTCAAATCTTCTCCAGTGAAGAGATTTGCATCGAGATTTCTGCTCCACCTGTGCCATTTTCCCAACTGAGCTGTGATGAGTATATTGCTCATACACTGTCGATGGAAGGATAATACGGCGAGGGAGAGAATTTGTCACTCGCTCTGATATGCTGAGGCTAAGAGATGAAGTCACAGACACTTCACACCAATTACTGCCTCTCAGATTAGCTTAAGGAGATGCTCTTCTCCATTTATCTATAATTTAAATCTACAATTTAATATTGTGATATTTAATTCCTGTGCAAATTATTCCTCTTACATGTCTGTTAGTATTTGAGACTGTATACTATAAGATTGGTCTTATTGTTGTAGATCCATGGAAGAATGTGATTGCCCATTGCTACACATAGAGGAAGAAGCCACTATGGACAAAACAGAGTCGATAAAGAATACTGAACAAAGACGCAGACAATCCTTTTTGACTCTGCCACTACTATTACTCTGGCAGTGCCAGTCTCAAGCCTGGATAAAGGAGGAGGGCAACGACAATGATCTTTTTTATCACACAGCATCGTTAAAATGAAGCTAGTTCATCGTCTTCTGACGATGCAGAACCACCAGTCGTCTTCATGCCAAACTGGGGGACATGATAGCAGGTGACCTGTAAACAGTGGCAGAGGGTAGACTGAAGGGTTGGACCTTGTTTCAACAGAGGAGCCAAAACAAAGAGGAAGCTTGTAATCCAATGGTGATTCACAATCACCTACTGCTGGAACATGTAAAACTCTGGGTCGTGGTGGTGGAAGACCCGTGACTGCCAGTTGACACTGAATACATAGTGTGACTGGAATAAACTGTCATTTTATTTCTGTGTTTTTATTATTTGGATGTTAATTTTATCCATTACTGTATTGCAATATCTAATTCCTTAGCAGGTAATAGCTGCTTAACCTCTCTCGGAATTTGTGACTTTTGTAAAAAAAATTGACATTTAGTTTCAATGATATCTCGTTGGTGAACTGGAATAACTTTAATAACTTTGTGCCTGCTTGAGATATCTACACCAAATTTGGACAGTGCATTTGTAATACCTGCAGCTGCAATGGTGCCAAATTTCAGTAAAATCGGTTCAAAAACAATAGCCGTTGCTAAGGAGAATATAAAAATAATATGGCTAAACTTTGCATGCAGTTTACTCGAATAGCACTTTACGTAAACGGTCACATTGGAAATTATATAACTTTGGCTGTATGCAAGGCATAAACTAGCTGAAAACGGTTTTGGAAAGGTAAATCTAGCAGCTTCAGGATGGTGCAAAAAACTGGAAAATATATTTTTTATACAAGAGACTGGTTTCGCGCTGACAAGTCACATATATGAATTTAACATGCGGCTTCCCATACCGAATATCCGAATGTGAATATCAAACCAACTTGACGGAGGTAATTCTACCGCCGTCTTTTCTCCGGTTCGTGTGGTGCCCTCCGCCTATATATAGCCTATACTGTCGTTTCATGCCGGAAACATGTACCGTGGAAGAAATATCCCCGAAAGTGCAATTTTGCCGAGTAACGAAATGCCACAAGAATCAGAGCTTTGGCAACTGCATGCAAATTTTACTAATAGCATAGACGGCGGGTTATCATCTAAATTCAAAGTAAGCAGATGACGCAAAACTATTTAGACCAGTGGCTTATGAAAAAGCGGAAATATTGCAAGAGGATCAAAGAAGAATGTTCAAATCATCACATACCTTTAAATCTAAGTTCAGACTGAGGGTTAATCTGAAGCACAGCGTCAGACGCATCCATAGACATTTTTATAAAAGTTTGTGTAACAATTATTAATCACATAATATTATGAACTAAATGCAATCAACGACCTCTTATATAAAATTGCAATGATGATAACATCATAACCAAATCATATATCTATAGATTCAACACGGTGACAATAATTACGTCATTAACCAATTTGATGAAGCAAAAGCTATCAGCAAATTTATCAATGGCCCGGATAAAAGTATAGCCAAAGACTCTACCAGTACCATCTTTGGCAAAATGTAGGATCCTTCTCAACCAGCGACCGTTAGAATAGACGCCACAGTATTGAACGCTCCTAAGAGCGGGCAGTCCCAGAGATAGCCTATAGGCGATAGAATCGAAGTCTCTGAGCCGTGTTAGTTCGAGGTTAAAATCTTTAGATTCTTCGCGGCGAAGACAGTAGACAAATATGATGTATTTTCATCTAGTTTCTTGATTACCGGGTCTTAGCTCAACAACAAAATATTGTCTGAAAATTCGTCAAGCGGAAAACACCTTTGCCAGCATGTCCACATCAAAACCACCCAGAGCTGCAAGCATGTTGGTTTTTTGGTTATTCGGTTTTTAAAAATATTTTTTTTAAATTTACGAATATTACTATTTATATTGTTAATTGTGTGCTATTCAGTCGGAAATCAAGCTAAATTAATTATATAAAATAGTTGGAGCTCCTTTTCATGTTGTGTTTGATGCTTTGTATAACAAAACTGTTGTGACAAGATCCAAAGGAAAACTAAAAACAAAAAGCAAAATAAATCAAAAAGCAACTTTTGATTTTTGTTAAATCTTGGTTTTTTGCACCTCTGAGCCCACCATACAGGACCAATATTTTCAAATGGGATAATGAGAGTTGTTACAGCTCGTGCGAGCCATCGAATATCAGTGGTACGATATCAACGTATGCGCTATACAAATTGTCTTCGTAGCAAAGATTATAGAAAGTAAATAAATTAATGGTGGATTGGCGGGTGGTTTAATGGTATTAAAGGTTTAAAATTTGATCTAGATGAGCTTCAGTTATAATGATGAACTTAATCCTTGATATTTTATAGTTCTTAATGACTATTTAGATGAATCGTAAAAAAATGGCAAACAGCGAACGGCCTGCAACATCTTTTGGCCAGGTATGTTTGCATTGTGGATGGTGGTTCGGGATCAACCCGAATCATCGGAACCCGAATCCCCGAAAACAGCAATGTACTATTTAAAAACACTGAACTATCTCAAAACAGCGCGATTCATTCATCAATCCCGCTTCTGCATGAATTCTTTTCATTGATCCAACTTTCATTTAAGCAGAATCCTTTTAATCAATCCAGCTTCGTTTTCGGGGATACGGTGGAAATCAGATTCGGGTTTCGGCGATTCGCTACGCACCCGGTGGTTCTACGGCGGAACGCATTTGCCAAGTTATGGACATTTCACACGGTAAAATGTTGCCAGGTCAACGCCTCTGTCCCTCTCAATGGGAGGCATGGGCAAGTACCGTCAAACGGGGCACGAGTAAAATGCTGATCTGCGGATCGGGGTAGGTAAAATGCTGGGATCAACCCGAATCATCAAAACCTGAATCCCCGAAAATTCCCCCAAAACAGCAGTGTATTATTGAAAAACGCTGAACTGTCTGAAAACGGCGCGATTCATTTATAAATCCAGCTTCTGTGTGAATTCCTTTCATCGATTAGCTTCCATTTAAGCTTAATCCTTTTCATCAATCTAGCATCGTTTTCGGGGATACTACCGAAATCAGATTCGAGTTTCGGCAATTCGCTACGCACCCAAAATGCTGATTGGAACTTGCTGATTGGTCAGCATTTTACCCAGCAGACAATCAGCAAGGTGAATGGTAAAATGCTGATTGGTAAAATTAACAAAGTGTTTATGACAGACAGAGTTCGTGAAGCATTAATCAAAGTACTAATTGAATTAACAACAGTTAATTAGAGCTTTGTTGTCTTCAATATAGTTAAAATCAACAAACACACAGCACTGTTTATGAAACATTTATCATCATAGGCCTACTAATGTATTAGTCAAAGTTAATCAGAACTTTGTTGTCTTCAATGTTGGTTTAAATAATAACAGACTTAGTTCATGAAGCCTTAAAATCAACAAACTGACAGCACTATTTATCAGCAAAGTCAATCAGAAATGGTTGACTTTGTACTGTAAAGTACTTTGTACTTTGTAAAGTACTGACTCTAAACACCATATGCCTATATATAGGCCTACCACCCAGTGAAATGTAAAAATTTGTGGAAAGTTAGGATACATTTGATTTTAATATAGTGAAAACATGAGTGATAGCTACAAGCTATTTACTACTGAAGCAGTAAATGCAATTGAGAATCGACCGACAGGTGGCGCAATTATTCATTATTCATGGTGAATCGGTGTCACTGACACCATAACCAAATGCCCACTAGGGTGCATCCATTGCCCTCATGTGATAGAAATGGCTTGTCCCTAGTCCAAAAACGTTCCACTTGTTCTCACTAGAAACCCTGCCAACTTTTTCCGAAATTTGATTTAGTTTAGGGGTCCACCTTAAATCAGAACTTTTGGCATATACAAACAATGCTGTTGTGTATCAATTCTATGGCTTTTGTGAATTTTTGCACTGCGTGTTAGTTTAAGATGTTGCGAGCTGCGTAAAATATTGTATTTTACGTTATTTATTCTCTGCTTGTTTACAGCTTTGCTATGAATAATCATTTTTATAAATTTCAGTTTATAGTCATGGAAATTTAAGCATTATATTGTTCCATTGTTATTTGAAATTGGTTTATCTCATAATATGAATATTGATGTTTAAACCAAAAGTATTATTAAAATAACATAAACCACAGCAGTAATTTATGATAGTACAGAATTACAAATAACACCGATTTCATCTGCTAATAATGACAAAAATAAGTTATTGACATGAAGATCGTAAAAAAATTGGCTTGGGGTAAAATAACTGACGATGACACTAATATGACTGAGTCTCATTGTCCATCTTCCCTTCAGCTGCTGTGCTGTTGAATGTATCATCTCAATGATGCATGGTGCACGTGTGAATTGTACGAGATGGGGAGTCAGCAAAATAAGTCTTGTCTATGAGAAGGCAAACCTTCCAATGGTCCATTAATGAAAACCTATTAGAAGATCCTATAACTGATCGATGACAATGCAAAAATCAGACTGACACCAAGGTGCTTCAAGAAGGCAATGGATGATCAGTTAGAACTTAGCATAGCCATCTCTTAGAACCTACAGTTGGCTGGCAAATGTCAAGTATTTAACCAACTTCAAAATTGTGGTTTCAAAGTCAGAGCCATCACTCTGTTTGCAAGATTTTGTAAACACTTTAATCTGCGTCATTCACATACACCTGATCATCTGTTGCGAGTTGAATCCAGTCCATTCAGCAAGAAGGCGATGAGCTTCTCTAATCAATGTAGAGATAATGTTTCAAAGCTTGTTCATTCTGAACTAGACATTCATAGAGATCACTATCTCGAATTTGTGAAGTTGAGCACTATTTTTCGTGACAAAGTGAAAGGTTTAAGCAATCAGGAGCTCTACACAGAACCAGGTGGATGGCGATACTCATGAAGTACGAGATTTCATCAACTTTGCTACACTGATCTTATAGCGTCTGGTGTACATCATGCAGTTATTAATGCTCCGTGGAATGACCTGATATTCTTTCACTCTTTGTTGATGCATTTAGATGTACACCCTCAATTCTCCAAGAGTGCAAGTACAGCATTCAAGCAAATGTCAATGAAGAGCTGGTGCCTCTCGCTCTTTGGAGGAGCAAGTTCCAACCTACAGCGCGGCATACCTTAGCGCTATCAAGACAGTCACAGACATTCTCGAGCCTCAATATTGTTTTAGCACAGAGTTTCCACAATCAATTTTCATCAAAATGGCACTGGCTGATCATGTTTGCATTGATTTGTGATTCCTCTTTTGCAGTCTGCAATTAGACCCGCGCTTTCTCACTGAGGGTGGTGCAGAATGGCCAAATTCAGCATCATATGAACTCTCGATGATGAAGGTTCAAGCACTATATGATGCTTGTGAACGACAGTGCAGAGCAAGGGGTTAAACTCAGCACTGATTTCCTAGCAACATCTAGGAGTGAAAAACATTACCAGAACGTCTTGCATGTTGTGGAGAAGGGCCAGTGGAGACAGCCAAACGCTTGCAAATGCAAGAAAGTTACTGCAAAACTTAAATTGATTTGACGGCCAGATCGCCCGACTGTCATTGTTCATGATTAATATTTCATTATTGAATGAACTATTACATAATAGTACATAATTTTCATATATTATGCTGTTAAATGTCTACATATTCTACTGTGCTGTTATTAACTGTGAATGTAGTATCATCTTATAACAAGCACAGATTATCTCTATGTCTACACACAGCGTAATAATATATGTTCTGATTTTTCTCACGCATGCAGCCATTATTCCAATATAATGTAAAAATTGAAGTGGGTGGTGGACCACATAGATGATGTCCAAATAATTTGAAACTTTGTCATAAATTTTATTTAATTATATGGAACAGAATTAAATTGGGGACAAAAGCCTATCGCAAAATTTTTGAAAAAAGGGGGCACTGGATGCACCCTAATGCCCACTAAACATATACCCAATTTCGACGGTACAAGACTACAAGAGGAAATGGGCCGACAAAACGTCCAGAAGGAAACAACCTAGGATCATGGATAAGGATGTGATTCCGCCACCGTGGGATGATGAAGAAGTCATTCCTTCTCACTGTGATGACAATCCACCTGCACAGCAGGACCAAGCTCAAGCGCCAGTTCCGGTTGAGGTCAAAATCAGAGATGACATCTGCGCTACTCCTGTTCAGCAGCAGAGCCTCCTTTGGAAATAACACATATAACTTAAACAGAAAATAAATTACTGGATCCAATGTGGCACTTGTCCATGATGGTTTCACAATGTTTGTGTTAATGTTTCTAATAGAAAGAAAAATACATTTGTGATGTGTGCAAGTAAAAATTGCTCATGAATTTCTGTATCATATTGTTGATGTTTAGTTTGTGTTGGTATTGTTAACAGAAGACAATATAGGTCTATAAACATGAGAGGCCTATGTGCAAATAAAAGTTTCTTCAGATTGTTGTTTACAAAAATGAAAATCAGCAATCAGCGAATCAGCATTATACCCACCAATCAGCAATTTCCGATCAGCATTTTTCCTGCCCCGATCAGCAAATCAACATTTTACCTGTGCCCGTCAAAACGCGCTTCATGTGTGATCGTCTTAATGCCTCTACCAGCTTGTAAAACAATGATGTACAAATATCGTTAAATTGATGTGCTGTCTGCAGATATATTTATATATATATACCGGTAAGGTATGGGTTTAGCATCGGTAATTATTTATTAATGTATATTGAACAGTTAACATAAACACTACGAAGAACGTTTTAGTTTATGAATATAGAAACTGGATGTGATGAAAAGAATTACACAAATAGAAGCTGGATGCGATGAGAGGAATCCTGGCTAAGAAGAAGCTGGATTGATGGAAAGAATAACACATAAATAGAGACTGGATGCGAGAAAAGTAAATGCGTATGTAGCCTGACATCAAGCACACAGAATAATTACCTACACTAAAACCATATTTTACCTATTTACCAATGTAGAAGAAAATAGGAAGCATTAATTAGATATCTTTATATATAAGGATAAAATTCTGTGCGTCTGTCTGGCTACGCATTTGCACAATTTTACAGCTGTTGACTCGAAACCTTTGCCGATGGCTCGGGGAACACCTGGGACATGCAGTTGAGAGGTTTTGAACTCCGCGGCCACCGTCTTCCTGGACTCTAAGGGAAAAACCTGTCTCAGAGCCCCCAAGGAAGCTTTCCTTCTCAGTCGCCAGGAGTGTGTCGACAAAATGCTTACTGTACATTTGCCGACATGTGCATGTGATATCTGTCTGCCACATCTGTTCTTTATTTACACTGTCATTAATGAATGGACGGTTTGGAAGATATCGTACAGGTAGCAGGTATACAGTCTGTCTGCCTGTTTATTGCATTTGCACACTTACAGCTATTGAATATGCACTGAGATATAGGAAACAGGAGAGTGGCCAGAGGATTGGATGAACTCAAACTTCATCCCGATACCAAAGAAGGGGATCTAATACAATGTAAAAACTACAGGATCATAGCATTGGTCGTGCATGCTAGCAAAATTATGCTCAAAATCATACTAGAAAGGATAAGAACAAAAACGGAGTCCGAAATAACAGACGAACAAGCAGGATTCAGGCGAGGAAGAGGAACACGCGATCAGATCACAAACCTAAGAATGTTAATGCAGAAAATGAATGAACATCAACAACCATCATACATGTGTTTTGTCGACTTCACAAAGGCTTTTGACAACATATCACATGAGCAATTATGGGTCTCAATGATTGAAATGAGATAGCCTAAACACATCATCAACTTGTTGACAAAGTTATATGGCAAACAAAAAAGCAAAAGTGAGAGTAGCGGGAGGGATGTCAAATGAATTCAGAGTAAGAAAAGGGGTTAGACAGGGGTGTGTAATGTCACCGTATTTATTTAACATCATGGCAGAAATGGTGATGAGAGAGGTACTGGATGGCTGGGAAGGAGGGGTACAAATAGGAGGAAGAAAATTAACGAACATGAAATATGCTGATGATATTGTACTGTTAGCAGAATCTGAAAAAGAACTACGAGAAATAATCAATCATCTGGATAAGATCGGAAGTGAGAAAGGTTTAATGATTAACATGGATAAAACCAAGACCATGGCATTAAATGGTAAAACATGCAACATCGTTTTGAAAGAGAGCAGACTGGAGCAGGTGGATACGTTTCAATATTTGGGATCATTGATAACAGAAGATGCAGAGTGTAGCAGAGAGATAAGAGGAAGGATGGCAAGAGGACAAAGTGTTCAGATAGGGATGAAGAAAATATGGAGGAGTCGCAGCATAAAGTTAACCACCAAAGTGAGACTAATGAAAGCATTGGTATGGCAGGTGGTTGCATATGGCTGCGAAAGTTGTACCATCAAGAAAAGAGACGAAGAAAGAATTGAAGCTTTTGAGATGAAATGCATAAGACAGATTCTAAGGGTATTATGGACTCAAAAAAAACAAATGAGTGGGTATTGGAGAAAGCAGACATGGAAACAAGAGCTACTTAATCTGATAAAAAGGAGGAAATTAACATACTTTGGACATGTGATGAGAAAAGAGGGAAACTGTCTACAAATATAAATCATGCAAGGCACTATACCGGGAGCAAGAAAACAAGGAAGACCAATGACACGATGGATAGACAATGTGGAAAAATGGACCGGTAGACCACTTGACAACTTATTAAGGAAGACGAGAGACGCCCTCTTCCTCCTCTCCAAGGGCAAAAACCTGTCTCAACCCATGCAACGTCCGGTTCCTCAGCTAGTCTTTGATATTATCAAGATTAAAGAGTAGGAAAATGTCTTTGTAAGTGTTTTAAAAGTTTAATTTAAGAAGATATTACTCACAGTTCCATCGAATGTACTGAAAAGATGTTATAAATCTGTTTTCGTAAAGTCAGAATTAAATTGATTTCTCAGATGCATACATATCGCTGGAAAAGACGGAAAATTATATATAGATATGGAAACAGAACATTCTTACGAAAGCAAAATCTTTTTGTGCCACAGATTAGAGTTTACTTGCGTTAGACTTGATGGTGAGAGTGCTTTCATTGCGTAGATTTGAATTTATATAAATGTGCATTAAGTCACGTGATCGATATTATTGTAGAAGACAGGAATAGGTCCTGTGTAATCTTTTCACTTGTAGATATCAACAAGTAAATTTTTTGACATCTGGACCATGTTATGACATCCCTCAGTTAAATCTGAGCTGTATCCAATGCTGATCAGATTTTTCTGAAACTTCATGCTGCTTTTATTAGGAACCCTCCACGGTAACTAATAATAAATATAAAATTTTTATAAATAAATTTAAGTCCTTACGAAACAAAATTGAAAGAGACTATTATCAACTTGAATTCAATAGGTATAAATATGACTTAAGGCAAACTTGGCAGACCATTAAATCAATCCTGATATCAAAAATGCCAGATTCTTTTGTCCAATGTATAACCCTAATCAATGTGGTAATTACTGATAGCAACTCCATTGCCGAGAAGTTTAACAACTATTTTTCCACGATCGCACAGGACCTGATTGCAAAAATTCCTGCAAGCAGTAGGGACCCAATTAGTTTTCTTGATCCTCCTAGTCTAAACTCTTTTGCAATTGATCCTACTTCATCTGAGGAAATACTTGTGTTAAATAACTCCCTCAAATCAACTCATAGTGCAGGTCTTGACGACATTGATCCTTGTATAATTAGTCCTGTACTTTCATCCATTGTAAATCCGTTATATGAAATCATGAACTGTACTCTTGCTACGGGGATAATTCCTGCTGCCCTTAAAATTGCTAAAATTACTCCATTTCATAAGCAGGGAAAAAGAGACGACATAGCAAATTACAGACCCATCTCTATTTTATCCTACTTTTCTAGACTGCTTGAAAAAGTCATGCATATAAGACTTTACGACTTTGTCGTGAAACAAAATATATTATGTCCATGGCTTCCAACCCGAGCATTCCGCAGTGATGTCCCTTATTAATCTTCAGGATAGAATAGCGGAGGCAATCGATCACAAGGAATACGCTATAGGTGTGTTCATCGATATTGCCAAAGCTTTTGATACGGTCGAACGCAGCCTACTTCTTCTTAAACTACAAAATATGGGTATCTGCAGGGTTGCGTTAGAATGGTTTAAGAGCTGCCTCAGCAACCGGTATCAGCTAGTATATTGCAATGGCTCATTGTCCACCCCTAACTTGATCAAATTTGGAGTACCTCAGGGCTCAATATTAGGGCCACTCTTATTCCTATTATTTATCAATGACCTTCCCCGTGCTTCCCGCCTCCTGCACTTTCTTCTCTTTGCTGATGACACGCGTCTATTTGCCTCGCACAACTCTTATGAAGCCCTAATATCTCTGATTAACAATGAACTCTCCCATGTCAATGATTGGCTTGCCGCAAAAATAAGTTATCTTTGAATTTATCAAAAACTAGTTACATTTTGTTTAGATTGCATAGAAAGAAGGCTCCTGCCAATGTTAGTGAGCTCCGAATCAACAGTGTTGCTATACCTTGCGTTTCCTCAGCCAAGTTTTTGGGAGTCCTGGTTGATCAATTTCTTTCATGGAAAGATCATATTGCTAGCATATCATCAAAACTTGCCAGAAACATAGGAGTGCTATCGAGAATTGCTTATTTATTACTATCAGCATTCGTATCAACCTCTATTACACTATGATATATCCCTACCTTACTTATTGCAATATTATATGGGCCTCCAACTATCCCACTAGATTACGGTCATTGAGTTTGCTGCAAAAAAGAGCTGTTCGATTCATTCTGGTGTCCCTTTAGCCTACTGCTGCTCGTCCGATTACCTGTTTAAGAGCTTAAATATTCTGGATTTGCACCAGATTACATTACTCCAAACGAATGAGTTTATGTATAAATTTGTCCACAAACAACTACCATCAATCTTTGACTATCATTTTATTCCCATCTCTACTGTAAACCCTTACAACATACGATCCTCTTCCAATTACACTCTGTCGAACAAATACGCATAAATTCTTTCTTAAATATACTGATCCATCGACTTGGAATGCTATACCAATCATTATACGACAAATTAGTAGTCTCCATCTGTTTAAGGCTAGATTTAAAATGCATCTGTTTAAATATTCGTAATGAGTACGTGTACTGGTCACACTTCCTTGGCTTAGTTAACTAGTTAAGTTAAAATTACTCGCATTTGTCTGCCTCATTTCTTCAATCTGCTGTCCAAATACTATATGAAAGGGCGTCCCCTACTAGCGGAACCATACGATTCCTTTGGGAATTTTTGCTTTCCCAGTTGCCTCCCACCTCAATACCAAACTAATTCAGCAACTTGTTGTTCAGTTGATATTTTTTTCTTCTCCATCGTGTTGTTTTTATTTTTACTGAAAATTGCTGTATGTATGTACTGTTAATAATTACTGCATTTTTGGAGTCAATAAAAACGATATTGATATTGATTTCTGAGTTCAATTGTAAATCTTTTTGTGTTTCTTTCTCTTGGTACGACTTGTTTTCTGGGGTTCAGGTTAAGGATAAACTGAAACTCTGGTCAGCAACTGGCCTCTCCCGAGTTTCATAGTACTCGGCATTACTCAAACTCGGGACAAACAATTGGAATGCTGGTGATGTGAATGTTGAAATGAATTTTTTTTAAATGAATTTTTTTTAACATTTTGACTGTGTGGTTTTAAATGATGGTGGAATTGACTGGTTCTTTGATTGTCTGCATGTAGTGTGGTACCGACTAAGTTGGTTTTATCAATCACAACGATGGAATTTCCTCAGAAAATCAAAATTCCGAAAATAATAAAATGATTAGAGATGAAACTAAAGTCAGAGAAGTTGATGGATTGACTATTGTCGATGATATACCACATGACATACCAGTCAACACTATACCTGCCAACACTGTACCCAGTAGCAGTGTAGATCAATGCCTACCCTACAAGGGCAGATCAATCACCATAGCACTACAACTGCTCGGTTAGACACACATCACATTTAGACCAATTCCCTCATGCTGATCATACACTTCTGGCACGATCTACATCGGATTACATCTCTCGTGAGCAACGTAGTTCAGCAGCAGTTTTCAAACGGTGACATGCATACCACTTGTAGTATGCCAGATGTTGCTAAGTAGTATGCAAAGAAATAAAAATTAACATTTGTAACTCTGACATCATCTCAAAACAAGCTCTATTTGTCATCAAATGCTCCAAAATGCGTTTTCGTCCCAGATCCTGCAAAAGGACTCCAATCGTTTGCCCATTAATTAATGTCAAGGAAACTTCACGCTCAGCACCTGTTAATTTTCTTCTGATCTTAAAGTTTGCTGGTTGTACGCTAGCATTCAATTTTTACCCAGTGGTAAAAAATGAAAGTTTGAAAACCACTGACATAGTTTATGGCACAAGCATGTATGCATGACTACTTACTAATGCCCAGCCAAATAGTGATATGTGACAAAAGCTGTGTTTTCTGAATATTTTTAAACATGAATTAAGGTGCTGTTTTTTTATTTCTTTGAGTCAGGTGGAATTTACACTGGAGGAACATGCTGCCATACAGGCTGCACTCAAACAGCGCCTCGGTCCAGAGTTCATCAGCCAGCGACCTGGAGGAGGTGGACAAAAGGTTGGCTTCCTAATCTTGCACATGTGACTAACTAAAGGCAATGTTGGCTTAAGATATCCACTGGATTCACATTTAAAACTTCTATTTAAAATGTTTGAAGCTTGTTGAAATCGACAGAGAAAGAAATAATAAATTGACCACTCAGCATAATGTGATAAGACCATTTTCCAACAGCCATCTTCATTGGGCTAACATTAGTAATCTTAAATTAGAACATTCTAAGTCCAGAGAATGGTCATTTTGTGGCTGAAGTCTAAACCTATTTCTTCTCCCAGACTAAGTATTGAGAGGATTCATGACTCCATGAGATGGTCATTCAGGGTGTCATAATCTCTGATCGAATTGACTTTGAGGCACGCATTGACAAAAATTTGCTGTAAAGCCCAGAAATCCATATTCGCTCTTCATGTTATAGTCGCCCGCAATCTCCATGGTCAACGACTGTTTGAGGTTGTTCGATCAACTACCCTTGCATGATTACTCCACACGTCCCCCCAATCACCCATTTGGTGGGGATTTTCCAACATAGAGGAGCACAATCACCTTAATGGCCTCTTACGAAAATTTACCTGTTTTGACTTCCTTTCTGTTGACTTTCCTTCTTTTGAAGAGCACTGCTGTAAGGCTGACTTGCTCTTTTTTGCTCAGTCCTGTTAAACCCATATCACATCCTTTATGACCTTCTCCCGCCCCCATAAGATCACCTCTTACAACATGTGATCCAGGCCACATGTCATCATCCTACCTAGAGTTGATTTATTTGTGAAAAGATCTTTTATTATGTGAATGTTATATGGCTTTGTTTTAAATTGATGCTATTATTTAGGTCCTTGTAAGCTATTGTGCATTTGCTGGTAGTCTAAGAAAGAGTATTTATTCTCACTGACTCACTTGCTTTTTCAAGGCCTTGTCTTCGGTCACTTTAATCTACATATCCTCTATATTGTTCTTTTCTCATTTTCAGACATATTCATTCTTGTTTCTCAATGACAGTGTGTATGCTTGTGCTAATTGTATTTGTAAGCGTGACATCACTGGTCATGCAACAATTTTGAGTGAAGTGTTTTCATCACTTGATGAGACCTGGTAATCCAAAGAAATGTTTGTTGACATTTAGAAGACATATTGTGTTTGGATTTCAGTTGGCTTATATTGAAGGATGGCGTTTGGTTAATTTGGCCAACGAATTGTTTGGATTTAACGGCTGGTCGCATTCAATTTCAGCACAGACGGTCGGTTAGTAGAGCACAATCTCAATTTATTCTAAGCTGCTTGCCTCTTGTGTCTACTGTTTTGGATGCACGTCTGGATTTGAACTGATTACTGATTTTTTATAAAAGATGTTTTGGCGAAAAAAGGTCATAATTTGAAGGAGTCATAATTGTGCGTAAGAATGATGGCTGAAAGCAAATTTAAGCATCAACCCAGACAGTGACAGTGTAACATGCACAGCAATTGCTTCACTTGGTTGTCACCATTCTTTAGTCTTGATGCAACACATACAAAAAGCAATATATTGCACTAAAGCTGACACTTTAGGTCTAATGTAGTGTTTGATTTTGAGAATGAAGATCATGGAAATGTTTTTATTATGGGGAAAATCAAAAAGAAGGACGCATACATTTTCAGGTGGAATTTCGTTATTGTTGTGTTTCTTTCTGTAGATTTTGTTGATGCCATCAACGGGAAATACTACGTAGGCATCAGTGCCACTGTACGAGTTCAACTGAAGGTAGTTTCTGGCTTCTTCAGTTTCTTCTTTTTGTCTTTTGCTTCTTGAGGGATCATTGCTAAATGTATTATTAATCATAGCTTGTAACCAATTTCACCAAACCCTTATTTTAGCATTGCAATTGCCACATTAACATACAGTTCTGTTAAAACAATAAGAAGAAATTTGGAGTTTAATTAAGAAAATGGAAAGTAATAATGATTAATTGTAATCTTCGTTTAATTTCAAACTGACAAGTCGCAGTATGATTACAAGTACAGTATGAACGAATGATGACAAGTCATTTCAGGAGTTGAATTTAACTGTTGGCAGCCAAGCAATTCGACCACTATGTTATACGTAATGATATTATGGCACCGTTGTTGTGGCTGACAAAAGTTCTTCCAATTTTTCGTTATTTAATAGTTACTCATGTATTTTTTAATGAACACTTCTGCATATTTAGCTGGATATGGCATTCAGGAACTTGATATTCAGGAAATTTCGATATGCTATTAAATTAAATCTAATCAGTCGTTTCAATGTGATTATTGTCAATAGTTTAGGTTTTATGGCCTTTAAGGTTTGTATCGACACCGGGATTTTCTAGTGTTAGAGCGTTACAGAACTACTTTTTTTACCCATGAGATCTGCTGTTTATGGATTTTCCGATATTTACTAATGCGTCTGGCCACTTTCTTAACGGCTTGATAAGCTTAATAGGTTGTTGAGAATATGATCCCTTGGTTTAAGCGTACGCCTTCTGATGGCAATTGCCATCGGAAGGCGTACGCTTAAACCAAGGGATCATATTCTCAACAACCTATGGTCGATGGACCTCTTGAGGTATCGTGGGTGCCGCGCTGGAATCAGTGATAAAAATAGAAACACAAGATTCTCTCACCATCACTTATTACAGCCTACCAACACATGCTGTACATATTACGATCAGTCTGCTGAGAACATACCATCTGACCCCATAGAAATGAACTGGGAAGTCAGAACTATACCAGTTCTGATCGGACGCTGTTTCTATGCGTTGTCATCACTGGCTGATAAGTCGGTTTGTGGTCTCAGACAACCGAGAAAAACAAGACAGAATCATGATATCAAGTTGGCTGCCAATAACGGAATAACAAACAGAACATTGCGTCAAATAATAATGGGTTCATCAGTGGTACTACACATCCTGACATACTTTTATTGAATCCGACCAGCATCGCTAAACCTAACGCCTTTACAGTGGCGCCTCAGCGTGATAACCCTCATACCCAAGATTGCCCGCCCTCTCATAGAATCTAACTTTAGGCCTATATCCATCACCTCCATCCTCTCACACATTTTGGAGAAAAAATTTTTTGGCAGGTACTTTTACTCTTTTATCACTGACCCCAGCTCTAACCGGATCTTCACCGACCAATTTGCTTTCCGCCCTTTCGGGTCCACTTCCACTGCATTGATCTCCATAACACATGAACTTCAATTACATGAATCCATGCTTAAATCGGAATCCTATGTTGCACTCATCTCTCTTGATTTCAGCAAGGCCTTTGATACAGTTAGACACAAGCACCTTGCAGATCAATCAGCAGCCCAACCCATTCAAGATTTTTTGTGTTATTGGGTTCTTGCCCTCTGGCATGAGCATCAGCACTAAACATGTGGTTGAAATCTGTCCCCTCTGTACCATTAATGCTAGCATAGTCCAAGGCTCTGGATTAGGACCCATGCACTTTGACACACATTGAACTCCTTTATCCAGATTTCTTTGTATATGAGACTAAAAGACTGGTTTGTTAGAATCCTATTGCTGACACATTTTGTCTATTTGCAGATTTTGTTAGTGCCATAATAGCTAGAGTTGGTATATTTGTCAAGAGTACTTTCAATACGAGAATGTTCTTTGACCTTGTTTAAATTTGATATTATTATTTATACATTATGTAAGCTACTGTGCGCTTGCTGGTAGTCTAATAAAGAATATTCTTACTTCTTACTTACTTACATCTCTGTGCACATGTGCTGTGAACATGGAGCCTACAATACATAGTAGATAAATGAGGTTAAGGTTTAAGTCAGTGGTGCACAACCTTTTTCGAGCAAGGGCCACTTATCAATTTCTTGAACACTCGGGGGCCAAAGGCCACGTAACAAGTTTCACGATTCATCTTATGTAAGATAAACTCTAGCCAAAATGTATGAATATGACGTGCACTTGTAAAAGAAAACAGAACGTTATACTAAGAAAAAGGGAATCGTAGTAGGTCTACTTCTGTATTACCACGAAAAATGAACAGGCCTACAGTGTGCATGTCAGTGTAATGGTTTGGCTGTAACTCTGCAACGAGCTTTGTAATGTTGGGTTCAATGTTCGTACATGTAGTTGAGAGACTTATTCAAGATGGTCGTCAGTCAGTTGATTGTGAGTGCTACTTTTGTTGAGCTTCATCTGTGAAAAGGTCTACTCACAGCGATGAGTGCTTCCAAACATGCTTACGTGAAAAGGAACATTGTCCTTTTATATGCGGAATTGTCTCTGGTTAGGATCTGCCTAGTTACGTCTCTGGACATACAGGGGTGACAATCCCCCTCTGAGTGATAGAGGCAAACTTCTGATTCTAAGTGCAAGGAAGGTAAGATACTCCCCCTAAGACGCAAAAAATGCCCCCCCCTGAAATTGGAGGCATATGCCTCTGGACACCCCCTTATCTGGACGCCCCTGTGGACAGATATGAAATTCTGCGCTATATTGTCAGGCGATTCGTTAAGACTGAAATTGTCTAGTTGTTACATAGTTTTCATAGTCAACTTTTCGCTCATGGCTGTTGGCCATTTTGTATTTGAAATCATTTAATAAGAAGTTAATTATAAATCATGCAGTCAATATGACAGAAATATAGAGTAAATAACACGAAACATGACGGCGATAGCTATGTTCTTCTGACTGAAATTAGAGATATGTGCCACTATAAAGTGTAAACTTTAAGAGAAGAATTAGTTTAGGTACGTCTAATGACGGCAATGATCTTGTATTGTCAGAAACAGCTCTTAAATATTTGCTACTTCTGGCGGACATCGCAGACCACATGACGACTCGTTGCGGGCTAGATGTGGCCCACGGGCTGGACGTTGTGCACCACTGGTTTAAGTTATATATGTTACATATATGTTACATGAGAAAATTTACATCTAGAATGGGCTCACTGAAGTCAGGAGATGGAAACGTAATTGGTGATGAAGAGGGAATGAAGAAAAGATGGAAGGACTACACGGAGGAGCTGTACAGCGAAGACAAGAGAGTAAAAATAGAACAAAACAATATAACAGAACACGAAAAGGAACCGGTGGTTATGGAAACAGGTGGAATGGGCAATCAAACATTTGACTGACAACAAAGTGCCAGGTCAGGATGGAATACCCATGGAACTGATAAAAGCAGGAGATGACACAATGATAAAGACAACAAAAATATGCAATGTTATTGCATATTTTTTTAATTGTCTTTATCATTGCGTCATATCTTAGAATAATCTAAGATATGCGGATAACACAGCACTACTGGCAGGGAAGAAAGCAGATCTGGCAAAGCTGATAAGAAGACTGAAGAGAGAAAGTGAGAAGGCAGGCCTCAATTTCAACATAAAGAAGACAAAAATAATGAGAACAGTTGATTGCGACAGTTTCGAGATAGACGGAGAGGAAATAGAGGTGGTAACAAGCTTCATGTTCCTGGGATCATTAATAGAAGAAGCAGGAAAATGTGACTCAGAAATAAAAAGAAGGGTGGCGATAGGGAAAACTGCAATGAACGAACTGGAAAAGATATGGAAAGACAAACATGTGAGCATAGACACTAAAAAAGATTAGTGAGAGCAATGATCTTTCCTACAGTACTATATGGCTGTGAGACATGGACAATGACAAAGAACATGGAAAAGATGATCAACATAAGCGAAATGTGAATATGGAGGAAGATGCAGAGAATATCGTGGACGGAGAAGAAGACAAACGAAGAGGTGCGCAGGAAGATTGGAGTCGAGAATGATGAGACGTTACAACAAACAGCGTTAAGAAGGAAGCTAGGGTTATTCGGACATGTTATGCGATCAAATGGAATGGAAAAGGAAATGATCCTGGCATGTGGAGGAGGAAGGAAGAAAAGAGGGTGCCCAATGAAAAAATGGATGGATGTGATACATGATAAAACTGAAATGAGCCTAGAGGAATTAAGAGATGCAACTTCGGACAGAAAAAACTGGAGAGGATTGGTCATGGTGGTCGCTAGATTTCCAAGAAATAACAGCACAAGCGCACATGTTACATATATATATATATGTTATATTTATATGCTATATATATTTATGTTATGCAACCTATGTACTAACACATTTTTCAAATGTGTTAACAATACTTCTTGAATATGAAGACCTTGAAGACTTTTCATCTGTTTGGATGGTCAGGATGGAATGTACCATGAAGACGTGGGATATGGAGTCAGTGAAGGCATGAAATCAAAAGCCCTGTCCATTGAAAAGGCTCGTAAGGAAGCTGTCACCGATGGTCTGAAGAGGGCACTGAAGTAAGTCACACTGACTACACTAGAATTTGATTGTTTCATTTCTGTTATGCAGCTGTAAGGATGCAGAAATACTGTGAAGATTGAAGTTTATCTCTTATAACTGCATCTCAACCTTTTGAGTCTCCACTTATGAATTTTGTTTCTAGTTTGAGGAACTCGACTGAAATTGTGAAACTGGTGCACTGTGGCTATTTTTATTATTATAGGATAACATGTAATTGTATTATTATAGTAAATATAATATTAGGGACCGAACGGAAATCACCTCAGCCATGTATCCAATTTGTTAGCTATTCGAATGTATTCGCCTTGGCAAATAGTATGCACACAAAAAGATAGTGGCCACTATAGTAGCCCACTAGTACATTACTACTCGGTTCATACCCAGATACCGCAAATAGTCCATTAAATACTCAAATTCGGTACCCGGTGAAAATTGTCTATCTGGTCTGGTGTTTTTAATAATATGTAACAGAGGTTTAACAAGGTTTTGAAAAGTGGGGGGCATAATTTGTAAAATATTGCACAAAGAGCAAAAAAGAATTTCTTACCCCCCACTTTTTTAATTCCCCCCCCCCCGAAATTTGAAAAATGGGGGGCACAAATTATCTTAACAAAAGTCATCTTAAAAGGCCATTGGAGAAACATAAAAAAGAATCGATTTGGGGGTGGCAAATGGGGGCACTGAGCACTAAGACTAGGGGGCTTTGCTCCCCCCCCCGTTTTGAAACTGGGGGCCGGTGCTCCCTCTGTCCTCCCTGCTTGTTACACCTCTGACCCTGATACGGTACGAGATTCGCTGTTGGAGGGGGAGCCAGTGGAGCACATCCAGCATATAGCCGGATACATGGCCAAATTTAGGAATGTGTCATTAAAGTGAATTTATAACCATATTATAAGAGCTAAGCAACAATAACTTTAGTATAATAAATTTTAGAACAAACAGTGTGAGTATTTTACTTATTTACTGTTTATTTTAGTATATGTTTAAACTTCAAAGTGAAAAAATACTCTTGCATGGTTTGTTTTAAATTAATGTAAGCATTTAGGATATTATAGGTAGAGTTCTTTGTATGTCAGTAGAACAAATTGAAGTTTTTTTATGACACTCATCGATAGCAGGAATTATTTTCCTGATCTCTCTTTTTAATAAAAATATTATTATTGCAAAAAGTAATGTATTAACAGTTGATGTAATGTAGTGAAAAAGCTTATCTAGCTCTGTGGGTTTTCTTCACAAGGCAGAATAGAAACTAGTCTCATTGATGGGTGTGGTACGGTGGAATAAGTCAGTATCTTATGCAGGACTTGCTCCCTTGATAAAAGATTTTTTAGAAATATGTGTAAGTGCTTATAATGTTTCCAACGCCTTTGGACTTTGAACCTGCATCATTTATGGACTACTTACTGATCTCAGTGGAGTTGTCTGTTGCCAATCTAAGAAGTTAAACTACCTTATTTTGATTCAGCAATTGTTGGATCTAGCAGACAGACATTGGCAAAATGAATTTTGATCTGTCAACACTATTTTGAAAGTTCTGAAAGTTCTCTTATATATCTCATTAAACTTCTAAAACATGAGGAGGATTTTCGACAGAGAATTTTAGATCTTTTCTTATATATATGTTACTCATAGGAAATTAAAAAAATAAATTTGCAATGTACTTTGATGGATGGTTGTTTTGATTTTCAGGAGTTTTGGCAATGCTCTTGGCAATTGCCTTGGTGACATGAATTATCTTAAATGTATCGGAAAAGCTTCAAAACCGGTATGTGTGAAATCCTGCTTTCATTAAAATCATATAAAATCATGTACTTCTTTCTATATATAAACAGGAGATTCTGTATAGAGCTGTACCGATTAATCGGGCGGCCGGCCGATATTAAAAATAATTTTTTTAATTTTATAATATTATTTTCAGTCTATAAAAGCAAAATGACGACAGCAACATCACTGGGTCTGTGAAGGATGGCATTTCGTTCCGTTCCCATATCGTGTCGTCGAGCCAATGACGTCTTCAGACCAGTGGTGAGACCGGTCGTTGCTAGGTCTCGCCCCTGCCTATCTTCGCGATCTCTGTTACTCTACTTTGAGTGTGCTGGGTCGCCGCTCTACTGAGCGAGGCACGCTCATTGTCCCATTTGCCCGTACAACTACCAAACAGAATTGTGCCTTCTCAGTGATTAGCCCCTCGCTCTGGAACATGCTCCCGTTGGTGTTGGGAGTTGTCACCAAGGCTCCACTCAAACTCATTTTATGCTTGCCTTAAAACTGTTCTTTTTAAACGTGCTGGAGTCGGGAACACTCCTGAGTAGTAGCCTTGAATGGGTGCTATATAAATCTCTGTAATGAATGAATGAATAAAACTATTTATTTACCTATAGCTATTGACTTGAAACCTTCGCCGTTCTCTCGTCTTCCTACTCTCCAGGGCCAATAACCTGTTTCAACCCGTGCAACGCCGGGTTCCCCAGCTAGTTAAAAATATGAGTCGGAAGTCGCACAAAAGAGAAACACTGCAAATTGCTCTTGAATGTGTTTTCCCTTAATTAGTTGTTTTGTTAATCTACTTTATATTATCTGACGAATTAAAATTTAACATAAAAAAATGGGATTGCATTTTTCATCATGAAATAACTGATTGAACGTTGTGAAATAATTGATTGAATGTTGTGGCATAACTGCTTGCTGTGTTTGATCATGAGAAATTTAAACTTTGTGCAAAGTGGTTGATTGTGGGCAGTTGCATAAAGCCATGTTTATATGTGGGAAATTATTCGAGTTTCTGCTCTGTCTCTTTTGCTTTTGCTATTTGTGATGACGTTCAACTATCTGTTAATATAACTGTTAATATCACGATACTTTGGTCTTTGGTATCGCGATACTTTGGTATCGCGATACTTTGGTATTGCGATACTTTTGTAGCTTTTGATACTTTGTACTTTTGATACTTTTCGCAGCGAGTATCGCGATAGTTTTATTTTGCCGGTATCGCATGTGTATTGCGATACCTTTTTTTAACCTGTCAGTGATACTCGATACCAATACTTTTTCTCACTGAAATTTATACGGTTTCTCAAGAAATATGTGAAGTCAATTGTTGCGCTTTGATAAGCTTAGGCCTATATGTATATACATGTATGGCCTCTTTTGGCCATATAAACCTTGGTGCAAACAGATGGAATATTTTGTAGGCCTAAATAAAAAGAAATGACAGCAGTAGGCCCATGTCCTTTTGCATTCACTGGTAGAAGTGACCTGATAAATTAATTTTAAAGTGCTTGCTAATTCAGTTGATCTTAAAATTGAGTAGAACTGATTAAACGAAGATTGCAAGTGCGATATCAAAGCATTGTGTTCGAACAATATGCTTGAAGGCTACTTCAAACACATTGTGATTGGCCCATTGGACCAATATGCGCAGGACTGCAAAGTCACTATCTTCTTTCGTGTCAACAGTTTAGTGGGTAGTGCGATTGCAGCACCACTTACTTAAATTATTATTTTTTTGATGGGTTGTAGTGTAGTTTTTTCCTACTATTGTATGTCTCCCAATTAATGTGCAGAAAATGGAATTTAAAGCAAAACTTGCATTCCCCAATCCCCATAAGTAAATTTGAGTGATGATAAAATAAAAAATATTTCCAGAACAGTCATGATATTATCATAGGAATGTCACCTTGATAAAAAATTTGGAAAAATCCCGTGCTTGCAGAGAGTTTAGATTATATTTCCAAATTTAAGAAGTCCAAGCTATATTTTTAAAACCTGAAGAAATAAATGCACAAATACCAATCTTGTTTAAGTGTAAAGCAGAAACAGATTAGTTTTAGATCAGAAACAGATTAGTTTTAGATTTGAGTGAATAATTTTTTATTTTTATAACTTTGAATTATGATTGTTATTAAATACATAAATGATGAATGTGATTTGGGGATTTTTTACTTTCAATTTACTTGTAAGGGTTTTGCTGGCTCTCTTAGTTTTGATCTTTTGTGTTTTTACAGCTGCCAGAGGTCTATGATGTAAATGAAATGAAGCATAAACCTGAAGATAACGAAGTCATCAAAGCCAGATATTCTCGTCGACCGCCAACAGGTGGCAGATTTGCTCCTCAAGATGGTTGCCACAGTCGCCTGCCTCAACTGGCGTCTGGCTCAAGTGATTCCAGCTCTAAAGCAGGTCTTTTTCACTTGACTTCTACCTCTCTTAGTACCTTGGTCAATAGCCTAATACATAATACAATGGCAGTTGACTGATATGGTTGCTTAGTGTTGACTGTTGACCTTTTAAATTAGCCTTTTCTTGAAATTTTGGATACTGGTCTTGTCACCTATTTTTATACTCTGTGACCAAACTCAAACTTCATTCCTCAGCTTCTACTTATAAATAGCTGACTTTTCATAGCGCATGGCTGTCAACTGACATTGACAGTTTTCAAATATTTATTCTCGCTTTTAAAGCAAGAGAAGCCCTTATTAACCCGTTCACTGTCGCTCGTCATCAATTATCTGTATGCTGTGTGTCGTTATGATGAGCAGCGCTCGTTATACATATTTGGACCTCTCTGTTTAGTGTGGCAATGCAGTCACTGGCTATGAATACATAGTCAAGGCACATGAAAGTCAGTACTGTATTTTCTTATATGTTTGGACTACTATTGGCTACTTTTTGTGCCCTATTTTAAGTTATTGATAGTACTAAGTAAGCATCCATCGTGTGTTCTTTCACAGAAACTTCGACATTCTCTTGCGACACCAGTGAATGTTGCCGTTTTTGAGATAAGTTTAAGTTTTTTATGTGGATGCAAGAATGTATAGCAAAGAAAACGTGCTTCGTCTGCTATCAGATAGCGATTATAGAGAAGTTGGCGGCGATATTAGTGATCATGAATCGGGCGGTGAGTCTACTAGTGATAATGGGGATGAAAGTGATGTTGATTCCATCGATTCACAGATGCTTTATGAACTGGGTAGGCCTACGCAAACCACTTCCCCAGACATAGCTCAGTGGCAACCTTCATCAGGTCACATACGAACATTTACTGGACAACAGAAACTGCTCTTTGACAGCACAAAAACGTTGAGGCTGTTGACATTTTGAAACTGTTTTTGATGAGGGCCTTGTGAACCATATTCGTATGCTACTGTTAACCATTCAGTTCCAAGTACCCATACATTTCTACCATACTAAGTATTCCAGATCTATGAAAATAATGATCAACAATAGCAATTATCTTTATAAAGCTGCTTTATATTATTGCAAATTCCAGTCATTGTAAGAATGAATCGAGTGCATAAATGAAAATTGCAATAAAACGTGTTAGGGACTACGTATTACATAGCGAAAGGGTTAAACTGCACCTTAATCTTGTACACATTGTCAGCATAAATCAACCATGTACTCTGCACTTCAATAGTTTATTCTACTAAATCGACTGCTTGATTTTATCACCACACATGCTCAGTGCATCTCTGGCCCACTAATAATTACCTATGCAAGACAAGGCTCAGCACAGACATACTGATGCATTATCAACACACACAAACACACTATGTCATATTCACATAAAACAAGTTTACAGAATTGTTGTGACTTGTGAGAGACATTACGTGTATTTGATGCTTGTACAGATCCAACGAGAGACTTTGCCACTGCTTGTCATGAGTCTGAAAATGGTAAAAAGTCTGTATTGTCTCGGAGCACAAGTTTTCGTGATGTCACAAGTACTGAGCGCCATCTGATGGAAAAGAGAAGAAGCGACTGTCAGCCGACGATTGGAGATCTCAGCGAAGAGGATAAGTTACAACGAATTCTGAAGCAGAAACAGAAGCAGCAAGAGTTCCAGGAGAGACTGAAGAAGCAGGGTCAAATGGTCTCCAAGGAAACATTTGCCATGGAGAGTCCTTCTCATCTTAGTCGTAAGCTCAAAGATGTTATTTTATGTTTGTCAAGAACAGGGCCGTACTGAACTATGATTGTGCCCTGTGCCTAACTAATTGCGCCTTGTGCGTAGCATCAATTTGGCACCCCCACGTTTTGAAAATAGTGTATTTTATGGAATAATAAGTTATTCCATCCTGAAATTTGTGCCCTTTCCACATTTGCACATGGGGCCTAGGCCCCACTGGCCCCTCCTTCGGTACGGCCCTGGTCAAGAATGCTGAGAAGTCATTTTCTTTGTCTAATTTTGGTTTACATTTCCTAAAGTAAAATTTTGAATGGATATTTACATAGCACCCTTCCAGAGTATAGTTTCCTTTGTTTGATGAATGATTTGTTTTCACAGGTAGTCTGAGATTTGTTACTTGACTTTTGACTCTAAAGAGTCAGTTGAGAGCAAAATGGTTTCTTTGTGTTTGCTTCAGTCACTGAATAATTGTGCTTTCTTCTCAGCTTCAAAGTGTTAAATCGTATTAGCAAAAAGTTGTTTAATTACGTTTCTATCTATTTAAAATACTGCAGATAACTACTGGTGAAAATTATAATTAGTGGCTTCTATTGCATTGGTGTCTGATGCACAAGACATCAAATGATGTCGCATCAAAGCCAAGGCATCAAATATCCAGAAGATCAGTTGACGTGAGACATAGAGGCAGCAGCCTATGTTGGATTAGCAATTTGAAGCCAGAGGTGAGTTTTAAGTTGAGAGCAAAATGACACAACTGATTGATCAGAGCACACAGACACAAGGACAGATTTCCAGTTGTGGGTGTCCAGCAACCAAAGAAGCTTTTTTGCCTAGAACAGTTCTTGATTTAGTATAACCAGACAGATAATCAGATGACCTCCTCGTTGAGTAATGATAAGTCTAGGGAATTAAACTGATTTGAAGTTTTATTGCCAGACAGAGTTAGAATTTTCATCATCTATGAACCCCAATTCCTAACTAATTCCTTCTGAACAGGAATCCAATACAAAGATTTAAGTACAGAAGTTATTTGTCTGTTTTCGGATGCATAAGTTATGACTTATTAATACAAATGAAAGAAGTGAGGTACAGTCATAATAGACAACTAGAAACCAGCCAGACATACATACATACATACATATGTGCAGATATGGATGAATAATTCTGTATATGTCACGAATGAACGTATATGATGACTACGACTATAAATTTCCCAAAATTCGTGAATTTTAGATACTGCCACGAATTTTAGCGTATGGCCGCGAATTTGACAGTTTTTTCGTGTTGCTCGTGCTTTGATATGGTTAAAGCAAAGGTTCTAAACATTAGTTACGACTTCATGTTTGAAAACATTCCGCTTTCATTTTCCTGAGCGTCCCGAACAGCAGCGTTGCTGCTATGCTATCGTTCAGTCTCTATTTTGACCTTACTATTAAATGTGAAAATTTACCAATGTACAGCCTTCTATATCAGAATGCCTGTAAACTGTAGCTCATGATGGCTTACGTTAGACATGAATAATCATTAGTGAGTGACCGATTGAGTTAGTCAAGTACCTGCCTTACATTGGCATACACCGCCCAATAGGCTTATTGGTGTAGATGTTAGGTTAGGTAGATAATAGTCAGTTATTGATTTATTTATTGTGTTACAAATTTGACCTCGAATACGCTGCGAATTCTATGTTTTTGGCTGCAAATTTTTAATTGCGAAAAATTTACAGCCCTAATGATGACTTACAAGTACTGTTTACATAGCCAGTGAAATACATGGTTGAGTTCAACAGCGTCTAAGTTACGAGCAGTGACTACCGGCTCAACAATTAAGTTGCCCTGTTAAAAAAGGACCAATCACGTTTCCAGTAGCAGAAATTCAGTCTTGAACATGTTAAGGAGGAGTTCATTGGCTGCCATTCGAGACTGTATGTCATCCACAACAGCAGATAACAGCAGCACGGATGAACCACGTGACAGTCTGGCAAATGAAATGTGGATTTGAGTACCATCAGAATAGAAATAATGATTTCATAGTGTTCATTCAGCAATGTTCCTAGGGGTAAAAGATGTGCTACACCTTTGTGTGATTACTTTGGTATGTTTCTATCCATTTAAGCAGATGCAGGTACTAATGGTAATAGTGGCTTGCGCTCGGCTTAACCTTTCGGTATATCTGTAGAGGAATTCCCCCATATAATGACACAGAAGAACGACAGTTTTCGGGTGAAGACTGCTGAAGCTCCTCCTCCGCAGTATTCTCACACGGAGAGCACTTTTGAAGGTTTCTGCCCAATTCTTGAAAAGGAACTTTGGGGGAAAATGTCAAGTTAAAAAAAGATTGTTTTTGATGATTCAATTATTGGACAATTTGTCATTGTTAACATTTTAGATGATTTAACTCCTTTTCTGGTTTGTGTATTTAACAAATCACTCACTGAGGGTAATCTTCCTGCCTCCCAATTTAAGCAGGCCATTGTTTTCCTGAAAAGGAAAAAAAAATTGACCAAAAAGTACTAGCCGATTTCTGATCTTTCGTTCCTCTCGAAGACCCTTGAGAGACTAGTTTCACTTCAGCTTCAGTTCGGGCTCCTGCTGGCAGCTCAAGCTGGGTTCAGAGGTCAATATTGCACAGCCACTGCCCTCTTATTCCTTCTGTCAGGTGTAAGTGTTGCCATTAACCAGAATCTATCCATTTCAACTAGGGCATAACCGAGTAGACAATTTCCACCGAGTACTAAATCCGAGTATTTGGATGAACTATTTGCCGAATCCAGGTACGAACCGAATAGTAGCGGCAAATTTGGCCAGCGACTTGCAGCGAGTACTATCCGTCGGCAAAGCATAGTTAACCTGCCATGTGCACAGCTACGGAGAACTATCTCTGCAGAGTCTATAGCGATATCCTTCATATAGCGTATTGTCACACTCTAGGCTATAACAATATACTTATTATTTAATAACTTTATTTGTGAAGACATGTAAAACCTTGTTATAAAATTTGAAATATGAAGTTATCAACGACATCTTTGCTCTCTAATGTGTATCGGAAAGTGAGTGGAGCCAATTCAAGCAGGAAAATTACTGATTTGGTTGCCACTTGAGGAATGCAAAAAAAAATTAAAATATGTAAATTAACATCATTATTTTAAAGAAAATTCAATGGAATGTTAGGTTCTTGTTTAATTAATCAATAACTTATAAGTAAGTCCGTTAGTCCTAAATTAATTTTATGAAAAAATAAAATTTTATCAAAAATTAATTTTATCAAAAAAGTTATTTTTAGCTATTTGCGGGTGTAATATTTGCCGAGGTGAATACTTCCGAATAGTTCAATATTCGGCCTAGGCGAATGTCCGAGTCGAGTTCCGGTTATGCCTAATTTAAACTCTGTTGGCGCTTTTTGACATATCTTCTGCTGTTGATAAGGTCAACCATGAGATTCTGCCCCAGTGATTGCTTATATCCTGTGGCACATCTGTTATTCCCCTTTGATTCAAATCCTACCTCACTCACTGATGGTTTTCCTTGGATACTTCAGGATATGATGTGTGATTACCTTCGTTTGTTTCTATCCATTTAAGCAGCAGCTGCAGGTTATGGATCTGCTGTGATGAAGACTCCATCATCTGAAGGTGGGCAGCTGACTTCCTTGGTTACACCTTCTGTGGATCGGTTGAGTAATGGATGTCACTCGAATGACCACCTGCATCGGCAGCCTTTGTTATCTTCTGTCTGCTATGAGAACAATGAAAAGACTCCAGGAACTGAAAACCATTCGTTGCGGAATCTTGTTGCTGAGGACAATTTTGGTAAGTTATGCTTCAGGTGACAGAAATAACTCTTGTAGGTGCTTTGCAATTGTCTGTTTGAGGCGTTAACAAATACAGACATGTTTAGCATAGCTAGATGATGTGGTTAGGTTTAACGAAATAGTGGTATGTAGTGAATTAGATAGGGCATAACCGAGTAGACAATTTCCACCAGGTAGCGAATTCGAGTATTTGGGTGCACTATTTGCCGGATCCAGGTACGAACCAAATGGTAGTGGCAACTCTTGCCAAGTGAGTACCATCCACAGGCAAACTAAACATTTTCGACTTTCTTCACTATCACCGCTTTGCATAATGAAAAATTAGCAAAATAAATGTTTGTGCCTGTATTGACTACTATTTACGGCTTTACATTTGTAATGTTCGTTTTTAGATTGTTAAATGTTTATAAAATATTATATTGAATGAAAATTTGTTTACAAATATTTGTGTGTGTAATATTTGCCGAGGCGAATACTTCAGAATAGTCCCAAATAGTCCCAAAAAACGAGATATTCGGTCCAGGCGAATGTCCGAGGTGATTTCCGGTTATGCCCTACATGTCATGTAAGGTAGTTGATGCTTGTGGTAGTAGTAGATCAAGTAGTGTTGTGTAGCAGAAGTTGATCGGGTGAATTGATGTCTGTCTAGTCCGATGGCCACAGACTGAAACAGAAGTTTAAAGTTAAAAATGCAATTATGACCTCATAGTGCTGCTTCTTCTTCTCTTACATTCATTCATGAATTTGTGTAGCACCCCTACAAAATGACTACTCGGCTCTAGACACTCATTGCTCTTCATGTTAGGCTGAGCCTCTATTTATGTAGTCAACTCCATGAGTTTGGTTCCTGTCTTAGTCACATGTCTTCTTCTGGGTGAACAAACATAGACATGTGTCTTTTTGAGGCATTCTCTCTGTCCATGTTCGTCTCTCTCTGTCGATGTGGAATCCGGTTGTCGTTCTTCAGTCTAACTGACTCCTTTGTCGTCTTGAATATAATTACCAGTATGTCTGTGAGGTCATGACTACTCATGAGTGCTTGCCTCTGTCCATTACCACTGATTTATTATTATTTATTATTATTTATTATTATTTATTATTATTATTAGTTATTATTATTATTATTGTTATTATTGTATTTATTATTATTGTTATTATTATTATTATTATTGATATTACATAGTATTATTGTTAACTGCCACTTTCTAATGATCAAGCATCAATTAGTGGATCTTTTAGTTAATCACTTTCTCATTGTTCCTATTTATCAGTACATAAAACCATTGTGAGATTGCTAAAACAGATGTGATGGATGCTTTGTCTTTTCTAGATGACCCTGACCTTTGGAATCAGACTTTAGAAGCGGAAGATTTGCTGGAAGCTTTTGCCAAAACGGAAGCAATTGCTTCCAATGCAGTCAATGGCCCTCGATGTGACAGAGGGAGTGACAACTACTCCGGTCGACCTTCCTCCTCCTCCTCCCACTCCGGTCATGAAGTTCCATCTGATGCGTTAGTAGGAGTGGCTAAGAAACGTCGTCTCAATTCAGACATGACACTGGATAAGAAGACGATTTAGTAGAATTCACTGTCACCCGACTTTCTCTTCAATGCTTTCTCTATTTTAGCACAGCATATGCTTAAAGTACCTGCTACTGCTGCTGCTGCTGCTGTTTAAATGGAACTCAAGTACAGATGTATTTATTGTCTTGTGATTGCTGCTGCTGCTGCTGCTGCTGCTGCTGCTGGTAATCTGTTTCAGGAGCATGTTATAAAATTTTTTAGTCTTTCTTGAGCTGAACGAACGAGTTGGCTAACTTTTTGATCCTAGTTTTATCACCAATTTCTTGGTTTGCTACAGTGAGTAAGAAATGCCAACACTTCCAGGATTGTTGACATCTTTGGAGACAGTTGATGCAGCTTTACATAGGAGAACGCACAATGATTGCGTGAGGTCTTCGTTGATATCTATAGCTTTGTGGTTGTGTATATATTCTAATGATTGAGAAAGTTCTCTGTGTTGGATGCTTTAGCAGAAACGTTGTCTTACATTGACACCAACGATTGCTCGGTGATCTTAGATGAATTAACTGAAACTGGTTTTCTCCGCTGTTTCTGTATTTAACCCAATGTTAATAAGATCTATATAATTAGCAGGAATTGATTGCTTTTGAACCCATCTCAATGCGATGATATGCTGTGGCCTTGTAACTCCTCCGTTCATTGGTATATCCGATGATAGCAGCACCATTTGCAGTGCTGTCAGTTTGTTACTATGGTTTTATGGCTAAATTAATTAATTTCTGACAATAATAATAATGATATTCTTCTTATAAATAATTCAAACTGATTAACTGCAAGGTATGATTATAAGTCATTGTATGAATGGATGATAACAAGTTATTGCATGAATCGAATATCGTTATAATATTATTATGTTCTGAATCAATGTAGTTTAACACTGTAGAAATGAGAGTGTACTGAAGGCTACTGGAAAACCACAGCAGCTCATTGTTAAGTGTCAATGAATTTTTATTGTCTTCTCGCATGATGCTCCAGGACTAAGGCTGTCAGCGGGTACCTGCCCAAGGCTGACTGCCTGGGTAATGAAATCGGTTTTCGGGTACCCGAAGTTCCGTAAAAATGCGCGATTTTACCTGAACATATGCCAGAAATATTTCGTTGGTCATATTGGCTGACTGCCCAGTGCCCAGGCAATAAAATCGATTCTCGGGTCTCTCTCTGTTTCTCTCTGTCTCTCTCTCTTTATGTCTCTGTCTGTCTGTCTGTCTCTCTCTCTCTCTCTCTCTCTCTCTCTCTCTCTCTCTCTCTCTCTCTCGGAATTTTTACATTTTCAGCTTCATGACCCCAATGTTGGAAATGATCATATCCTATATCTTCCCTTGTCCTCAATGTCTTTTCCATATACATAATATGCATTGTTTATCTGTGTTTGGACATATCAGTGCTTATTACTAAGCTTAATTTTGCTTATTATTAAGCTTAATTTTGCTTATTAATAAGCTTAATTTTGCTTATTATTAAGCTTAATTTTGCTTATTATTAAGCTTAACTTTGAATCAGTTTAGTCTTTTTCATCCATTACAATTAGAAGCTGTTCTTTAATATAACCAGTAGCACTTGTTAAACTCTCTCTAAGCCATCTGAGTTTGATTTCCTCCTCTCTGTTAATTTTCTCTTCTTTTCTCTTCTCTATTTATTCATATTGTTATATTCTGTTCAACTACTGTTGATTGATAAATGTCTTTGTTTCTCTAAAAATGGCTTCAGCTTCTTTTTTGTGTTCATTCTTAAGTAATGGATTTGATCCTTGCGCAATGCACATGGAAGAAGATGTTTGAATGTCGTTGTGGACTAATATTGAATAGCTGTGCTCACTGATTTAGGGCCCATCCATATATTACGTACGAAAAGAAATCGGATTTTCGGACCCCCTCCCTCTGTTGCACAGCGTACATTTCGTGGACCCCTCCCTCATGAGTACGTACATTTGAGCTCTACCCCTATTGCAAAGGTTAAATAGCTAAAAACATCTATAAGACATATTTTACCACAGGCTATTTAGTTTTGTTAAGGCATCATATTTAACTTTAACAGCTTATATTTGTTAACAGGTTTGAAGAATTAAAACACTAACAACACTTGCATTTTGAAAAGTTTTAATGCTACATAAAATTGAATAAGCAGGAATATAGTCTGTGATTGGGTTTACAGTTCTGATTTTAATATTCTATATTGTGGACGTCATAATTAGACAGTTACATTTGCCTACGAACATATTTTCGGGATCCCCTCCCCCACCATACGCACCCGCATAAATGCCCGAAATTTGAAACCCCCACCTCCTCTCTGCGTACGTAATATGTGGACGGCCCCATAATGTAGATGTAAAATAATAGTACTAGATTAAGCTACCTTCTTTATTCGCAAGATACAGGGATGTGGTCTCGAGACCGCGGTCTTGGTCTCGAGACGGTCTCGAGACCCGGAAAACTGCGGTCTTGATCTCGAATGCGTCGGTCTTGGTCTTTAAGGAACGGTCTTGGAATTGGTCTCCATCTTAAATTAGCATTCTTGGTCATTTGCCGTATCAGAATTGTTTATTAAAAAAGTGTCTCGGTCTTATTCTCAGACCCTTTTTCTTGGTCTCGGTCTTGGTCTTGGACCTCGAGGTCTTGGTCTTGAGGTTTTGGTCTCGTGCCCAACACTGGGAAGACATTGTAATTTGACCAAGGGTATGAGACAAAGTTTGAATGGTTTTAACTATTTTAATCTGGGTGACTCACTTATGGCATTGGTTGATTCTGCTTATTATTAAGCACTGTTTTTTTAATTCTCGTTGACTATTTTCATGATTTTAACATGATTAGCATTATGTCCAAATTGTCCATGTTTAATATGACAGAATGCGTTGTCTCTATCTCTGTACGCAAGACACAAGAGTGCAAAACATTCAAGGTAATACTCTGAGTATACATCAGAAAAGACTCTGAAGGACATTTTTTTCTACTCTGTGCCTCTTAATAATTATTTGTTGAGAGGCACTATATAAATCGATTAAAACAGATGTTAAGAATGTTATAAGCACATTTTCTTATAATTTTCAGATAAGGTAATTATGACTATAAAAATGCTTTTAACTATATCGTAGAACGATGAAAAATGGAGACAGTAGAATCATTACACTCATGCGTTCCACAAGATGCATGGCATATGCTTGATAATGATAACTTGAAAGAATCCAAACTTGATGCTTCTCCATTCTCCCACGGAAAAGCAAAGTGCTCCTTCATGGAATAAATATGGAGGGCTTGGATCTCATCATTCTGTTCAATGGATATTCCATTCAGATACTGCTCTTATTCATCTATCCAACCTGCACTCTGCATTTACTTTATTTACCATTAGTTCACGTTGCCCACGTGCATCACTTCTCTGTGGTTTGATGTGTTCTAGCCATATAATTGATTCCTGCTTGTGCTTAACAGAATGGCTACCTCACTTCCAAAACCACAAAATTGACACAAAAGTGTAAAAGTTATCAATTCAAAACTATGAATGCAATAATCACAATTGCTGTTGCAAAACTGTGGTGAACAATTACTGTTAAGTAAGCGGAACTTGTTTAATTGAGTAAAAGTTTTTAATATAATTGCGAATTTCTATGTTTTATTTGATGATGTGACGTCACATTTCATCGACCCACCTATCGTCATACATCGGCGCGTTACGTCATCTTTGGACGGCCCCAAAGGGGCGCCAATTCTGTAGTGTGTGCCCGTGCGCAAAATACCCTAGCTACGCCTCTGTTGGGTCACGAACATCTGAACATTCCACAGGTTGGGTCCAGATCCTGATGGGTCGGATCGGATTGTATCGAGCCCTAAGCCAGGACCCATGATTTCGACCCACCATTTTTTTCAACTCTGATTTTCATAATGATTCGTTGCAGCTTATGCATACATCTTCGAATCTGTGCATGCGTTCATTGGCAAGAGCCCCTAAGCGCACATGATTGGGGAATAAATTACATAGCCTCAAAGCCATCTCAAAGCCGACTGAACAGCAGACCAAGACGATTGATTTCTAAGAAAGAACTGAGCACTGACAGCCTTGTAAGGCTGTGACAGATTACACTGGGGCATGCGGGCAGAACTCTTACGTACAGAGTCACATCCGGAATTCCTTTGCATGAATTTATGGACAAGGCATGTTTAGGATGACATAAATGGACCAAACGAAGGGCATCTTCAGTTCATTGATACGTTTAATATAATCATGAGCGTAAAAAAAACAATAAAAATTATTATCTGACTGGGTATAGCGTTTTTACGACAGTGATGTAGTGTAATGACGTAAATCCTCGAACATTTCTCAGCGCCCACAAAAAGCCACATCAGGGAGACCAGCTTATTCACCGGCGCAATACCAAATCAAGCCCGCAATAACCAATTCTCTCGTTCCTTTCGGTGCCGGTGTAGTAGGCCAAAAACACTCCCCGTCTTAAACATTCCAGGGTCAATTTATCCTAGGATAAATTGACCCGGGAGTTAATTCTTCCTAGGAACAATTGAGTAGCGGAGTGCATTGTACCTAGGACATACACACTCCCGCTGGTGAATATACACTCCCGTGGAGTAAATTCTTCTTAGGATAGATTTACTCCAGGGGAGTTAATTCTTCCTAGGATTAATTGACTCCCATACCGAATGCAATAGGGGAGTTAATTCTACCTAGGACAAACTGACTCCTGGGGAATTAATTCTTCCTAGGATAAATTGATCCACATATGTAATGCAATAGGGGAGTTAATTCTACCTAGGAGGCCGTCCATAAATGACGTCATGCACTTAGGGGGGGGGAGGAGGGTCTGACATTTGTGACGATGTGTGACGAGGGGGGAGGGGGTATGAGTAATGTGACGTCACATTAAAAAAATAATTTTTGATAAATTTTTAACAACGTCCTTTAATATTTTATAAAGCAATATACATTTTTTGATTCCATATGACTTGTACTGTCCGTCAATACAATCCGTGCTTGGCGACAGGATTTGCAAAAAATGTCACACATACTTCGCGTCGTTAGTCATGCTGCGCAACCACTCTGCAACTCACAAGCAGGAATCAATTATTCCACCAAAACGCATTAGGCCACAGAGAGTAGCTGCACGTCGGCAACGTGAACTAATGGTTATACTCGCGAGAGAAGAAAATGGAGAGAGTGTGGATTGGATGGAGGAAGAAGGTCTTGAGCTGAATGGAATATCTATACCACAGGATGAACAGATCTGTGCTACCCCAATTTATTCCATTAAGGAGCATTTTGCTTCCCCATGGGAAAATGGAGAAGCATAAAATTAATTGTGTGCAATCATAAAATAATAATTTGTTATGATTCAACCAGAACTTCAGAACTTTTCATCCTGCTGTGGAAAAAAACTTTAAGTCGTTCTACCGCAAAGTTTCAATATTGCTATACATAATTACAACTATTAATTCTATAGGTTACTTTTTTTATAAGAAAATAAAAGAATAAAAATTATTCTGAACATTGCATTTTTTTAGCATTAATAGACGATGAGTCTACGATTATTTTAAAATGATTTTTTATGCTAAGTTCAGCAATGTTTAAAAAGTTAATTATTAATTTTTATGTTTTATTTGAAATTAAATGAAGTGGTTTTTTCTGGGGGGGGGGATCAGAGCATTGTGACGTCATATTTGAGGGGGGTCAAACTTTTTGTGACGAAGTGTGACAAGGGGGAGAGGGGGGGGGGTCAAAAATCAGCCAATTTCGCGTGACGTCATTTATGGACGGCCCCTAGGACAAACTGACTCCTGGGGAGTTAATTCTTCCTAGGATAAATTGATCCACATATGTAATGCAATAGGGGAGTTAATTCTACCTAGGACGAATTGATACCAACAACAACAATAACAATAATAATAATAACAATAATAGCAACAACAATAACAATAAAAATAACAAGAACAATGACAAAGGCAATGACAATGACAATAGCAACAGCAATAACAATAGCGATAACAATAACGTTAACAATAACAATAACAGCAATAGCAATATAAACAATAACAATGACAGTAACAAGACTGATGATAGCAATGACAATAACAACAATATATGACAATGAAAAACCAATGACATAAACAGCTTTAACAGCAATAACAGCAGTAGCAATAACAATAGCAATAGCAATAACAATAACAGCAATAACATTAGCAGTAGCACTAACAATAGCAATATCAATATCAACAATAACAATAACAATAGCAATAATAATACCACTAGCAACAACAATAACAATAACAGCAATAACATTAATAAGAGCAACAATTACAACAACAATAACAGCAAAAACAATAACAACAATAGCAATAACAATAAAAATAGCAATACAAATGATTTCCATTGTTATTGTTGTTGTTATTGATTTTATTATTTTTATGGTTATTATTTTTGCTATTGTTATTGCTATTGCTATTATTGTCATTGTTGTTATCGTTATTGCTGTTATTGTTATTGTTATTATCGTTATTGCTGTTATTGTTATTATTTTTGGTATTGTTATTATTATTGCTATTGTTATTACTGCCATTGCTGGCAAGGCTGTTATTGTTGTTATTGCTATTGTTATTGCCGTTGTTATTGTTATTGCCATTGCTATTGCTATTGTTATTGTCATTGCCACTGTAATTATGATCGTTCTTGTTTTTTATTGTTGTTGTTATATTTATTATTATTATTATTATTTTTATTATTATTATTTTTATTATTATTTTTATTGTTATTATTATTATAATTAATATTATTGTTGTTGTTGTTTGTTGTTGTTGTTGTTGGTTCGTCCCAGGAAAAATTAACTCCCCTACTGCATCAGGTATAAGAGTCCACTTTTCCTATGAGGAATTGATTCCCCGGGAGTCAGTTTATCCTAGGAAGAATTAACTCCCCGGGAGTCAATTTATCCTCGGAAGAATTAACTCCCCTATTACATTAGATATGGGAGTCAATTCATCCTAGGAAGAATTAACTCCCCGGAGTCAGTTTGTCGTCGGTAGAATTAACTCCCCCATTGCGTTACATATGTAGATCAATTTATCCTAAGAAAAATTAACTCCCGGGAGTCAGTTTGTCCTAGGTAGAATTAATTCCTCAATTGCATTATATATGTGGATCAATTTATCCTAGGCAGAATTAACTCCCCGGGAGTCAGTTTGTCCTAGGTTGAATTAACTTCCCGGGAGTGTTTTTTCGCAGGGGGAGTGTGTTTATCCTAGGAACAATTAACTTCTGAGTCAACATATCCTAGGTACAATACACTCCGGGAGTTAATTTATACGGGGAGTTAATTTAGCCTCCTACACCGGGTTGAAATCCAGGGAGTCAAGCAGTGATCTCTCTAAGCTGTGCGCATGTGCGCGCGCGCACGGGTCGTGGAGCCAACGCACACAAGAATTTAGTCTGTGCACACAAATTTTTCCTCTGAAAAACAAATATTAAGGTGAACTCTAAACCAACAGTTAGCTGCACAGAATAGAAAATTGCAAATAAATTGAAAGCTAATTACAATGACATTATAATTATCTGCTCTAAAATACGTTTTAGCCTAATCGTTAGCGCGTATACCTGGTATGTTATTGCCAGGCATAGGGAGCTGAGGTTATTATTTTTCAATAATTCAATATCTTACAGCAACACAGGTTGAAGTCGGAATTGGTTAAATTTAGAGATTGCAATTCCGGATTATAATCATTTGTCCGGAATTTCGGGATATTTTTTGGTCAAATTCCGGAATTATTCCGGAATTCTCATTGCTAACGTTTTGATCGACTCCTTCCTTATACTCTCAATTTCCAACAAATTCTCACCATATTCAAAAACTAATTTTATGTCTCCTTATAACTAGTCTAGGGCCTATACCAAACTATACACATGGAAGTAGCGCCGACGGAATCGCAGTCAATATTCAGTGACAGTAGTCAAAGATAGAGATAAATAGTTACAAACTTAAAAACAGAGATATAGGTCTATGTAGTCCACGGTGTTAATGAATCCATAATGCATCAGGCATACTTCTGAAAATATGAACGTTGGAAGCACGCTGAGTCCATAGTTTTATCACCAAGTCTGCTTGGCTCGCAACCTGGAGCAGATAACGCCCGTTCAGATTCAAAACTGTCTTTGCTATATAGGTGTTCGATCAAAAAATAATGCCAATAGACTCCTCCTCATCATTAGCCTTTCTGTCGTGGCGTTTGCATCTTTGTAGTCATTTTGAGGTCTTTATCCAGCGTTCCTGGAATAACGGTAGAAATAGAGGAAAATACGAGAGTCTTCATGGTTAAAGACAGATATACCTTCATCGAGCCTACAACGGGGAATGAATTCCGGCTAGCGGCCCTATATCATACCGACGCGCTGGTTGCATTGTTCTTGTCAGCGCTGATTCACAATGGGTCATCCAGTTTCCCTCTGGGGGCGCACCCTGGGCACCGCTTAGGGCATAATAAGGCGGAGAAAATAATGCCGGCAGACGCCGTCGTTCAGACGCGACCCCACAACGTCGGCCCTCTACCGTCTAGATGAGCAAATCGATGCAAAAATCGTGTTGACAACCCGAGAAGGGCCGATGAGGGGAATAATAATCGTCAGACACTGGGCCCTGCGAGTCGTGGCTGTCTGGGTTATTGCGCATAGTTCCGAAATCTAATAGCGCAATTACTCAAAGTCGTAGGCTAGGCCTACCTGACATGAAATGTAGGGCCTACCAGTGATATTTCAGTTCTAAAAATAATCCCCAATTTTCATTCTAATTCAATTCTAAGGGTCGAATTTCAATTCTAATTCTATTCCTATTCTTGAAATAATTACAATTTCAGTTCTAATTCAAGTTCAAGGGCCTAGAGACGAATGAAATAATTTCAGTTCTTATTCAAGTTCTAAAAAAATTTCCCTTTTTATTCAAGTTCTAAGTATGATTTCAGTGTCATTTTAAGCCCTATAATAATTTTAATTTAAATTCCAGCGCTGAAGATATTTTTTCAAATAGGGCCTAATATCGATTCAGATACCAAGAAAAGAATGCAAAAACACAACAGCTGCTAGACAGTTCCGAATTGTTACACAACCTAAGACATTTCTTTTGAGACAAAGCTAAATATAGGCATCTTTGTGAATCTGCTGGCTATGTGCCATCAAATCGCTGGAATTCTTGGTGGCAAGCGATGTCCCACAAACAACACGGACGACTGTCCAGTACAGTGCAGACCAATTTACCAAAATTAAATTCCCAAACTTAACTATCTTTCTTTCTCTCCGTTAACTCGCGTGATAGACTCATTCTCGCAGAAACTACGAAGCACAACGTCAACTCAACTTTGCAAAAGTAAACGACGGAAAGACCAGAAGCTAGACAAAGTTATTTTATGCATAGCCTAACGTTACCGAACTAGAACACTCTATCTAGCTCAGACATAGGCCTAACGACGAATTGTCTCACTTATCGCCTATAGACAACGTACCGCAAAAAACATCATAGAACGATAATTTTTGTTCTGAAATAATTCCTATTTCTATTCCTATTTCCATTCTCTGCAACCTATTTCCAATCTAATTCTATTCTCATTCTCAAAATAATTCTCAATTTTCACTCTTATTATCGTTAACGGAAATTAATAATTTCACTTCTAATTCCTATTTCCATTAACAAAAATATCATTGGGGCCAAGAATAGGCATATAATAGTTATGTAAGGAAAATTATGCTATGCATCTTGTGTTGCATGAATTATGATACTAATAATAATGATATTAACTGCTATTCAAGACCATAATTTCACTTCCGAAATTCCGGAATTCATCTTTTAAAAATTCCGGAATTTTGGGATTTATAAAAGATCGGAATTTCCGGAATTCGGAAATTCCGGAATTGCAATCTTTAGTTACATTTCAGTTCAATTTCGCATATAGTTTTAATCCTTTATCTTTATGTTGTCTTTCTTTCTTTTGTTTTTCTGTTTTCTTTCTTTCTTTTGTGTTGTTATTGGTTCCATTTCTGCATGACAGGTTGCCGAGCCAGCAATATTCGAGATATGATTGTTGTAGATATTTTATAACATGGCCTATAAATGACTATTACATTTTATTCCTACATATATAAACATACATGTCGTATATTATGTATGTATATATATACACCACACATACATATGTAAAATTTATTCATGTGGCCATATAACTTCTTTTTTTCATGAAGGCTCTATTTTGACCATATCGGTTCTTTTCTCATTTCAGTTCATGAGCTCATGTTCTATTTGAAGCTCTTGCACGACAAAGATGCCCGTATGTTGCTCAGCTAATGCAGCCACGCGCCATCCAGGGCCGTATTTTCCATGAGGCTGATTAGGCTTAAGCCTATAGGGACCCACCAAGAGCAGGTGCCCATGCGGCATCGCTGCTTAAGGCAGTGGTTAGATTTTGTTGCATATGTTGCTGGACGCTAACCAAGTCCATTAATATCGTCATTTCGGTGGACGGTCAAATTCAACCATTGAAACTTTTAGTCAATGCCCTTGGTGGCCTGCCTGTTGTCAAACGCTGCTCATGATTGACAATAGATGGTCTGCCCACTCCGATGCTTCAAAGGCAATCAACTGTGGATAAAATATGTGAAAAAATAGAGATGGTTCTAGAGCAATTTACAGAAAACTTGGACAGAGCAGCCAAAGCACGACAAGAGGCAAGGATTATTTTTTTTATCCAAGTTGAATACCTTGGAAAATTGCATCTTACTGGTGTTCTGGTCTGTCATCACGAAAAGCTATCACCAGACACTTATAAAGCTGCAGTGCATATGATGTTGTTTCTAGGCTTAAATTCAAAATCAACCAACTGAGGGACGCGGCCGAGAGGCTGGTGAATACCTACCCAGAAGAACTCAATGCCAGCTTCCCTGAGGAAATTACTCATTTCCAAGAGTACACGAATGACCCTGAATCAGGATGCTTGGCTAATTCAAAAAGGCTAAAATAATGGGACCTTTACATTAAGAATGCTTCAAACTATTGTCAACAATGAAATGCAGGACACTTTTAAACATGTACATGTAGACCTACATTTGTTTACTCATAAAATTTTGCTTCAGGCTAATTATAATTATTAAGGCTGTCTGAAAAGATAGGCCTATTGTCTTCTTTCTTACTCCATTTATTACTTCTTTGTAATATTGTTTTAGTAAATTGTACGAAAGGAGAACGTGAAATTAGCGGGGAAACTGAGAAAGGCGTTATATGGATGTCAATCCTCAAGGGCCCCAAAGAAGCTCGAAGCATAGGGGCCTTGTCTCGGGTTAATACGGCTCTGGCGCCATCGATAAACTTTCAGCTAAAATAATGACGTTATTTGCTGCTGTGTTAGTTAAAGTCAGTTTGCGCTCATTCCTTTTGTAATAATTGAGACATTTTAAGTACTTATAGCCGTAGTAATGAAAGATTTTAAATCGACCATCTAAAAATATCTCTGTATAAAGTTCTGAAACCGAAAAATGTTTGGCATCATTCAACGACGAATGGCTTAAGGAAATAGTAGAAACTGATACACCGAGTGCAAGGAAGAGAGATTACCTGAACATGAAGTTCAAGATCAATCTTATGAAGCTATTGCACAATGTAGGCTAGTTTTAATTTTGGTGTTGAACAAATAATTAAGAGTCATTCCTCAAAATACAAGGATAATACAAGGATCTTCTGGGAAACGATGACATTTGTGGTACAACTCAACAGTATATACAACGAAGGACTAGGCCTATATGTTTGTTGCACCTAAGAGAATTAAAAGTACAATGATCTCTAATTGTCCAGAAATGGTTGCATTTGCACTTCAGAGTGAACAGTTTCAAGATATTTCAAAGCTATTGGAGGAACTTTTTCAGCTTCAAGTGTTGACTGTGAATGCAGTTTCAGTTTAATGAATACGCCTAATAGGCCTAATCTTAAAACCAAATTACGTACCCTTAACCGTTTAGAAGAATTTCATCTCGAAATGCTCATGCGACTTAAAAGTTACATTCTAGATGGCAGAGTATAGAACCTAGCACTATAGACTTAGATAAGCCGCATGCGTTGTTTGGCTGAATCTGCATCCTCAGAAGCACTATAGGCCTACGCAATGTTTATTGTATGCATAATTATGGTGACCTGAAATATAATTAGGCTATTCCGGCGTCCGTCCGGAATTCACGGGTGAATGGCGATTGGCGATGCTATTTGGATAGCTTTGAACGTTTGTCGAATGCAACCAGGTCGAAAGAGGCCCGTGCATAGATTGTGCCAAAGTGGAGGCACGAACCATAGAGATTCCGGAATCATCATAGAGATTCCGGAATCACCATAGATACTCCGGAATCTGCAATCGTCGTCTGTCCGGATATTTCGTTGCTCGACCTTTTGCTGTCGACATTTCAAAGATCGATGTTGTGCTGCAGAGAGCAACGACTGTCTTCATTAGCTAAACACCTACCGTGACCTACCGCACTTTAGCATCCCTCCACTTTGTGCTCTGCGCTTCGTCAGTCGTCATGCAATCGAGGAATTTCGTCCACTCAAGCGTTGCGTTGTAATATATTCGCACTCCATGATGCATGACGTTCGTGCTGGTTGTGACTTCCGTCACATTAGCCATTATTTAGACCTGAGTCAAAGAATTGGTGAATTGGTATTAGCATTAACATTTTCATTTCTAGCTCTATGTAAGCAATGAAATATTAAAGTAGGGCACCAGATAGAAAACCACCTGACGTCACTTCCGCGTTAAATAGCTAGAATTGGTAGCTACATGTAGCTACCGTTACAGTAAGCCTACTGTAGTCCTCATCCAACTGTGATTGAATCTAGCGATTGATGCGTCGCTGGAGACAAAGACAGAGACAGAGACAGAGACAAGCGCCGAGGAGGAGCTGGGGAAGGAGGAAGATATGTGGAGAAGGAGTCAAACGGTGATGTATTAATGTCGGAAGTTTTTGAATTGAGTCAAAAAGTGTCTCTGATTAGGCCTATAGACCGTTGAGGCCATGATTATCATTATGGTGTCTATCTATTGCTCTGTTGACGGACATACAGAGAGTCATACACACATACAAACGCACATACAAGCAAACAGATGAGCAGTCGACAAATAATGAATGTTCTATAGAAGGCTATATAAGGGCCCATTACGTATTACGATATTACGTACGCAAAAAATCGAATTTTCGGACCCGACCCTCTGTTGCACCAGGTACATTTTTTGTTTCCCGCCCCCATGCGTACGCACATCTGAGCTCTACCTCCCTATTGCAAAGGTTAAATAGCTAAAACATCTATAAGATATTGATTTTACCACAAGCTATTTATTTTTGTTAAGCATCATATTTGACAGCTTAAATTTGTTAAAAGTTATGTGAGGAATTAAAACACTAACAACACTTGCATTTGAAACTGTTCTAGTGTTACATAAAATTTATTAAGCAGGAATACAGTCTGTGATTAGATTTACAGTTCTGATTTTCATATTCTGTATTATGGACGTCATAATTAGACAATTATATTTGCGTACGTACATATTTTCGGGACCACCTACCCCCACCATACGCACCCGTACGCAAAATGGCCGAAAATTGAAATCCCTACCCCCTGCTGCGTACGTAATATGTGGACGGCCCCTAATAGCTAAAACATTTCTGACCATCGTCCATTCTTTAACGTGTCTTTATATGACCATTGGCTGATTATTGGTGGCATACGTCGTCACGCGTCATGAATGTGAATCCGAGAGTAAGTTCCTCCCGACGACGTCATTGGCAAGAGGAACCGATGTGACGATATATTCTGGCTGCAGCCAAACAATTCAAAATAATAATTTTTGCCACTGGTACTATATTTTACTTACTTCTATGGCGTCATTTTCCGATGGTTACGTCAAAGTGAAGCCTCAATCATCATCAGTCTACAGTCGTTGGTCCGGAAGCAAATGGAACTAGTTTGAGTAAGACGAGTTCTCTGGTTACAATAGGAGTGCATAGAAAACTATTTCTCTTTGGCTTTCAAGGATTTGGAAATCTAATTGCATCTTCTCCTGGCGACTGACTATCTGCGCCTCAGACTCACATTTAGGCGTGACCTTTACACGTTGCGCGTTTGCGCGTTACAAATTTAATAATAATAATAATAATAATAATAAAAGAGAGAGACAATGACACAGTGGGATAAGTAAGAGAGTGAGCGAAGGAGCGATGGATGGATGGACGAATGGACGGATAGATGGATGGATGGATGGATGGATGTAGGGAGAGAGGGAGCGAGGGAGGGATGGATGGATTGGATGGCTAGACGGACGAATGAAGGGATGTATAGAGAGAGGAAGGGAGGGAGAGAGCGAGGGAGGGTGCGAGAGATGGATGGATGGATGGATAGATAGATAGACGGACGAATGAATGGATGGATGGATGGAAGTAGGGAGGGAGGGAAGCTGCGTCCCCTTGAGCTGCGTTTGTGATTGAGGGAATCCATCCATTGCACACAGAATGATTGAATCGTCGTCCAATGTGGGTTGAACCTCTCATGTCTCATGTCGTCGCCAAAATGATTCATCTGTCGCCTGTCCAAAGTCAACTTCTCTATATATTTCTATTTCCTATCTTCTCTCTCTCTCTCTCTCTCTCTCTCTCTCTCTCTCTCTCTCTCTCTCTCTCTCTCTCTCTCTCTCTCTCTCTCTCTCTCTCTCTCTCTCTCTCTCTCTCTCTCTCTCTCTCTCTCTCTCTCTCTCTCTCTCTCTCTCTCTCTCTCTCTCTCTCTCTCTCTCTCTCTCTCTCTCTCTCTCTCTCTCTCTCTCTCTCTCTCTCTCTCTCTCTCTCTCTCTCTCTCTCTCTCTCTCTCTCTCTCTCTCTCTCTCTCTCTCTCTCTCTCTCTCTCTCTCTCTCTCTCTCTCTCTCTCTCTCTCTCTCTCTCTCTCTCTTCTCTCTCTCTCTCTCTCTCTCTCTCTCTCTCTCTCTCTCTCTCTCTCCTCTCTCTCTCCTCTCTCTCTCTCTCTCTCTCTCTCTCTCTCTCTCTCTCTCTCTCTCTCTCTCATCTCTCTCTCTCTCTCTCTCTCTCTCTCTCTCTCTCTCTCTCTCTCTCTCTCTCTCTCTCCTCTCTCTCTCCTCTCTCTCTCTTATAGGCACCACAGCTGGTACAGGTTCTTAAGCGACCGGTATCCACGCACTGTAAGACGCGAATATTGACAGGATCGATAGATTCCAAGTGTGACTGATACCGTTAACGTACGTCGCGATATATGAGAGATTCATTTCGCTAACGAATCTGCGAGTGATGCTGACCTTTGAAGGTCAACTAATATTCTTCTTCATTTCTGCAATCTATCGCAAGGTCCAAAAACGATAGACTTAAGTTAGCTGAGAAATATGAGCTTTTTATTTATATCGTATAGTTTTGTGACAGCGTACACGCTTGGGAGTAAATAACAATTTCCTGCGACAACTTAATTATCTGGTGACATCAGAGAAAGAGGACAAAGAGCAGAGAGAAAGAGATAGTGATACCTGTACGAGATAAATTAGTCCAAAATGTAATCTAGTAATGTAATACATGGGCATAATATGAAGCTTTCATTATACGAATTCAGATGCATTATACTGATGACGATGAATCAATAAATGCGGCTTTGTGAATCATTCTCTTCTAAAACAACATTTTTTAACAGCTTTTGATCATCGATTGTCATATTTTTGATACGTTACATTCATTCATTCGTTTCGATAATTTATATAACGCCTCTTCAAGGGAAACTACTCAGAGGTGCTCCCAGCCCAACCACGGCCAAAAAGAAATGACTTTAGCAGCCTACAAAAGGTAGGTAGATCATTGTAAGGGGGAAGACGTAGGGCAACCGGGAGCCCATTCCAGATGGACGGACCAACCACTGAGAAAGCTCGACGCAGCATTAGCGACGAGTGGGCCCTGGACACCAGAAGCTCGCCTTTAGCAGAAGAGCGCAGAGCTCTACGCGAAAGGAGTTCAGGCACCGGATGACACAGTTCAGTCAAATAGGATGGCGCACAACCAGAGAGACGCCGCCAAAATAGTGTCGCAATGCGGAATGCAATATCCAGCTCAGCCAGGTGCCTACGACTGACAATCCATATTAATTTTGTTTTGGAGGGATTTAGGAGGAGGCAAGCAAATTGCCCCCAGTGTCGTAGGCCTACGTAGAACTAAACGCAACCTAAAAATCGCCCTTTCAACAACAGCTGTTCTTATTGTGGTTGTATTATTGTTGTTTCTATTGCTATTATTCTATACTTCTAATATATAGAGGTATCACCCTTTGCCCTGCCATCTAGTCCTACGTCGTTGTCGTCCTCATCCTGGTGGTGTCTTCCTTTAAGCAACGGAGATCACGTGATGTAGGCTAAATATAGTCTCCTCCGAATGACGTTGGACGACAGGGACAGGTGGATGAGTGAACAGACCAGTCAGTTCACAGTCGGTCTCTCTCTTCTTCTTTCTCTTTCTCTCTTTCTCTCTTTCTCTCTTTCTTTCTCTCTCTCTTTATATATATATAACATATTTGTGTATATATAATATATATTTCTCTCTCTCTCTCTCTCTCTCTCTCTCTCTCTCTGTGTGTGTGTGTGTGTGTCTTGGCTGATCTTCTTCGGCAAAGGAGAAGGCAGATGCATGATGACGGAATTCGTTCGATTTTCCTTCGTTTGATTTATGAGACTCAAATTATATGGACGTATCCGCTTCTCTCTCGCTCTCTCGCTCTCTCTCTCTCGTGGTCTCTCGGTTAGTCTCCCTACTGTTCTCTAAATTGGTCTCCCGATTGGTCTCTGAATTGGTCTCTGAATTGGTATCTTAATTCAGAGAATTGGCATCTGAACTTGGTCTCTGAATTGGTCTCCCAATTGGTCTTCCACTAGGTATCTGAGTTGGCTTCCTGATTGGTCTCTGAAATGGTCTCTGAATTGGTCTCTGAAATGTTCTCTAAATTGGTCTCTGAATTGGTCAATGTCCATGAACTGGTCTCTGGATTATTCTTGTAATGATGCGTTGAGTTGAAGTTGGACATTGGTTTCTCGTGTTTAAAACGAAAAAAATGATTGAGAACATTTAAAGTGTTCAATTCCTAATAATAATGGTTTCTAATATGAGCTGCAAGAAGTCAGTTATTTTTAAGGATAAATCTTCTGAGACTGAGAGTTCGGCAGAATACAGACGAAAATGTAACTTCTGCGCCCGAACACGTAGAAATTTAGCAAGTGAAGACCTCTGCGCATCCGCAACCTATGGCGCATGCGCACTGTTAAATTACCTAAAATTAGTAATAGGCATATGCGTCGTTAGGAAAGGTAAGGGTCAGATTAGACATCGTGAAGGTCGGTTAGGCGCAGGTAACTCAGGTTAGGCGTCGTGAGGGTGGTTTAGGGACAGGGTTAGGGCTAGTCAATGGCGTAACCATGCTCGGGCAATTACGGGCAGTGCCCGGGCTGCAGTTTGTTCTACCCGAGTTGCGGCTTGCCCGGAATTTCGAGAAATTTTAAACTATATTTCGAGTTTTTTATTGATTCATACGCCGCGGGATTGTCGAAATCCGTTGAGATGCATTTGCTTTAGAGGTGGGGTACCCCACATTTCATCGCATATCGCCATGTGGCATACTTATCGTGTGTAACTCAGGTTACGCGTCGTACATATGTACGACATATGTACATACATATGTATGTACATATGCGATGATTGTAGTTCAGGTATCGCATATCACATATTGCTCTGCAGTCATTAATTAATTAATCTGATCTGAATGATCACGTATGATCTGAAATCATACGTGACGAAGCTTCTTCTGACTATATCGGATGGGAGGATTGAAATACCTAATCCACGAACATGTAACGCAACCACTCTTCCCTGCCTTTCTCTGTCTCGTCCTCCCTCTGTGCGGCTCCAATTTCCTCACTTGCATCCTTCTTCATCTCATTCATTCAGTGTAGCCTATGCCTATCCATATATATCCGGTTTTCCAGTACGTGATCAACGGCATAAGAAGTTGCCGTAAGAAGTTTTCCCTACTTGTGCCGTTGTGCGCAGACCAAATTTTTTTAATTATTTTGACAGCCATTGGAGGCATGGTCCACGCGGTTTCGATCGCATAGAGGGCTCTTTCATTTACGCCCACTAGAACCTGTTACTCGCCTCACAACAAATTGACTTTAGAGGGTAATGTTTAATACAAATTGATATTGCAGATTTATAGTAAATACATAATTATATATTATATATATACGATGATTTTAGCCCAGCTGCTATCGTAAATGACATATATATTGCACTGCAGCTGCCTAATTAAATGAAATGATCCGTGACGAAACATCTTCATGACTATCGGTCGCTGGGTTCAAATAAGGCCTACCTTATCCAGGCGCATGTCACGCAACCTCTCTGCCCCACCTTTAACTGTCCCTTCCTCCTTCTGTGCGTCTTCCACTCCCCTCCTTCTTCATCTCATTCTGTATGATTATATATACGGTTCTCCAGTACCTTCATGATCGACGGCATATAAAGTTGCCTTGGTGAGGCCCGATCCTGTGCCTCAACAAGAAATTGGCTACACATAGAGCAACGTTAATATAATGTAGGCATACATAGGTCTATGCATTATATGATGACACTCGAGTAGGCCAATATAATTCGTTTACGAACTGACAAAAATTGTGCAAAAATTGTAGGATCTTGAAATTGTGCACATGCCCATTTTGTCAATTTTGACGCTACTCAGATGAAAAGTAGTGATTAACTCTTCACAACTCATTCGTTGAGCAGTTGCGCTGTCTGATCGAATGGGAAGAATTTAAAATCGGCAAGAAATAGGGAAAACAAGTTGTTAATTTGATGGGTGGGGCTGCAGTTACACAGCGCGAGCAAAACAGGTACTTCATAAACCCGTTACCTGATGTAGTTTTACTTTGTGCTAATTAAAATCTTGGGTTGGGCAGGGCTTCATTTTGACTCTGGTTACGCCACTGGGGCTAGTTAGATCGTTTTTTTGACATATGAGAAGAAGTTTTGGCCCAGAAGTTATTTTTCCGTGCGTTGAGAGGTCGAAGTTTCGGCCGCAGAAGCTCCACGCTGTTTTTAAATAGCAGTCGGCTTAGACGAAGAACGCTTAGTTAAGTTACAGAGAATCAAAATAAGTGGCAGATGGATGGATGGATTGAGGGATGGATGGATTGAGGAATGGATGGATGGATGGATGGATGGATGAATGGATGATTGGATTGAGGAATGGAGGGAAGGACGGATCGATGCATGCATGCATGCATGCGTGAATGGGTGCATGAGTGCATGGATGCATGGATAGATGGACGGATGAATGGATGGATGAATGGATTTATGGAAGGGCGGATCGATGCATGGGCATATGGGTGAATTGATTCGTGGATGGATGGATGGATTAATGGATTGATGAATTGATAGATGGATTAATGTGTGGATGGATTGATGAATGGATTGATTGATGGAGGGATGGTTGTATGAATGGATAGTTGAATGAATGAATGGATGGATGTAATAGATTTGTTTTGTTTGTGGGGATTATCTGATGGTTTCATCGACGTGTGAGTTCTAGTTTCCTCGGTTTCTCGGAATAGTTGCACTCTTCCATTCTGATTCAATTGTTGAATCGGTTCGAGTGCTACGGTATCTGATTAGCGTCTTCTCTTCTCCCTATTTCCTCTTTCGTCGTCTAATGGGCGCCAATCTCGTCGACATCGCACACAGAAATAAATTGAAAATTTCGCGCCAGAACGCAAGCAGATGATAATAAATGGGGCGGATAGGACTCGTTAAGATGGGCATCGAAGCCACAGAGGATAGCGAGGAATAGAAAGAGGAGGAGGAGGAGGAGGACAAAGAGGAGGTGGAGGAGGCAGAGAATGAGGAGGAAGAGGAGGAGGAGAAATAAGAAGAAGAAGAGAATGAGGAGAAAGAGGAGGAGGGATAGAATGAGGAGGAAGAAGAAAACAAGAAACTGAAGGAGGAAGATGCAGAGGTGATGGAGGAAGAGAATGAGGAGGAAAGAATGCGCATGAAGGAGCATCAACGAGTATTCTTCGGAATATAGGGCGATAATGGTATAGTTTGGGATCTTGAAAGAGGAAGAGAAAGAGGATAAACAGGAGAAGGAGGACGAGGAGAGAGGTTTCATGTCGTTATTTGTTGTTCTTTGTAGTATATATATATACATATATATATATATACATATATACATATATATATATATATATTTCGTAGAACGTGTTAATGTCCGATGGAGTCGGACGATGGAAGGAAGGAAGGAAGGAAGGAAGGGAGGAAGTAGAGACATTAGCAGACAAGACATCGGATGCAGGCGAACAGAGGCAACACAATTGATTCCAATGTCACCACCAGCAGCAGCAGCAGCAGAAGCAGCAGCAGCTGAATCGGCGGCGGATGCTACGTTCTCTGTCTGTGGCCATCGCACATGCAACCGAAAGAGACTGATACATGCACTATGTTATGATGGGATGGCTTCACGATCCATTGTATTTCAAGAGGAGTCAGCTGCAAGACTGTTGCAACAGATGATGCAGGTCTCGTTTCCATGCCAACATCATCATCGTCATCATTACCATCATCAAACGAACGTTCGGCTATATATCAATCACCCAATCAATCAACAGTCAGACAATGATTTTAATGACCTTCTGCGCTCAGCAAGAAGTTAATTCAATGTTTTGAGCACAGAGAGACTCATGTTTAAGTGTGTTATGGATTATATATATATATATATATATTCTTAACTTTCTGCTGTATTCGCAACTTTGACCTTCCAATTCTCGTAAAAATAGAGTCACAGTAATCACAGGCGAATAGGAATCAATGCAAAAGCCAGAGATATCTTAGTAGACATCGGGACATACTGTATTTTGTAACAAATAATTATGCACACACGAGGATTTTCAAATACGGTGATGGAGACATTACACGAATCCAAAATGACATCCAAGTAACAAGCAGCCAACTCAAACTGTCAGTCGCCCTGAAATATATATACTTTTTTAAACTTTTCAACTGCAGATATTCAGTATCCGTTGGGTTAAGAGTAAACTTTATTAGTCGTGTTGAACAATTGCTTCTGGGGCAGCGCGTGAAACATTCGAAGCGACGTGGAAGAACACAATATAAATAAACTGTTGCAACAAAAAAGCGACCGAATTTCAAAAGTCGTTACAGTAGTTAGAAAGTTGTTACGCTACAGTAGTTCAGCTAAAAGTTATTTCGCCGTCTTTTCCGCTTGTCTGTGTTTTAGGTAGCTGTCACGTGCCATTCTTAGATCTATAGGTACGATCTCAAGTTCTCAAAATCACCCTAGACAAGTTGAGTCTAGGGTGATTTTGAGAACCTGAGAAGGAGTGGTTTTATTTCCTGCAGCTACTAATTATTTAGAATAGTTGTTACTTGATTAATGCAAACTTTCCATAAGATAAGAATTTCTATTAAATTTTATTCTGTGAAAACAAGGTACAGAATGTGACGTAGCAATATTGGGATGGGGAGAAGCCCTGTGGGATGGAGAGATGAGGGGGACGAACGCTAAATCTCTCAACACGATTCCCGGCCTGCTGGGTGATTCCTGGCCTGCAGTCTTTAAGTTCTCCTCTAATCTAATGTCTGTTGTATTATCCAATATATTCTGATCTGATCTGACGGCTTCAAAATCGCCTTCTAAATATTGTAGTGCAAGAGGCAACTATCAGAAAAAAACTGCATTCAGAAATCACAATCGCCAAGCCATGAGACCTTTGCATGAGGTCGATACTTGTTACATATATAAATATGCATGAGGTACATGCATGACGAATACATGGTGCTATTGTCTGCGGATTTTACTTTTTAGTGAAACCATGAGTGACCGCACTGGACGACACTATGAGTGACCGCACCGGAGGACACCAACCCCAGTGACGCCACTGATCTGCCTCAGGTTTTACTCTCCACCCCCCATCGCTTTTGGGCTTTCCACTCTAAGTTAGTCTCACCTCTTCACGTACTTTTACCTCGAATCATCTGAGCCCCCTGTTGCCAACTCTCGACCTAGCCGTCATCCACCGTTGTATTGACAGCAACTCTGCCTCCGCTGAGCCTCTGGAGGCCGGACTCTGACCACTTTCGGGCTATCATTGACAACCCCTATGACTTGACGTAGCGCTCATGATGACAACGTCCAACATATTTGCATATCGCTATGGGGAAACTGTAGCTAGATTTTAAAAACCTTTCAGAAACACTCTGATAGACTCTGTGAATGAGAAATGGTCAATGACAATCGCTTAACGTTAACCCGTTTTCACAAAGGTTGCCAAATTGTATCATGTATAAGAGTATAAAGTGGGATAAGTCACTGCATATAATTCATGTTTCTGGTTAGATTCTTTCTGAAATCCGGAAACGAGGTTTGGCGATGAAGGCAGTTAGTGAAATCCTCAGACCATTGAGATTATCAGGTTATAGCAATGAATTATTGGCAGACATCGTTCAGACTTCCATTGTGTCGGGAAGTGATGTTTCTAAAGATCCATGGCAGTCAAAGAACGGGTCCAGCTAAACGATGAGTCTGTCTGAAACTTCCGTTGTATTGAGTATAATTTCTCGCAGCTGCATTAAGCGCGGATTGTACAGCCAACAACGGCAGAAGGCTGAGATGAATGCTAAGTCACGGAATTGAATATAGAGGAGAATTGGTTGATGTTGGACTGTTGGGTATGAGAACATGTACTATATACTGTATAGCAAGGTCCGATGGCATAGAAGAATACTAAGAAACGACCTAAAACCGATGGATGTTCACCTTCATCTCTGAAGAACTTATTTGCGAACGCTGCAGAATTCTCGCTTCTATTGTATTGCGCCAAAATGTGATACTCTCACGATTGGCTGGCAAAACTAAAAGGGCCTACTGATTCCTGAAATGATTGGCCTCCCAAAGTATTTCTCTTTTGATTGGCTGACCAAAGTGTAATGTCGTTATTGTGACTCGATGGTCAAAATCTTATTAATTATGATTTGCTGTTCAAGGTGTTATTAATGACGATATTAATGTGTTTAAATCAAACGCAATCGTATAATTTCCTAACTTTTAAAGCTCAACTCGAAATAGAAGCATTCAAGCAGGTCGACGCTCCTGTTTTATACGCTGTCGCTGCGTCGAATCAGAGTGGTTGTCCAAGTGGTAATCCGAGGGAGGTCAGAGTGCAGTGAACATATCATACAATAAGTGAACACATGATATCATATAAGTGAGCATATCATATTAGAGAACATAATCATATTATAAGTTGACATAATTTTCAGATCGATCTGTTTGTCTGTATTGCGTTGTTGGTTAGAGCAAACTCAATGACTTATTGGAGAGTACTGTACAATTGAAGGCCTCTGACTCGCTCGACTATTCGTCCCTAGGAAGAGGGGGAGATGGGTGAAGAGTGGGTGAATGGATGGATGGATGGAAGTGATGGATGGTGTCAGTGCATTTCCAATCAGAGTAGTGCCATCCGTTGACAGATTGGAGCATCAGAAGCGATTTCTGATGCATTCTGAAGATGTGTCAGTCGTACATCTATATATAATCAATATACCAATATACAACTATATACTCTCTGTGTGTGCTGACTCTTATCTTACCATGTATATACGATTGTTATCTGGCAAATAAGTGGCTGCCCTGAAGCGATAGATCGTCGTCGATCGTCTTATAATCGATGTTGTGCCCATTGGTTCAAAAGTAGTCGACTAATGAATGATCCGTCATCCGCTGTTGATCATCGATTGGACCACCACCAGTCATTGCTATTCAGACACTAATTCAGTCCACTGACTCATATCGCACAGCTACCAATCTATCAGTGCAATACAGTCTGAAACTATTTCGCTAGAAACCCTTGTCAGATTCAGAAACCTTTTAGGCTTATATAAGTAAAGAGTCGGTAGGTGAGTCGACCAGGGCTGCAGAGGATTCTTTCCCGAGGTCATCTTGGTATCTGTTATCTTGTTATCATTGCTCGTTAATTAACTATTTATATTCTTAAAGACATTAATAATATTATTAACACCTAGATTGACACACGGACGAAGCGTTCATGTGGGCAGATCAATTTAAAGGCGCTATGGTATATGTATGGATGCATACACGGATACAGACCGTAATCTTACAACAGATGAGTTGATGTTAACGTAAACAGGTCCTAGGTGTAAGAGGTCGCTAAGCTCTGGAAACTTATGCTGCCACTATTCATCAATACCAAATTTAGTTCATCTGCCCTGCCACCAATCACCTGCGACGGCGTCCGATATAATATGTCATCGACTCTTACGTTCAGTGACTGTAGAATTGAACGCCAGCGACCATGACAGCCAAAACCTCTCTGTGACGGTCACTCTCAGTGGGTGACTCTAGCCCAGCTCTAAGCCACGAGTCACCTTAAAATCTACATGGCTGCCAAATCAATGACGGCACTAACATCAGAGGACAGGAAACGGAGCATTCGTGGTAAATGCGTGATCATATATCGTCCGTTCTGTCGAAGGAAGATTCAGCTTCTACTGTGAAGCTCTGTCTTCAACTCAAAAGCTGCTTCAATGGGGTCGCGGACAAAACCCCTCTGACAAAAACCCTCTGACAAAACCCCTCTGACAAAAACCCCCTGACAAAACCCCTCTGACAAAAACCCTCTGACAAACACCCCTCTAAGTAGGACATCTGGTTCCAAGTGTCAGGTAGTCAAGATATCGCCTCTGACTAAAAAAAAAACCGCCCCTATCTGGACGCCTCTGAGTTAGACTAATAGTCGTACTGAGTGTTTTTTGTGAGGGAGGATTTGTCAGAGGGTTTTGTCCTACACTCGTTTCAATCTGACATCGGACAACGTTCTAAGGATGATAATCTCTGAGGAAAACAACTGCAGCGCTTTATTAAAGCCTCTGACTCAATAATAGAATAATGCATTTCGTTGAAAAATTTAAAACTGATAAACTGCAGAATGATTGCAAGCATAAACGGTGAATAATGACAAGTTATTATACTCTAATTGTTTCTAATTACCACTGGTTTAGTATAGGCCACGTCATTGTATTAATAGTAGGGTAGTCTACTGCGAAGCTTTCATATTCGATTCGAAAGCAAATCGCTTGCCAGTACATGTATTTGTGAGAATGATGTAATGAATATATAAGAATTCGTATCCTGAGTTTACACGATCCATTGACAAAGTTTACCTGGTTTTTAACTAATTGTTTTAACTGTTTGCTGCCGTTGATTGGTTGCTTAAGTGCTGTGTGCGGCGCGGCACGCGACGACAGTTAACTCATTAGCGATCGCAAATTCCGCAATGCAGCATCCAAATAGCCAACGAATCTGGCGGGCGAAGGTTAGACATGCATTCGACAACATTTTGCTAGACCCAAGAGGCTTCGTGAATTAGTGAACATTCAACGTGCTATCTGGATAGTGCGCAGGTCTAACTAAATTTAGCGAACATGGGAATTGGACAGACTGGTGTATAACCTAATATCATTTTTTTTCGTTCTACGTTAATTTTTAACTTGGTTTTAGTCGCAGTGATTTTAAACGGTGCAACCGACATTGTATGCAAAATCGTTTTCTTTCAAGTACAAACTATATGAATATCAGACTGGTAGGCCTACTCGTCGATTCGTTTCGAGATTCGTATTCGAACCTTCGCTGTCAATTTGATTTGAGATTTCGTTCAACTGAAAATCTGTGATTCATAAGTCAAATGTTAATCGTCTAATTGCTGCATCTTCATACTGATTTAGTATTTTTATGTTGTATTTAGTTTTAATCTTTTGATTTCATTGTTCTTTACTGTAGTGTTCCAGTGGCTTATACCAACGGTTTTTTTACAACCGCATTTAATTTGGCTGTATCTTGTATTATTCCACAAAATGATAATTGACGAAATTGAGGCTATTAAACCGAAATCCAGCTGTTCTGAGCCCAAAAGGAAGAAACGATTCAATTTGTGATTCGAATGACGTAGTGATGTCTCCCGTGAGTAATATCGTCACTCAGGTACTGACCAGAAGGGAACACAGATGGGGATTGACCGTCATTGGCCCAGAATCAGACAATCTCTACCATTTCTTCAATTTCGGTTATGTGTACAGAGCCATCCTCGTCATTCATCCCTTTGTAAATATAAAGACCAGCAAATGAATACATAGACATTTATCAGTTATACTTATGATTGTACATCCTTCACCTCTGTAGAAAGTCATTGCGTTCACACATATACAAATACATATACAAATACATATACAAATACATATACAAATACATATACAAATACATATACATATACATATACATATATACATATAGACTGTGGTTTAGTCAGGGATAGCCTACTGTAAGTAAGCATGTCATATAATATTATATGTCTATCTGTTCCACGCGTTGATGACTATTGGCCTCTGGGTTCGTAGATGGCTTTGCGTGCAAGCACTCGTTTAATGCTGCTGCTGCTGCTGATGGTGGTGGTTTTGGTGGTGGTGGCGGTGGTGGCATTGGTAATGTCGATGGTGAGGATGACGATGCTGCTGGTGATAATGCATCCCAAAGGCATCGTCAGTCGTTTCGCTTCGAAGATTGCAAAATGCTCATCGCTTCTGCTTCACCCAATGTTCATCGCCGTCTCTACTTCTGACGGACGATTGCCACCGCCCCCTCTCAGCCCCTCTCCTCCCTCCCTCCCACTCTCGCTGTCTCTGTCTCTCTATGTGTCTGTTTCTCTGTCTCTGTCACTTTGTCCCTCGCTCTCTCTCTCTCTCTCTCAGTTTCTGATTTCCATTCTATGCTCTTCCTCTCTTGTCCTGAACCAATTTATCTACATACGATCCCCCTCTCTCTTCTCTTCTCTTCTCTTCTCTTCTCTTCTCTTCTCTTCTCTTCTCTCTCTCTTCTCTCTCTCTTTTCCTATCTTCTTTCTTATTTTTCTCCGTCTCTTATCCTCTCTCTCTCTCTTTCTTCTCTTCTCTCTCTTCTCTTCTTACTTCTCACTTTCTATTTCTGTTTCTCTTATCTTCTCTCTCTCTCTTCTCCTCTCCTCTCACGACGAATAGGCATATTTATCCACCCATCGTTCCTTCCACACTACTATCGACCCCTCCATCATGCATCCATTCGAGTTACCCAAGGGTACAATGGGTATCCCATCAGGTTCTTGAGTAACATATGCATGGGATACTAGCCTCTCTTTTTCTTCTCTTATCTTATCTTCTCTCTTTTTTTGTTTCCATTCTCTTCTCTCTCCTCCCTCTCTTTTTATCTTTCCTTCTGTCTCTGTCCTGATCTTCTCTTCTCCATTCGCTCTCTCTCCTTCTCTTTTCGTATCTTCTCTCTCTTTCTGTTCTCTGCTCTGTTCTCTGTTCTCTCTTTATCTTCTCTTCTCTCTCATTCTCTTCTTTTATCCTCTCTCTTCTCTTTCTAACTTTATCATCTCTTCTCTTTCTTTCTATCTGCATGCAATAATAGTAATACACGAACTATCTTCCTCTTACTCTACCTAACCCTTTCCCTTTTCTCTCTTTCTCTGTGTGTATGGCCGAGTACTAGCATGCTTAAAACTTGATGGTTCGGAAACTGGATGGGCTGTGACGAGCATAAACTAAGGAGGCATGATTTGATTTCAAACTTCAAATGAATTTATTTTACTTAACACTGCTGTTGCCAATATGCCACTTAATTACGAATAGGCATATTTATCCACCCATCGTTCCTTCCACACTACTCTCGACCCCTCCATCATGCATCCATTCGAGTTACTCGAGGGTACAATGGGCATCAGGTTCTTCAGTAACATATGCATGGGATATTAACCTGAGCAGGGTTTACGGAGGCATTCCTAGATGGACGATGACTGGACAGATATATATGCATATATATTATATATAATTATTATATATATATATATATAGAGAGAGAGAGAGAGAGAGACAGACATGCATACAGACAGAGACAGAGTTCTATGTACAGGTTCATCTGCTGAGAGGAACGACAGTGCAGTTGAGATATTGATCGCAGGTGGTCATTGGAATATTAATCTCTCATCGACGGAATAACATCCGTTTCTTTTATCTACAATCAATTCTTCTCTTTCAGTTTAGTAGCTAAACGTTGTCTTTTTCGCTAAATTGATGTCACGTAATATGATTGAACCAGTGATGTATCGTAATCGTAAGTGGCAATCGTAACGTAAGGCTAGGCTTTTCGTAGGTATAGCATGCAAAATCTCCAGCAATCCATCATCTACATATATCTTCGAAAAAGCCTAATTTCATTGGTACTCATAGGATTTACTACGCTGGTATTTTGTTTTGACCATCTGGCCTTGTCACGCGAAGGCCCTATAGACAGTGGCGTAGCCAGGAGCCAAAGGGGGCGAACCACCCCAGTCGGTACTTGTCCTTGGGGAGGCATTTTCAGTAAAGAAATAAATAAAATTATTGCTGTATAATTTGGATTCTGCAAGATTTTTGTTGCTTTTGTCTAAACCGGGCAACGTGCTTTTTTGCTTTTTCTCGAGTAAAAACTAACATAAACGATATACCGATTGCAGAGTTGTATGGTCTAGAGACAGTGTCTCGGTCTCGAGACGTTTCGATACAGTTTTTTAGTGTATCGGTCTCGGAAGCCTGATGTCTCGGTCTCGGTCTGAAGGTCTCGAATTTTTAGAAACTGTCTTAAAGTGAAAGTCTTGTTCTGTCTCTAACAAGCGGTCTCGATAAGTTTCACGTTAACTGTCTTATAATTTGCGCTAGAAACTTAAACCGGAATTTACGAGAAACGGTAATTCTGGTTAACGCGTGAGTCACATGATACTGAAATCAATTCAATTGTCTTAAAGTGGAAAAATTTCTGAGAACCTGAAATTGTGAAGTTTGCGTTTACGCAATTTGAAGTTAGGCCTATTGACAAACAATATCTATTGGCTATTGGTTTGTCATTGATGTAAAACCACCATAACCGAAACGATCGGAACAACTTCGAGTTTTTCAGGGTAAGTAAGGATAGGCGCAAATTTATTATTTCCTTTGGTATTTGGTATCGAATTTGCTTGTTTAAAATCGTCTGGAAGATTTCAGACGTGCTTTCTTTGTACTATTCAGAAGATAGACCGAAAAAGAAATATCGAAAAAGATATAACTCGGCAATATAAAACTGTTCTTGGGAATTGGTACGAAATACATTATAATTAAGTTTCAAATTTAAATTACAAATGAACTTTATTCCCGAAAACTGATACATTAGTATTTCTCAGCCTTTTATATAGGATCACTTGTCTTTTACTGTCTCGAACTGTCTTGAACTTAGTGTCTCGGTCTCGGTCTCGGTACCTCACTCTCTCGGTCTCGGCATCTCACTGTCTCGGTCTCGTCTTGGTCTTGAAGTTTAAAGTCTTGCATACAACACTGACCGAATGACCATCGAATGGCACCTCTAGTGTTAATAGACGTGGCGCAGGAGAGAATTTATATATTACTACAATTACTAAATTTATTTCACTCGATAGGCGCATGCGAAAGTCCAAGCGAATAATAAATTAACTAGCGTCCTCTTGCGATTAACACAATACAAACTTGTTACCGACAAGATCAACTACGCTGTTTTTTACATTTATTATTTTCATCTTAGCTTGATTTCAACTTATCGAGTAAATATGTTTACACTAACTGTTATAAAATATTCATTTATTTTGTGTTTTTTGTACCTTTGTACGTTTATTAGATTAAATGACTGCGTTTAGTAGCAGAAGTATCCAGGAAGTAGGACTGCCCAGTGCCAACAGTCTAAGGCACGTATACATCCATGTTGTTTAATGTTACAAGTCGTTTAGTACTGGATTATAGTCTTCCTGTATACTTCCGCTTTTACACGCACCCAATGAGTGATATTTATTTTATCTGGTGATTTCGATCGCCGTTTGAACCACTATTAATATTATGCCTATATGGGCCCTAATAAATAATATTCTGATTGGTGAAATCAGTATTGCATTTGTATTTAGAGCCAAACCATCGTTCCATTTCACAATGTTTAAACTCAGAAGTCAAAAACTTAGCGGTTCAGAATACAAGCGCAGAGAAGCTAGACATGAAGATGCCGCTAGATCTATTCCTATCGAAATGATGGTGGTGTAGCGAATGTTTTTGAAAACTCAAAAGCTTAAAACCTTCTTCAGATCTACAATGAGCGAATCACGATTTTCCACTTGAACAATTCTTTCAATTGAACGCTTGTTACCAAGCAAAATTAGCTCTGAAAGGGTTATTAGTAATTTTACAGCAGTGAAAGCAAGGAAGGTACGTTATTAAATTGTAACTGTTGACAGATATTTTTGTTTAGTAGGAATGAAATGAAGTTCTGTATCTGTCCTTGAACCCCACCCATCCATCCTCTGTCATCGCTGCGCAATCGCAATTATAATATACACCCGACTTTTTGGTAAGTGCTTTTGCATGCAGGGAGACTTAACCATCCTAGCGTTCATCAGATGCAAACAGAAGAGGCGATCTATGGAACGGAGTCCTTGTGATGGAAGTGGGTGCAACATCGGACGGTGGTTTGAGAAAGCATCGATAAACCGAATTCTTATCGACGACGGTTGAAGTAAGTCCCGTTCCATCATTAAGAGGGAATTCGTTGTATTCACCGCATTCCCATTCATCATCATGCCACCTGTTCTTGGGCAAGGAGGCAGCGCATGTCGTATACTTAACCCCGACCTCTTCAGCCTTCACCAACAGGTACCAACGTAGACGTATACGCATGTAGGGCTGGAAGTGTGGATTTGATGGTAACCATAGCTTTCGTTGCAAATTGCTTCTATCATTGAGAGAGAGGAAGAGAGAGGAAGAGAGAGGAAGAGAGAGACAGACAGACAGACAGAGGAACCAACGAGTTTGTTTCGCTGAGATGGCAAGAAAGAGTCAACGATGATTCCCTGGGTGGCAGATATTAACGCCACAGTCGTACTTAGAAGTAGTTGTGCGACATCTAGTATTTCTTACACAGCACACGTGACATTGTGTTGCAGAGCATTGAATACTTACGTAACATCTACTGTTATCGCTACGATAGAAAAAGAATCTGGCAAAGGAAATATTGCCAGATGACAGTTCAAGCGGATCAACGAGAGTCAGTCAGTCACTTGCATTCAACCGAGACCATGTTCAACCAGACAGAACCAATAGAACACACACACACCACACACATGCACACACGCACACACGCACACATACAAACACGCACACATACAAACACTCACACATACAAACACGCACACATACAAGCACGCACACATACACCACGCACACATAGGCAACCAAACAGACAAACGAAGGTCATAAATACTACGACGATTTCAAGACCTACTTGTGATGACGACGATGACGACGATGATGGTGATGACGATGACGATCATCATCATCGTCGTCGTCGTCATCATCGTCATCGTCATTGTCATCATCATTATCATCATAAAAATAATAATAATGTATTGTTATGTATGATTATGTAAGCTTGTATGCATGCACGCGTTTGCTTCAATATTTATATAGCGCATTTTTAATGCAACAGATGCTAAGAATTTTCTCGTAGTAGAACCTAATGCTTACTGAATCAATTAGAACTTTCAATATGAAAGATAAAATTTAAAGCACAATAATATGCTTGATCTCGGTTTTTCGTTTCTCATTTTCGTCAAGTGTTTCCGGTTTTTATTTTGTTATGTAACTTTATTTACTTGGCTGCTGTTGTTATTATTTGAGTGCGTCTGTGACACTCTCTAAGCCTAGACAGCGATGACGTCGGCGACGAAGAGAGCGACATTCAGCGTCAAACTATGACACGATAAGAGAAGGATGCGCTCTCGACTTCTTCTGGTTTGGTTCCTCGGAAGTAGGTCTAAGCTATTGACTGGATGCGTTGATCTGGTTGACTCATAATTCTGTGGCATCTGTCAGAGTCAACGGACGCATCGACGATGGTAGCAACGTTGAAGAGAAACAACACGGAATGCAGGACGACGATTCAGCCTTCGACAATTTCTAATACATTACACATAACATCATTTGGTTACAACACATCGTATACAGAATCAGAACTGCGAAACTATGGCCTGAGTAGTTGATCTATAAGTCAGTCAGTCAGTCAGTCAGTCAGTCAGTCAGTCAGTCAGTCAGTCAGTCAGTCAGTCAGTCAGCCAACTAAACAATCAATCAACCAATCAACCAATCAACCAATCAACTAATCAATCAATCAATCAAACAGTCAATCAATCAATCAATCAAACGATCATACAATTAAACTATCGACCAATCAACCAATCAACCAATCAATCAATCAATCAATCAATCAATCAATCAATTAATCAATCAACCAATCAATCAATCAACCAATCAATCAAACAATCAACCAATCAATCAATGCAACTATTATCGACCTCCATCCATCCAACAATGCATCCATTGCCATGGCGTCCAATTGATGTGTCTCTTTGTTGGTCGGACCATTGGATATGGTGACCATTGATCGTTGGATCATTGGTTCAGATCATTGGATCTGGTGACCATGGATCATTGGATCAGAACATTAGATCTGGTGACAGTTGATCATTGGATCACTGGATCAGAACATTGGATCTGGTGACAATTGATCATTAGATCATTGGATCAGATCATTGGATCTGGCTGCCATTGATCATTGGATCAGAACATTGGATCTGGTGACAGTTGATCATTGGATCACTGGATCAGAACATTGGATCTAGTGACAGTTGATCATTAAATCATTGGATCAGATCATTGGATATGGTGACCATTGATCATTGAATAATTGGATCAGATCATTGGATCTGGTGACCATTGATCATTGGATCTGGTGACCATTGATCATTGAATCATTGAATCAGATCATTGGATCTGGTGACCGAAGTCAGTCAGTTGTACACTAAAAAGATCATCCGACGATCGAAAGAAGAGTCTATCCTCACTTGGCTATCACACCGAAAGCCCATCCACTCTGGCCACGATTCTACCTCTGATGGAAGGACGGATAGATGGATGGATGGATGAATGGATGGATGGATAGATGGATGGATGGACTGCCGCACGGATGGATGGATGGATGGATAGATAGATGGACGGACGGACGGACGGATGGATGGATGGACGGACGAACGGACGGATGGATGGATAGATGGATGGATGGACGGATGGACGAACGGACGGACGGATGGATGGATGGATGGATGGATAGAGTGATGGAGTGATGGAGCGATGCATGGATGACGGATGGATGGACGGATAGTATAGATTGATTGATGGATGAAAGGGTGGACAGAGGGCGATAGAAGAGCGACGTTAGCTGCTGCTGCTGGTGTATGGACGGTGGCTGAGTTGAAGGGAGCAGATGACGATTGGCAGCTGTTGTCCATCGATGCCATAGACACCGACCACAGACCCACGGATAATGCTACTGCTGGTGATGGTGGTGCTGTTGGTGTTGTGGCGATGGTCGTGGTGTTGATGGTGCGGTGGATAAATGTTATGATTCTTCTGTTGCGGTTGAAGAAATGAGTGAGATCTTCGTCATCGTCATAATCTGATGGATTCTTCCTCTTCAGTTTTTCATCGTTTCTTTGTCTCTTCGATGAATCTTCTCCATCGTCGTCGCATTCTTTTCCAGTTCGTCGTCCTCTCCAGTTCCTTCCTGTTCCGTTGTTCCGTCGATATGTTGCTGCTCCACTCAACGCATTCATCCAACGGCAATGCACTCGGTACGTAGCTTACCTGTAACTCACCTCTATCACTCACTTGTCTAACGCTATATATAGCCATACCTATGAGCCTCGCCTCTATAGCTCGCTTATCTGTCAAATGCTAGTCCTATTGGCCTATGTAGTCCACCTGGATAAACCAATATAACATGTATCGTTGATGTATTCTTCTTGGTTTGACCAGGATGGACCATCTAACATTATATCAATGCTGAATACTACTGAGCCTCATTAGCCTTTGATCGACCTTAAAATGTCATGGCGCACATTAGGTTACAATACGTCACGGTTGACCTTGGATGAGCCTCGGTGGGTCTCAATAGGTATCGGTGGGTCTATAGGTGGGCCGCACCTATGGGCGTTCGACCTTATGGGTCGAAATAAGTCTTGGTGATTCTAAATGGGTCTCGGTGGGTCGCAATGGGTCACAATGGATTTCTGGGTCGCAATGGGTGGAAATGGGTCTCGGTGAGTCGCAATGGGTCACGGTTGGTCTAGATGAGTCGCAATAGACCGTAATGAGTCTTTATAGGTCGCAATGGGTTGCAGCGAGTCTCGGTTGGTCGCAATTGGTCTCAACGTGTTTCGAAAGGTCGCAATGGGTTTCGGTGCGTCCAGATTGGTCGTAATGGGTCACAATGGGTTGCAATGGAATTCGGTGGGTCGCAATGGGTGCGGTGAGTCCAGGTGGGTCACAATTGGTTGCAATGGATTTCGGTGAGTCGCAATGGGTCTCGGTTGGTCGTAATTGGTCTCAACGTGTTTCGATAGGTCGCAATGGGTTTCGGTGGGTCCAGATTGGTCGCAATGAGTCACAATGGGTCGCAATGGGTCACAATGGGTCACAATTGGTTGCAATGGATTTCGGTGAGACGCAATGGGTCTCGGTTGATCGTAATTGGTCCCAGTGGCTTTACGTTGGTCGCAATGGGTCGAAATGTGTCTCGTTAGATCGTAATGGGTATTGGTGGGTCGTAATGGTCACTCAATAATCCTTCAGTCTAGTGGAATCGATATTGAAAACAAGCATTGGATTATGATGTTAAAATTCTGTCGTTAACTGGAGGAAAGTCGATGGCTTTGATCTAAACTTCTGCCAAGGAACAAATAGACCGAATGCCTTGCTCTTCTCTCTATATATGCTTCACCCTTAGTTCGGTCCAAAATCATCATCATCTGCAATTAGTCATTAGCCAACTCGTATGCATACGATCTCCATGCATCTGGATAAGGGGAAAGGGTGACACTAGGTGTACGTCATCATGGGGTGCCATACAAATGCCTTGCTGTAAGATTACGTTTCGTCGCTTTATTCACTAAAATCCATGCTTCGATTATTATCAATCACTCGATGCGACTTGATATAACGCCCTTCACATGATATGATATGATATATGAAAACTTGATATAGCGCCTCTTCTAAAAATCTACTCAGAGGCGCTAGCCAACATGATTTTAATTGTCATTTCAACGACCGTTAAAACAATTAGCAAAACAAGGCACAGTAAGCTTAAAGAGCCACCAATGGCTGCTCCCCGCACAAAACTCCGCCACTGGTCGTACTCAGCCAGTGCCAGTCCCAAGCCAGGATACAGGAAGAAGGTGACGCTAATGGTCTTTGTTACCACACAGTGTCGTTAAACTGCAAGTACCACCGCTCCACGCACGCGCGTGTAATCAACCAAAGGATTCATGGCAAAAGCTATGGATGGTATGGATGTCAAGGGTCTCTGGGCTAAGCTGCGCCGAAAGGGTAGAGCGACGACTTATATCTACCCAATAAATCCATCAGATTGGACTGAATCTGAAGGAGAATGTCACGCAATCGGTTGAAGACATAGAGACCATTTATAAACTGAATTGTTTACCTTGATAGATGGACGTTAGCAACATGTCTCATGACTTCTCCATGTGATGTAGTGACTGAGTTTCGTAAAGTTTGGTCTTATAACACGTGGCTTCGAATTTCCTTAGAAAATGAATGATGATTGATTGGCCTATATAGAGTCAATCTAATTGACACGATATTGATGATTACCCATGACATACATCGATTGATCGATTCCAATTGTTTGTTCGTGAATTGCATCAATTAACAATAGATTGGAATCAATGATCAAATTAATGATGGATCCATTTGATGGCTTTCAGTATACAGAATAGTTAGCCACATATAGAATGGAGGCATAGGTAAAGGTGGAGAGTGAGACAAAGGTAAAGGTGGAGAGTGAGACAAAGGGACAGAGGGACAGAGAGACAGTGGGACAGGTGGACAGTGAGACAAAGGGACAGAAGGGCAGAGGGACAAAGGGACAGAGGGACAGAGAGACAGTGGGACAGGTGGACAGTGAGACAAAGGAACAGAAAGGCAGAGGGACAAAGGGACAGAGGGACAGAGAGACAGTGGGACAGGTGGACAGTGAGACAAAGGGACAGAAGGGCAGAGGGACAAAGGGACAGAGGGACAGAGAGACAGTGGGACAGGTGGACAGTGAGACAAAGGAACAGAAGGGCAGAGGGACAAAGGGACAGATGGACAGATGGAACAAGGGACAGAGGGACAGAATGGTAGAGGAATAGAGGGGGTCAGGTGACAAAGGAAGAGAGAGACAGAGGATGAGAGGGGTGTGAGCAACGACCTCCTTGTGGTTGAAATGCCTAAGTTTACTCAGCTCATCTCAACAAGCTTTGGCCGTTCACGCATTATTTTTTTATTGTCTCGATGAAGACAGAATTTGTTTTTAATCCAGCAGACAATGACAGTGAATGACCGATGCTGCATCGTTCATTGTTCAGCTGATGGCTATTGTCTTCCAGTCTCTGCCTCTGTCATCATTCGTCTCTTCTGTTCTGGTTCCTTTCTTCACTGCTTATGAATAGTGACGGTTCGTAGTTATTCATCTTCTCTCTGGTGCCATTGGGGCGTGTTCCGGTCGAGTGGTGATTGTTCCTTGCCGATGATTTTGGAATTCACTGTTGGGTCTTGTAAGTTTGTAACAGAGTTGTATGGTCTCGAGACACTGTCTCGGTCTCGATACGTCTCGAGACAGCTTTTAGTATCTCGGTCTCGGTTTCAGGAGCCTGTTGTCTCGGTCTCGGTCTCGTGATGATGTCTCGAATTTTTAGAAACTGTCTTTAGGTGAAAGTCTTGTTCTGTCTCGAACAAGGGGTCTTGATAAGTCTCGCGTTAACTGACTTAAAATCTTGCGTTATGAACTCAAACCGGAAGCTATAAAAACAGTAATTCTGCTTAACGCAAGAACCTCATGATACTGAAATAATTTCAATTATCTTAAAATGGAAAAATGTCTGAGAGAAAACCTGAAATTGTGAAGTTTGCGTTTACGCAATTTGAAGTTATTAACAAACAATAACTGAAGTATGCCGTTTGTCGTTTATGTAAAACCACCATAACCGAAACGTTCGGAACAACTTCGAGTTTCTCAGGGTGAGTAGGCCTAAGGATATGCGCAAATTTAGGATTTCCTTTGGTAATTGATATCTGAATTTGCTTATTTAAAATCGTCTAGAAGATTTCAGACGTGTCTAGAAAGGGGCTTGCTTATACTCTTCAGAAGATAGGCCGACAAAGAGATATAAAAAAAGATTAAACTCGGTAATAGAAAAACTGTTGTCGGGATTTGGTACTACAGTATATGCCTACATTATAAGCTTCAAATTGAAATTATAAATGAACCTTATTCCCGGAAACTTATACAGGAGTATTTTACAGCCTTTTATATAAGATCATTGGTCTTTTACTGCCGCGTACTGTCTCGTACTGTCTTGGACCTAGTGTCTTTTGCTCGGTCTTGGTACCTAACTTTCTCGGTCACGATCTCGGCACCTCACTGTCTCGGTCTTAGTCTCGAAGTTCCAAGTCTAGCATACAACACTGGTTTGTAACCCATAAAAACTTCATAATTCTCTAAACATCGGCCATGTACAAATTGTCAAATGTAGATGTAGCTAAAGTGCAGTTCATATGGCAATGTCTACTCTCAGTAGCTACTCTTCCAAACACAATGCAAGCATAGAGAACCATGGTTACTCTGCGGTCAAACCTGGAGCGGCTTACTTGGTCCAGCTATTGTTATGTGAAGTGAAGAACAGCCGAGGTTCCAAGAATATAAAAAACATACTTATTACCTCATTAAGAAAATATAATTATTACCTCAAGAACAAAAGACACTCGAATTCACCTGAATCTTGAAGATTAGTCTAAGTTAGCTTTTATTAATAGTAGGCAAAGGTTAAAGCAATTTGGTTGGTCTCAACGGACACGGAATCGACGATCTAAATTGAATACGTGAAATCTCATTCTAGACTTGATCTTCGTTGCGGAATCCTTAAGATTGGTCTATGCCATTACCAGACAACAAAGGGCAAAAGCCCACTCTATCGTTTTCCCTATCTATAGACGCAGTCATTACCTAATATAGGCCTACCTAGTGCCATTACCCTACCTCGTCATGCAGTCAAACGCCACATGCCACAGTCTTACATCAACACGGTGATAGTTGTAGCCATTTCTGTCTTGCGTTCAAACCTTATTTAGGTATCTAGCACCTTTCTCTTTGTACCTTGAAGTTCTTAATGGATCTAGACGTAATGTCACTGTTGAATTAATTAATTACTAGCTGAGGCAACCGGCGTTCTCTCAGGTAAAGACAGGTCTTTGGCCATGGAGAGGAGGAAGACGACGGCGGCGGCAGGGTTCAACAACCCCTCTACTGTGAGTCAGAGGTGTTCCCGAGCGAACGGCGAAGGTTTCGAGTGAATAGCTGTAAAAGTGTATAAATGCATAAACGAAGAGACAGATACACACACAGAATCTAAATATACATGTAAATAAATAGTGTTTATATGCATTGTGCATACTTTGAATACACCTCTACCTCTAACAGTACGATAGCATTTCGTGAAATAACTTACTCACCTGGTTGCTATAATGTTTCTAATGAATGTAATGTAAATCCTCGAAAATTTCTCATCGCCCACAAAAACCACGTCAGAGAGACCAGCTTATTCACTCGCGCTAAACCAAATCAAGTCCGCTATAGCCAATCCTCTTATTTCTTTTCGGTGACAAGTCGAAATGCGGGGAGTGAAGCCGGGGAACTTGGAAACAACACTGATGCATACAAAGTACACGTGACCCCATGTGCAAACGACCTGTGTTTTATGAGTGTGTGAGAGGTGCGCCGTAAGATTTTGGCCCTGAAGACCAGGAAGATGGTGGTTGCGTGTCCCATGTGTTTCCCGAGCCAACCGCGAAGGTTTCAAGTCAATAGCTGTAAAACTTTGGAAATGCATCGCCGGACAGAGGAACACACAGAAAGTCTACTTTATTTATAAGATGTCTCAACAGTGGTGGTACCCATAAATACATGTATGCTTGTGTCGCAGATCAGCGGTTCTCAACCTTTTGAGTCTCAAGAACCAGAGGCGTAGCTAGTGGGCAGGGAGGGACACGTGTCCCCGGGCGAGGATTAAAACTATTATTTTTTTATTTCGAAACAGACTTATTCATCCCAAAAAAGTTAGTAAGATTACATTTTGGCGCCCCCAAAATCCTCATTACAAACAGGTTGTCGTACATGATTTTGACGCCCCTAAAATCCTCATTACAAACAGGTTGTCGCACATGATTTTGGCGCCCCCAAAATCCTCATTACAAACAGGTTGTCGTACATGATTTTGACGCCCCTAAAATCCTCATTACAAACAGGTTGTCGCACATGATTTTGACGCCCCTAAAATCCTCATTACAAACAGATTGTCGTACATGATTTTGACGCCCCTAAAATCCTCATTACAAACAGATTGTCGTACATGATTTTGACGCCCCTAAAATCCTCATTACAAACAGGTTGTCACACATGATTTTGACGTCCTCAAAATCCTCATTACAAACAGGTTGTCACACATGATTTTGGCGCTCCCGGGCTCCACTGATCTGTCATCACTAAGGGCCCGTAAGAGGCGACATAATATCATGTCGTAGTTCCAAATCAATTGCAAGCTGGGATCTGTCCTACAGCAAATTGAAGCTAATTTTATCGTATTTGCAGCTTCAATGAGACAAAATCGTCTCAGCGATCCTGTTCGTCTAAGCATCGAACGAGAAACATGGGATAAAACAAATTTTGATAACATCATTGACCAATTTGAGACAGTTAAATCAAGAAAAATCAATTATTTACCGCCTATGACATTCACGTATAAATGGCACGAGCATAAAAGTAAACAGTTCAAAAATTAAGAATGCAGTAGGCTAATCATAATTATTGTTGCTAAATTGGGGTAAACAACTACTTTTAAATAAGTGGAACATGTTTAATTGAGCAAATGTTTAAAAACAAATTTATGAATTTTGATGTGATGACGTGATATCACATTTCTTTGGACCCCTTTCCCTCGTTACACATCGTCACAATTGTGTGACACCCCTCCCCATAGGCGAGTGACGTCATGTATGGATGGCCTCCAAAGGGGCGCCAATTCTGTAGTTTGTCCCCGGGCGCAAAATACTCTAGCTACGCCTCTGTCAAAAACCACTTATAGATTTTGTGTCTGGTTCGCGGACCACCACTGAAATTATGCCACTTTGGCTATTATCATAGTATAAAATGTAACTGTGTTGTGATAACGATTTCATAATAAATTTGTAACCATAGTATATCAACTATGCAGCTATAAGTTTAGTATAATAAATTTTATAATAATCAGTATGAGTATTTTGCTTGTTTGCTATTAATTTTAATAAATGTTTACACTTTAAAGTAAAGCAATAGTACGTTACACACTGTTACAAAGTTCGTTTTGGAGTTATGTGTAAACCCATTATAATAGATAGAGTTATTTTTATTTCAAAAGAAAAAATTGAAGTCATTCTATGGCAAAAATGACCCTGATTCCTAAATTTTTCCAGCAATAATATTATGATTAAAAAAGTACTAAAGTTAATGTGAGCCTTGAGCTTGCATATTAGAAGCACAGTTTATCCAAACGAGGTGTAATGCTTGAAAGACTCAATCTTGCAATTTCCGGTATAACAAAAAGCAAACATAACGTCATCAGAACGCGTTTTGCATGTTGAAAGCCTAGATGTAGCATTTAGTGCTCTAGCGATTGAAATACACAAACAATCAAATAGTTTTTATTCCCGTAAATTTATTGCTAGTTTGATGTTGAAAGTTGAAATTAGCGATTGAAATAAAACTATAATATGAACATTGAAAAATGTCTGTTACACATGTCTTTAATTTAAGGAAAACAACAATTTTAGACTCCTGCTCGCAGATGGCCACAGGTGGTCCGCGGACCACAGGTTGAGGACCGCTGTCGTAGATCATAGTAAGATGTCCGTAGGCTTAATAGTAGCACTATCTAACGCTACGAGCAAGGGAAATACGAGTCTATCACTGTTCAGCTTATTATTATTATTATTATTATTTATTTATTATTATTATTACTATTATTATTATTATTATTACTATTATTATTATTAATTATTTGTTATTATTGTTGTTGTTATTATTATTATTATTATTATTATTATTATTATTATTATTATTATTATAGGTAGCATTTCTGCCGACTGTCTAAGTGTCACATATGCTGTTATCGTCCATGTCGGCAAACTAAGTGAATGGTGGCAATGTCCCGAAGAGGCAGGCGGCGTTTCCACGTTGAAGAACCACGGAGATCCTCTGGAAAAGATATGACGTCTCCATTGGGTTGTATCACTCATCCGACATCATAACTGTGATATGAAATGCAATCATTCGCTGCTCCAAGCGCCTCTGGATTCCAAAGCGAGGGCTACCAAATCGTGGGTGTTAGTGATGGTAGCATATTTGACCCTCTTGGACGCAGCTGCACGTTCGGCTGCTTCGCCAGCTCGGACGGATGTGTCGACAAGATGAGATTTGGCACAGGTGTCTAGTACTGTCCAGTGGCGAATCCAGGAATTTGGAATGGGGGGTGCTAGTCTCCCAAAGTTGGGCTTGTAGTATGCAACGACCCCCAAAATATTGGTATGGGTCTTGTGGGGTCTGTGAGACATCAGGGAGGAGCCGAGTAAGTTTCACCAGCAGCAGGAGCATTCATTCACCATTCCCACTTTCCATACCTCTAGTCACATGAAAGCGATTCAAGACTAAAGCTAAACAATTAAGAAATATGTCAAATAAAGTGAAATAATGAATTTCACCATTTTCAACATTCTTTTCTTCTGTTAAACATAGAAGAAAAGAATTCATGAATTTAGACTGATTGTCTGAGAAGTCTGTCTCCAGCTTACAATACTTTATTTTTTAATTATGTGAAGGTAATTTTTAATTATATCAAGTTTAATTACTTCAAGTTAAAAAGTAACCTGAATCCAACATTTCTTTAAAAACGCCAACATATCTGAATGCGATTATGAAAGCATTTATAGGAGCCAACTGTGAGTTTATATCAGAGCAAGTTGTCTATGCTGACTTCTGGTGAATCTGCCAAAAGTTTTCTCATTCAATGAGGGAATTAGCTCATCATTTGTCATTTTCCTTTGAATAAACATCAGGGCCAGAACATTCAATCTATCTTCTGTCATTGTCAATTTTTGATTATTCTGGACTCAGCTAATTAACAGTGAATCCGTTGGTTGGTTCTACGCCTGTGCGTGGGCCCACCACTGACGACTCCTTCAGCTAACTGTTCACTGTTTTGCTAACTGGTGTAAATGATCTGCATGAAATTTCAGCTGACATCATATATAGGCCTTTGCAGAGAGATGGTATCTTGAATCGATCTATACAAATGTTTGAAAAAATTGCATGACATTAGTCTATTCATTTCCGAAATTTGATACCTCCCTTTTTCCAACAGCTGTTTGCTCAGAAGTGCTTACACACGCCTCGACAGCGCAATTGCAATTACTGGAAACTCTAGACCTCAAGCCAAAAGTCTTCTTTTGTGAAAAAAACGAAATTTGAAAAATATTTGGTGGAACGAAGTAATCTAAACCAAGAAGATAATTATTTCAATTGGCGATTTAAAAAATCGATAAAATTGGCTAATTTTGAGGGAATATTTGATATTCTGTTTACTGTTTTAACTAAAACTTGATTAATTTTTATTTTTTACTTATCATTCCTAATGGGGATGCCATGGCATGGCACCCCCTCTGGATCCGCCACTGGTAATATCACATCCCATGCCAGACATCGACCACGTGTCCAAGGGATGAGTGTGACGCCGTCTGGTCGCTTTCCATCTTCTCTTAGCAAGCCGAGAAGTTCTTTTTGCGTTCGAATTCATTTTCGCTCTGCCAAGAGCTCTCCAGACGACGTCGTTGGTGTTTTCCGCTGCCTCTTCTACAGATCAGTTCATGCAGCCCTTTTGCGTTGACGCTCTATCAACTTTGGTGACACAAAATGTGGCTAACAGAGAGCGTCGTTCCTAGCCTCAACCCACCTGCCATTCGTACCTCCTCGTTTGAGAGGCGAAGACCTAGGGTGGCAGGCACAGGGGAGTTAGTATCCAATCTCCAGAATGTGGTGCTCGTGAGACCAGCAGACGAGCACGGTCGCATGGGCTGTCCAGCAGACCATTCCATGCCTTGTCTGTGAATCGGAGATCCCATTCTTTGACGATGACTCGCTGCTCCTGTTGGTGGTTCTGCATCTTTCAGATGCAGGACCATCAGCAATAATAAAAATTACAATAATAATACTAATAATTATTATTATTATTTGAATTTCATATAGCGCCCCTTCATTATGCCTATTCTGGAGTTCCGGATGATTCGACAATTCCGAAGCGCGCTTTCCGTATAAATAATAAGCAACGAAAGGCGATTGGGATCGCTTGCGCTGTCTACACCGCTGACCACTTCCTTTGGCTTCTTCTTATGACCGATCATAGAGCTGATAAACATACCACATGATGTAGGTCTGCTCTATGATATTTTGACGGTCGAATTCCATCGTCATGTAATTTATTTTTAGTTAATAGTTAAATGAATAAAAAGCGGAGAACACTCGGCATCTACTGCGCATGCCCGAGGTTGAAAGAAGAGAGGAAGGGACTGTGAGGACACAGGGTGAGGAAGAAGGAGAAGGAAAAGGAGGAGGTGGCTATTAACCGTGTCTCATTAGCTCTTGTTCGTCTGAAGATTATAAAGATCAACTCAGTCCTCCCCCCCCCCTCCACCCCCATCCCCACCCAACCCACTTCCACCTCAAACGAACACTAAGACATACGACGACTACGATGATGACGACGACGAGAACTGCATGATCTGCAGCCAGGAAGAGGCAGCCTCTACCTGTCTGCCTCTACCTGTCTGCCTCTGCCTATTTGCCCCAGAGTTGTATAGTCTCGAGACAGTGTCTCGGTCTCGAGACAGTTTTAGTGTCTCGGTCTCGGTCTCGGTCTTGGTACCTCACTGTCTCGGTCTCGTCTTGGTCTTGAAGTTTCAAGTCTTGCATACAACACTGATTTGCCCCACGTATACGTGTCCCCTCTTTCCCTTCTGCCTCCTTTCGGCTCCTGCCCTCTGCACCCAACCTCCCTTTCTCCCTCTCTCTCTCCATCTCTCCCTTCCTAGCCCTATGGAAGTCGTTGTCACAGAGGAAGAGAGAGAGAGAGAGAGAGAGAATGAGAGAGAGAGTGAGACAGAGAGACAGAGAGAGAGAATGAGAGAGAGAGTGAGACAGAGAGACAGAGACAGACAGACAGAGAGAGATAGAGAGACAGAGACAGAGAGAGACAGAGAGAGACAGACAGAGAGAGATAGAGAGACAGAGACAGAGAGAGACAGAGAGAGACAGAGACAGAGACAGAGACAGAGAGAAGGCGGCCGATCAGCGATTCCGTTGGGAAGCGTTCAATAGATAAGCACTGCAGCTGCTCCGTCGTCGTCGCCTCCTCTTCAGGTTCATTGACAGCGGATGAAGAACAACCGCAGCAGCAGCAGCAGTTGTAGCATCGCTATATATAGCACTGGGCGGAGGAAGAGGGAGGGAGGCGGTTGGAGAGGAAGGCAAGCGGAGAGAGAGAGGGAGGTGGAGAGAGAGAGAGAGAGAGAGGCAGAGCGAGCGATGGGGAGAGGGAGGCCGTATATGGACACGCGAAGCCATCGAAGAGTCCAGATATAGATCTCCTTTGAATATCGCTGCTCCTTTGAATGCTGTTTTCCTTTGAACATCCGTCGACCGATCTAAAGGATTGAGTCTTTCGGAGCACCACCCGAAGGCAACGCCTCAGGCCACCTTGCCTTCTGTCAGTATCTACAATGGAAGTCAATGTATAGAAGGCAATGCTCAGAATGCAATGCTTAGAGAGCAATACATACCAGGCAGTGCTTAGAACTTGTAATTCTAAGCACTGCATTCTATGCAATGACTTCTAAGCATTGCCTTCTAAGTTAGAAGTTAATGCGTAGAAGACAATGTCTAGAAGGCAATGCATAGAAGACAATGCATTGTAGACAATGCATAGAAGGCTAAGTATAGAAGGCAATGCATAGAAGGCAATGCATGGAAGGCAATGCATAGAAGACAATGCATAGAAGACAATGCATAGAATGCAATGCATAGAAGGCAATGCATAGAAGGCAATGCATAGAAGACAATGCATAGAAGGTTAAGTATAGAAGGCAATGCATAGAAGACAATGCATAGAATGCAATGCATAGAAGGCAATGCATAGAAGGCAATGCATAGAAGGCAATGCATAGAAGACAATGCATAGAAGACAATGCATAGAAGGCTAAGTATAGAAGGCAATGCATAGAATGCAATGCATAGAATGCAATACATAGAATGTAATGCGTAGAAAACAGTGCATAGAGCGACTGCCGTCCAGTTGTTAACCGCCTCACACTCCGTAGTAGAATTAACACCTTATCGGCCGCTCTTACTCGGTAATGGATATTGGGGTTCGACTTTGGGATAATTATCGCCCTTTTAATGGCTCAGGTCATCGCCCAAGCAGAGCATTGAGAGTTAAGTCTTGCTGTAAACCGTCCTTACTTGTCTTAGCTCTCGGTTGATCTCCGATAGTTTCATTATTTATACTCATCGTTCTGACGTCATAAATATGAATACTCTTCTAAATCCGCCGTAATCCATAATAATTATGAGTATGGCTATCAACTGATGAATGTTCTCTGCTATATTTAACAGGGTTAACTGTAGCATTCACGACTTAGGGCTTTAACATGAACCCATTGGACAGACGTGATTAACATTGCCCCAACCATATTAATGGTAGTATCCAGTCCCAAGCCTTAAGCAAGGAGGAGGGCTACGAAAATCATCATCCTTGTCATGATTCTGTATACTTAATGACAATTAACATTATTACAAGTGTTACCGGCGTTTGTTATGTGTAGTAATAATGCTTGCCGTAAGCTTATATTCGTAGTACATCTTCTTGGACATCTTTGAAACTATAAGGACCTGTTTAGATCTGTATGAATATACTTGTCTTGATTTCTTCAGTAGGTAGCTAGCAATGGAAATGGGGATTGGCTGCAGTGGGTGAGTCCTCTTCCATATCTATAGAACGAACAGTTTATTCAGGGAAGTAGGCTACTGACTGGTTGGAATCTTTGGAGTCTCTTGCTGACTATGTTGTTGACGGACAGATAGTAATAGTGACTGAAAGTATATAGCTTGATTTGGGTATTTAATCGTTGAGGTTTATCCTATTGTTTAAATTACTAGTTGCTCTCGTGGGGTCCGTGTCGTAAAGAACAACCGAGAGTTGCTTTTTCGATGTTCGTTTGCGTATCTACCGTTAGCTTTGTTGTGAATTTATGGTCTTCTGTTCCTTGACGTCCAATGTCGACTGATTCGCTGGTGAAGGTTATGTTTACTTTGAGTATGAAGATTAAGTATTGATGTTATTATCAAAACCACAGAGCCATTGACATCTCTCAAGCATAGCCAGTGTTGGGCACAAGACCAAAACCTCGAGACCAAGACCGAGACTAAGACCGAGAGGTCCAAGACCAAGACCAAGACCGGGTGGTCCGAGACCAAGACTAAGACCAAGACCGGGTGGTCCGAGACCAAGACCAAGACCGAGGGTCCGAGACCAAGACCGATACTCTTCTTTTTATAAACAGTTCAATTTATTAAGACGCTAAAACGGAATACCGTGCTTAAAACAATCATTTTATTGATGAAGAGTACTAATCTTAATAATGGTCCAGAAACAGTTGTACCAGCTAGTCTGAACTTTTGCGGGTTCAGCCCTTGGCTTCGGCCGGAGAATATCACACTACAGACCTACATTACTTACAGTATACGATAGGTAAATACATTAAGACAGGTAGATTAACGTTCCGTTTGAATGATGTAGGCCTACTTGTAGGTTGTAATTGTAGGTTAGCAGTGACAGTACGTGGCCGACCACATAATTATTAGATTGTTCCAAAACCTTGAAATTTGTGAAAGCAAATTTTTAAATGGCTGGTTCCATTGCAAATGCATTTTTTAACCCACAGTAACATGTATATATATATATGTATATATATATATATATATATATATGTATATATATATATATATATATATATATATGGTCAACACGTACGTCATAAATCGCTAACAATCGCGTAGGGCCTAAAAGGCCTTTCTCCTCTCCATGGCCAAAGACCTGTCTTTACCTGAGAGAACGCGGTTGCCTCAGCTAGTAAGTAATTAATTCAACAGTGACATTACGTCTAGATCCATTAAGAACTTCAAGGTACAAAGAGAAGGTGCTAGATACCTAAATAAGGTTTGAACGCAAGACAGAAATGGCTACAACTATCACCGTGTTGATGTAAGACTGTGGCATGTGGCGTTTGACTGCATGACGAGGTAGGGTAATGGCACTAGGTAGGCCTATATTAGAAAATGACTGCGTCTATAGATAGGGAAAACGATAGAGTGGGCTTTTGCCCTTTGTTGTCTGGTAATGGCATAGACCAATCTTAAGGATTCCGCAACGAAGATCAAGTCTAGAATGAGACTTCACGTATTCAATTTAGATCGTCGATTCCGTGTCCGTTGAGACCAACCAAATTGCTGTAACCGGTGTCTCTAATCGAAAATAACCGACAAATATCAAAGTAATTGCTCTGATACTGCAAATTACCAAGAACGTTAACCTAAGACGGAGACCAATCCCAAGACCGTTCCTTTAAGAACAAGACCAAGACCAACGCATTCGAGACCAAGACCAAGACCAAGACCGATGCATTCGAGACCAAGACCAAGACCAAGACCGCAGTTTTCCGGTCTCGAGACCGTCTCGAGACCAAAACCGCAGTCTCGAGACCACATCCCTGAGCATAGCATCCAACAACATTAACGTATTTACATTCTTATGTTTGAATATTTTGTATCAGATAGCAAGCATCTGGAAACCATGAGCCCAAGAGAACGTTATCGACTATAAAATGGACTAACTATTGAGGAGTGTCTTGATAAGTAAAAAAGTCATACATTTCTGAGTTTCCTCTCTGTATAGATGGTTCTTGGGACGGATTAACGGACGGATGGAGAGATGAATATAGTTTGCGGAAAGAGTGAATGAATGCGCAGCGTGTGTTGGCATTGAAAGAATTCATCTTCAACGGAGTAGCTGAGAGAGAAAGAGACAGACAGACAGACAGGAGGAGGAGGAGAGAGGGGAGAGAGCGAGAGATTATCAGCAGTTTCTCATCGAATGGCGCAAAGCACAAAGGCAAAACCATGTAACGAGATCATTATGCACAGACAGATAAAGAGATAAATATACGGAAGAAGAACCAGAAGAAGAAGATTGGAAGGAATAGAAAGACAAAAGAATGAGACAGAATGATCAAGAGAACACACGGAATAAGAACAACAGACAGAATAAGAACAACACACGGAATGAGGACAACACACGGAATAAGAACAACAGACGGAATAAGAACAACAGACAGAATAAGAACAACACACGGAATGAGGACAACACACGGAATAAGAACAACACACGGAATAAGAACAACACACGGAATAAGAACAACACATGCAATAAGAACAACACACCGAATAAGAACAACAGACGGAATAAGAACAACACACGGAATAAGAACAACAGACAGAATAAGAACAACACACGGAATAAGAACAATAGACAGAATAAGAACAACACACGGAATGAGGACAACACACCGAATAAGAACAACAGACGGAATAAGAACAACAGACGGAATAAGAACAACAGACGAAATAAGAACAACACACGAAATAAGAACAACAGACGGAATAAGAACAACAGACGAAATAAGAACAACACACGGAATAAGAACAACACACGGAATAAGAACAACACATGCAATAAGAACAACACACGGAATAAGAACAACACACGGAATAAGAACAACACACGGAATAAGAACAACACATGCAATAAGAACAACACACGGAATAAGAACAACACACGGAATAAGAACAACACACGGAATATAACAACGCACGTAGTAAGAACAACACACGGAATGAGAGCAACACACGGAATGAGAACAACACACGTAATAAGAACAACACACGTAATAAGAACAACACACGGAATGAGAACAACACATGGAATGAGAACAACACACGGAATGAGAACAACACACGGAATAAGAACAACACACGGAATGAGAACAACACATGCAATAAGAACAACACACGGAATGAGAACAACACACGGAATGAGAACAACACACGGAATAAGAATAACACACGGAATAAGAACAACACACGGAATAAGAATAACACACGGAATAAGAACAACACACGGAATAAGAACAACACACGGAATAAGAACAACACACGGAATAAGAATAACACACGGAATAAGAAGATCACACTAAATAAGATTAACACAAGGAGTTGGAACAACACGACGCAGATACATTAAACACAGGACACGGCATTTGCAGTCATACATAGCCAGACTTGGACAAACATGGTCGGACGCAGACTCAAAATGCAGATTGACCCACTGACCTCTTGACCCGAGAGGCGACTCGAGAGTGCCCGTTAAACATACCGTCACAGAAGTCGATCATTTGCGACATACATGGCGAAATAGCCATCAACATACATTACTCATTCCCAATCAAGCCATGCAGCACTCATAACCACGAGATAAACATCTCTCAACCACAATGTAAACCAATCCTAATCACAGCACAGACCAATCCCAAACACAACATAATCTAATTCCAAGCACAACATTAACCAATCCCAAACAAAACTCAGGCCAATCCCAATCACAACATGAACCAATCCCAGACACAAGATGAACCAATCCCAGACACAACATAAACCAAGGGGCCGTCCATAAATGACGTCACGCGAAATTGGCTGATTTTTGACCCCCCCTCCCCCCTTGTCACACTTCGTTACAAAAAGGCTGACCCCCCCCTCAAATATGACGTCACAATGCTCTGACCCCTCCCCAAGAAAAAACCACTTCATTTAATTTCAAATAAAACATATAAATTAATAATTAACTTTTTTAAACATTGCTGAACTTAGCATAAAAAATCATTTTAAAATAATCGTAGACTCATCGTCTATTAATGCTAAAAATATGCAATGTTCAGAATAATTTTATTCTTTTATTTTCTTATAAAAAGAAGTAACCTATAAAATTAATAGTAGTAATTATGTATAGCAATATTGAAACTTTGCGGTATAACGTCTTATAGTTTTTTTCCACAGCAGGATGAAAAGTTCTGACGTTCTGGTTGAATCATAACAAATTATTATTTTGATATAATACAAAAATAAAAATATCTCCGGAAGAACTGAACCGATTTTGACCTTGTTCATCTCGTTGGAAAGTGCACTGAAAGCCACTCAAAAATTCCTAATTGTAAAATTCCATAAAATGACGCTTTTTACAATTTGTAAAAAACGAATTTTTTAGTCGATTGATAATCATAGACAAATCAAAGTATCTTCAGAAGGGCTGAACCGATTTTCATTGGGTTAGTGTCGTTTGAAGGACCATAAAAAGCCGCTCAAAAGACTTCTTACACAAAATTTCATTAAAAATCACCGTTTTTTTTACAATTCTTGAAAAATGGATTTTCAAACGTATTGTGTCATTGTTCTGTGGTGCATTTCTGTACTGCTGCATTTCTCTCTGTTGCATTGTTCTTGCTATATTGCATTCTGCTGCATTTCTCTCTGATGCATTGCTCTCTGTTCCACTCACACTGCGAAGGCTCGCACTCTGTGCGTTTATTTTACATTGCATAATGCCAGTTATTTTTACCACTATAATTATTAACTGCTAGAGTAACGCTTTATACAGTAAGGATTCTTCATAAGCAGAATAAGATACAAACGATCATCTGGAATTATACTGCTCAATGTCAATCAGAACGACCGTTAACGACCGTTATTTTTTATAGCGCAAAGTAACACTCAACGTATTATTAACTTTATGTAGATATATTTTTACTGATTTCGCGCCGATTATGCAAATTTGAAATAACGCATTACGCTGGTATGACGTTACATTATGCAAAACTTTAACATCGATTTTCTCGAAATTTAATGGCAAATTTTGAGATACGCCAGAATAGTTCTCGGGCAACGTAATAGTGACAGGAATTACAATACTTACGTTTTATAATATTATTAATTCGAAAATAATGCGTTTTTTAATAGAGTAGCCTACATTGAACGACTGCATAAAAGAATAATTGCAATTTCCTCTTCCTGGCAGAGTAATAATAAACGTCAAAAGTGAACATAAATTTAGAACCAAAATTTTGTCAGAAATCCTATGCTATTGACATCTAGTGAATAAAAGAAAAAATTTATATTGCTTTATAAAATATTAAAGGACGTTTTTATAAATTTATCAAAAATTATTTTTTTAATGTGACGTCACATTACTCATACCCCCTCCCCCCTCGTCACACATCGTCACAAATGTCAGACCCCCTCTTCCCCCTAAGTGCGTGACGTCATTTATGGACGGCCCCAAATCACAAACACAACATAATCCAATCCCAAACACGACATAAACCAATCCCAAACACAACATAAACCAATCCCAAACACAGCATAAACCAATCCCAAACACAACATAAACCAATCCCAAACACAACATAAACCAATCCCAAACACAACATAAACCAATCCCAAACACAACATAAACCAATCCCAAACACAACATAAACCAATCCCAAACACAACATAAACCAATCCCAAACACAACATAAATCACTCCCTAATACAACATAAAACCTTTCCAGTCGCCACCATCATCATTCTCGTCATCGTTATCACCGTTCTTGTAACGGTGTCATCATGATTGTCCAAAGTCTTGTTGCAAAGGCAGCACTGGATGACAAAGGGTGAACGCAAATTGTCAACGGACTCTTACTTTACCCCTTCACGGGATGAGGGTCAAGAGGTCTTCTATGGACGAGTCACCCTCATAGTCCGATTTCGTTCTTTGCACTGCTGTGAGATATTTAGGGGTCAAAGCAGAGGTCAAGGACTGAGAGGTCATATGGGTCAGGTGTCATGACCTCTGAATTATGTGCGTCTCGACCAGTAATCGTCAATTTGCGACGATGGGAATGAATCCGATAAGTCAAAGCAATTTCGCCTTCAGACGGAACATCATTGAGCGCAACAAATGGACCGACGCAGCAGCTGAAGAGGCGAACGCTGGCCATTGGCTGCGTTGCTCTCTGTCCATTGGTTGCAGCTGTCATTTGTGTCAGGTCAAAGGTCATCCTATTTATTTACTTCCTGGCATTGGTTGAGTCGATGTACCTCCAATCTCATGCTCACATCATTTCCATCTTCTGTCATCATTCGCCATCATAGCTATTCTTATGACGTCTTCAGTGGCTTCCTATACTTTCCACTTGCTTATATCTTCCGTCGCCGCTCCTCACTTTCTATCGCTTTCAATTGCTTGTCTTTGTCTACAGTCCTTCCTTCACTTAGTTCGAAAAATTTAGACGAAATGTTTTGGATCATACGACGCCAATTATACATCTCTTTGCCAATTGTACGGCGATGATATGCCATCCGCCCATATGCCCTCAGCCCATATGCCATCCGCCCATATGCCATCCGACAATATGCCATCCGCCCATATGCCAACCGCCAATATGCCATCCGCCCATATGCCATCCGCCCATATGCCATCCGCCCATATGCCATCCGCCCATATGCCCTCAGCCCATATGCCATCCGCCCATATGCCATCCGACAATATGCCATCCGCCCATATGCCAACCGCCAATATGCCATCCGCCCATATGCCATCCGCCAATATGCCATCCGCCCATATGCCATCCGCCCATATGCCATCCGCCCATATGCCATCCGCCCATATGCCCTCAGCCCATATGCCATCCGCCCATATGCCATCCGCCCATATGCCATCCGCCCATATGCCATCCGCCCATATGCCATCCGCCAATATGCCATCCGCCCATATGCCATCCGTTTCTTTGCGCTCCGCCCATAACCCCTTTGCGTTGCTAGTCTTCCCTTTAAATATCCTTTGTACAATCATTGTTCCATGTCATTAGACTGCTCAGGTGAACAAATTTCATGACATTCTTCTTCTTCTTCTTCTTCTTCTTCTTCTTCTTCTTCTTCTTCTTCTTCTTCTTCTTCTTCTTCTTCTTCTTCTTCTTCTTCTTCTTCTTCTTCTTCTTCTTCTTCTTCTTCTTCTTCTTCTTCTTCTTCTTCTTCTTCTTCTTCTTCTTCTTCTTCTTCTTCTTCTTCTTCTTCTTCTTCTTCTTCTTCTTCTTCTTCTTCTTCTTCTTCTTCTTCTTCTTCTTCTTCTTCTTCTTCTTCTTCTTCTTCTTCTTCTTCTTCTTCTTCTTCTTCTTCTTCTTCTTCTTCTTCTTCTTCTTCTCACTTCTGTCCGCTCCCTATTATAGGCCTTTTAGTTTTCCGGTTGTGCTCACGATGCGAGCGCTCCTCGAATTCTAGTAAGCTTACGCCTGATAGAGGCGCTTTATAAGTATCCAAATACAACGCAATACTATGTAACTCCGCCACTGTTCGTAGTCTGACAGCGCCAGTCCCTCCTCTCCTTTGTCCGGATAAAGTAGGAGGGCGACGCTATTGATCTTTGTTAATATCACACAGCTTCGTTAAACTGAAACTACTATATTCTAGGCCTACTACAATCAGTGCATAGCTAGCGAATGTTATACATCGTCTATGATGGTAATTATTATGCGCACCACGCAAATTCCAGTATTAGATCGGTTTCAACTGTAAGCAGGGCCGTGGGGGTTAAGGGTATACATAGAGGTGACTGAGGGTAGGTAGAGGTGGAAAATGGTATAAAGAGGTGGAATAAGAGGTTGTGGATGGTAAGATGAGGTGGTTGAGAGTAGATAGAGGTGGTGGATGGTATTATGTAGGTAGAGGTGGTGCAGGTCGGTGGATAGCCGAGTGTCTTTGGCATTCTCTTCCAAACTGAACGGATTCATTTCAAACGCCAGGTATTAAATTACATTCGAATCAGACGATTGAAGCAAATCAATAATCGTTATCCACGAACGATGATCGATCTCCATCAGGACATTCAGCAGAACACTCACCCACCACGCTTACCTATACAACATTCAATATCCATATAGATTATACAGATAAATCATATATTATATATATATATATATGATATAATCCCGTTATGCTGAGGACACGTTCGCATTGTACGTACAGTGAATCCTGTGGCTTAGTGCTAATGAGTTTTTCTGAGCCATTACATGAGATGATATGAGAATGGCGTTGCTTATGTCTACGTCTCATCTGGACGACGACTTCCTCTACTGAAAGCAACCGCATTCTATCAATATTACGATGCGTGATGTGGATAACCCTTTTCTCTCTCTACTTACTGGCACCGTGCACAGAGGGGGATAAAGACACTCATTAAGAACATTAGGTTCTCAATGTTTGGGGCATCAATATTAAGGACGTGTGCAATGTGAGCCAATGAACTGACTGAGAGGTTGACTAAGATGACGGAGAGCTCCTCAGAACATCTATGCTTCATCTGTAGTTCGCAGACAACATGAATGTATACATTACATTACAATGCAACGTAGAACGTGAGACACAATCAAACATTGGCTGTTCGCATCAGTTGTAGGTCTTCATTAGGCATTTTCTGTGTTCCGTTGGACCATTAACCATTTGCAGCAGCAGCAGCAGCAGCTATAGGAAATTAGGAATTGTTAATAGGAGGAGCATACGAAGTGGAGCTCAACTGAGGAAAAGCAAATACAGGAACACACACACAAGTGCACACGCACACACTCAACGGGGGGGGTTAGAGCTAAAGGTCAACTGAGTGCAAGATGCAGTGATGCAGACTGTAACAGATGCAGCGGCCAGGAAGTGAGTAAATATTGATCCTAGAAGTCGACAAGTCGGAATAAGGTCTCGTCGGCACACATCCGAACCAGCTTCAAAGCAGCTCATCGTCATCATCCTCGTCATCATCATCATCGTCATCATCATCATCATCATCATCATCATCATCATCATCATCATCATCATCATCATCATTGTCATAGGATGAAAGTAATTAGGAGATCCACCGTGAAATATAAAAGCTGTATAATGACAAGTCTGTATCAGCAACTCATGTAATCATGATGTATGTGTATATATGTATGTATCTCTCACATGCATACATATATACATGTATATATACTGCATAGACAGAAAGACAGACAGAGAGACAGAGACAGAGACAGAGATTAAGTATGCTCAAGAGAAGCAATGATCCGAGCGGTGTTATTACATAAAGTCGACTCTCAGAGGGGTCATTGCACGTCAAGATCACTGGATGATAATTATACGAATCCTCGATTCTCAACTGATCGAGTAGTCAACCGATAAGCAAAACGTTCAGTGGAGTTACACCCCTCTCTCTTACAAATACATACAAGTGGACATCCACACAGACGAAATGTGCACATCTGCACAAGTACACACGTATGTACATTGTACATACATTATGTATCTGCAATGTTCCATCGATGGCATCGTTGCGCACATTGTTGCCGTGATTACTCATGCGGATCTTAACGTTGGCCGGGCGTTATAGAAGCGATCATTAGTATTTGAATCATCATTACTGAACCAATAATTCATAAAAACTGTTTATTTGACGATGTAGAAGGAGTGAAGACAGTCATTTTGCCTCTGATTCTCAAGGATCTTCCTCTGTTGTTACAATTACATCGACCTATTACATTATACGTAATTATTACGTCATTTAATGATTTGCATTACTATCTACAGTGCTTCTCGTTTTAGCATAAATTAAAGTCCGTTTAGTTTTCTCAGGAGTATTGCATACATTGCATATGCATGTCATATGCATATGCATATGCTTATGTCAGAGCACATGTATAAATATATGCATACCTGAAGTGAACACGTTTTGTGATATTGGAAAACAATAACATACTGTCAGAAATTTATTATTTGCTCCCTTCCCACATATTAATTAATTTCTATTATGCTTTAATTATTGATCTATCCATATCTGACATTTTGTGAGTTAAATTTTGCCTCAACTTGTCCTTCTAGATGAATAAATTTGTGAAGTTGCAATAGAGAGCAGTCTCAATAATTAGTAACAATAATGAAGGAGCCTCGAACAGATAGACAATTGCAGATTGTTATCTACATGTATCGATTCCCTTATACACTACTTTCTCTTCTTTTTACCTTCATTATTATGCGGATGTAAAGAGTCTTATGATGATGAATCGATGATCACCCTTCTCGGACGATCAATAAGGTTTAGAACAGATTTTAGGAAGCACTCGATCAAGTACATCTGTGCAGTGGTTGCCAACAAACTGTTTTGCTACGTTAGTGATATGCCTACAATTACTTCCTTGAAAGAATCATTAAGAAAGTACTATTTGATTACTAATTGCTATGAATTGAGACTCTCTTATGGTATTCATTCTTTTTTCCCTCTTTGTTCTTTTGATGTCAGTCGTTACGATGTAATGATGACTCAATTGATCCTAGAAAGTACGGTCTCTTTGAGTTTGATTTTCCTCTTATCATATACTTGATTATCCACAAACGTCTTGAATATATACGTCGATGGTGATGCTATTTGGGAATCAAACCTATACTGGAGATTCTTTTCTTTCTGATCTCATGCTTATTCCCCAATCAATCGATGCGTCATGAGCTCATCTGATTAACTATTACTATATTCTCAATATGCTGTACCGTAACACAGTATAATTATTATTGAGTCGAATTGGATGAGGTACAATAAAGATTTCGTTACGTTGTTACGTTGCATGTATAGTATACATACTGTTTAAAAAGAGTGGTCAACTACGACCCCACCACCTCACACGTGCATCTATCGAACATTTATTTTAGATTCACCCTTTTTAGTTGTTAAGAAGGATGGTCTCGAGGAGGAAATAAATGGAGAAATCCTTCCGTATCAACTTCAGGTCGTTTAGAAAGCGTTTCTCTTATACCATTTGATGTCAAGTTTTGTGCATAATCCTTTCCTGTCTAGCTTTTAGTATCCTTTAACATAGATGACGATTGAAATAGTAGTAATATATATATATATGTATTTTAATCAAGACGAGGTCTTTCCCGAGTCTGACTGCTTGATTTTGTTGAAACTTTGTTCTACGCTTTCTTCTTACTCCATAGACGAACGAACTAAGACGACAATACATATACATACATATATACGCAAATACAGACACACGTGCATACATGGATACATACGTAGGTACGTACGCATGTATGTATACATACATGCGTACATGCGCGAATGCTTTCATGCATAAGTAACTAAATATACATGTTGATACATATACACATACATGCATGCACATACGTTAAAACATATATACTATACATAAATACAAAGGTGCGTATGCTTCCTCGTATACTTGCAGCCAATTATGTCCGTTTCCTGTGCATGTTGCAGACAGTCGTGACATCTGCATGCACGAGGTTTTCAACGCCAGTTGTCGCCAGGGTTCCGTCATTCTGATGGTGATGGCTGTCTACGGCCGTATGCGAATCGGGCGCTGCATAAATGGCGATTTTAACATCGGCTGCTCGAAGGACGTGCTCACCTACTTCGATACTCAGTGCTCCACCAAACAGTCGTGTGACGTCAGCATTCGAAATCTCGTCGAGATTCATCCATGTCAGCGAGACTTCACGTCCTACCTACAGGCATCGTTCAGATGCATCGAAGGTAACTCAGTTCAGAGGCAGGCCATAAGAGCAAAGAAGGACCAGTTCACAAAGGTCACTTCAAAGGGCCACTTCAAAGGGCCACTTCAAAGGCTATTTCAAAGGCCATATAAAAGTGTCAGCTGGATGAGCATTCGGTTATCGAAGAGATCATGAGCTATACTGTAGCAAATAATGATATAATATTTCCCTGGAAAGGAAAGCAGCGAATTTCAGGACCAACGCTTCATTCATAACCGCAGGTGACCCCTCTGGTGACCCCTCTGGTGAATCCTCTAATGATCCATCTGGTTGATCCCTCTTTTGACCTTTTTTGACTTTATGTCTAACGTACCATCTTTGGATCATGATGAACCAATTTTGCCCATACTGCCTCTCAATTTGTTTGACTGAGCCCTATTTAATAACTGGTTCCCATGACTTACTTTTTCGAGTGCTGTCAAAATCGAAAGTTAAAAACAACGATTTGGCACAGATATTGATTTGCTTTTGTTTCCGATCTGGAAGAAACTCTTAGAAAAACTTAAATTTGTCTATTGACGGAAAAAGTTACTGAATGCCTTTGAGGCAAATAAGCAATCAATTGATCTGATTAAAACTAGCTTAATATGCATATATTAGTCTCCAATCACATCGCGATGTTGTTCGTAACCTAAATAATAGCATTGGTCCCAAGACGTTAAATATTGATGATAGAATCAAGTACTCTGAATGCAATTAAAGGAGTTTTAACTGATTTTCTCTCTTGAGCGGAAAAACACGTAACTCGGGTTCATGTGTAGATGCTTTTAAATAAGATTGGCGTAATATTACAGACTTCTTATGTTCTGCAAAAAGCGGCATCTTTAGTCTCTGTTGTGCATTATTCTATACTTACTTATTCCTCTGCCATTAATTATCCTGGTCGTCGAAATCACAAAGTAATTCTACAGAAACGAGCAGTTCGTGCAATAAGTCAATTCTGCTGAAGGGCTTCTTCTCTCGATCAATTTGGCTGTCGACAGAACTGACAATTAGTTTCTTCATGTATCGCTCTCAAAATAATTTGCCATGGTCAACGTTTTTTAAAAGATATTTTGAAAGATAACATTTATAGAAATCCAGTTCCGTGGAACATTAAAGCCTAATCACATGCGTAGATATTTTGTATGTATGTATGTATATATGCATGTATTGTTGAGAAATTGTCGCTCTAGGGGACCCCCTCCCTTTCTAGTCGGTCTTGTTCCCAAGGTCAGCGCTCCTAGGTTTCCCCGATCGTGCACCCTCCCACTCAAGTTTCGCTCCTTCCCCTCGCTTTTCTGTCGTCAGCTCTCTTCTCAATGCTCTCTCTTTCTCACGCTTTATCTGTTGGCACTGCACTTGTTTGCTCTTTCCTCCCTCGCTTTCTGTCGTCAGCCTGCTCTTCGCCTGTCGGCGATGCCTTTGTGTGGCCGTTTTTGGTGGGAATTTGCTCCCTGAAATCTTCGCCAGGTGTTCTCTTTCCCACGGTCGAGGGCTGTCTCAGCGCTATAAAAGGGGGCCCGGTTTTAGTCGAAAGAGAGTCCGAGGAAGACCGTCAGATGGAGCAGTCGAAGCACGGCCTGATCGAGCCGAAGAGAACAGTCCGATCTCCCCCAGCCGAGGGAACAGTTCGAATAAGTCCGACAAAGCGACACGGGGTCTGCCGGTCAACAGTAGGCTTCCTGAAAAAGAACGGCAGTGGGGTTGTGAGGAGGTGGCCACTCGTTCGTTGAGAGGACGACCGGCCAAGGCGAGATATCGCGTCTGTCGAGTAATAACAGAAATATTGCGGAATTGTTGTGGTTAAGTCCTCTGCTGGACCGGAGAGGCCGAAATTCGCACGTGACATCCTTGTAGTAGAGACCCCCAGATTTCGCCACATTGGTACCAGAAGTGGGATGCCCGTTGGGTCTATATCGATTCGCGACGACAAGATCTGACGGAGGACGAAGAGAGCACCATAATCTACACCCTGCTGGACCTCGCCGATCCACCGACGAGTAGCTCTACGCCTGCTGTTCGGAAACCGACTGCCGAGACGCCCAGAAGCAGAAATTGTCTGCTTGAGAGTATTGACTTTGACGGACCGAGGTCGATATTGTTGGACGACCATGAGAAAAAGAAAGAGGCGACAACGATGTCGAAACAACCGGAATGTGTCCGCGTCCACCCGGTGAACCGACCGACACCCATGAAACCCGGAAAGTTCGACGGGACGGAATCTCTGGAGTCGTTCCTCGCCCAGTTTGAAGTGTGTGCGAGACACAATCGTTGGACGGCTGTGGACAGCGTCGACTTTTTGAGATGCGCGCTGGAAAAAGCCACAACGCAGCTCCTATGGGACTTCGGAGCTCGTCAAGATGTTACGTATGAAGAGTTGGTTGAGCGGTTACGGCAAAGGTATGGTGCAGAGGGCCAAGCAGAGACGTTCAGAGCCCAATTTTACTATCGTCGTCAACGCACCGAGGAGAATCTGAGCGACCTCTTGCACGAAATTCGCAGGCTTGTCGTTCTTGCTTATCCGGTTCCCTCAAACGAAACGACGCAGATAATTGCTCGAGACGCATTCCTTGAGGCCATGCGGGATCGCAATCCGTCGCTTAAAGTTCGTAAAAGAGAACCGAAAACTCTCGATGAAGCCTACCGTACGGCACTGCGTCTAGAAGCGTACCAGCGCACAACCGACACAGACGACCGACGACGTCCACCTAACCGAGTGAGGGCTGCGCAAGAGGCAGACGTAAGTGCACAGATACAGTCGCAACTGGACCGATTCCTTGCGACGCAACGTCAGGAACAGGAGAGATGGCAGCGCTCAATAGAAAGCCGCATCGATAGACACTTGCAGGATCTGCAGCGTGATCACGCCTTGCCGAACGACGGACCGGGTTCGAACGCCCATCCAGGAGGAAGTCACGAAGGGACCGCCAGACGAATGGTTACCTGCTACAACTGCGGCCGGGCCGGCCATATCGCCCGAAATTGTCGCCAGCCACGCCGCAGCAACGAGACAGCCATCTCCAGGTCCGAAGAGCCAGAGCCTGTTGCAAGAAATCACACCACGAGGCCAGGGCAGCCGAATCGCGCAAGTAACAACGCCATTTACATCCGAGGCTCGATCAACGGCCAGCCGCAGACCTGTTTAATCGACACCGGGTCTGAGGTGAGCTTGGTACCTGCTCATATTGTCGGGGGGGGTAGACTTACGCCCTTGTCACCGGGTGTTGATGGCTGCCAATGGGACCGAAATTCGTGTTTTAGGATAAATTACTGTCCCGATTAAGGTCCGCAATGGGTTTGTGCTATCTACCGACTTTTTGGTCTCCGACCAGATCACCGAACCCATGTTAGGTATGAATTGGTTGAGAGGGCATCGACTCAGGTTGAGTTTTGGAACTGGATTTTTGTACGTAGGTCGTAGACGTATCTCCTTGGTTCGGGGAAATGGTTCTGCGTGGTGTCGGCGCGTGATCGTTGCCGAACAGGTCATAGTGTCGCCCAAAAGCCAGCAGGACGTCTCCGTTAGAACTCTCTATAGGAGTTTATCTGCCGTTTCATCGGCCTGGATGACAGAAGTTGGTGAGGTCCGACCAGGAGTTCATGTTGCGCGGGTAGTGTTAGGGGATAAACAGAACGACGCCCAGATTGGAGTGATGAATCTAAATGAGGAAGCAGTAACGTTGGATAAGGATCAGCTGCTGGGAGGCTTACACCCAGTTGAACAGGTGTGTTGAACAGGACAACAGGAAAGCTGGGACGGTGTTGCCATGTGAAACGTTGCTGGCCGACTTACCTGAAGAGGTACCTCAAGAAATCAGAGAACGACTGGAGCGATTGTTGAAAGATTATCAAGACGTCTTTTCGGTGACGGATGAAGATTTTGGACGTACCTCAATTAGTAATCATAAAGTTGAAACAGAAGATGAATGGCCAATACGACAGCCATTGAGACGGCAATATCGTCCTCACCGAACTGCCATTGACGAACATCTGAATAGGATGTTGGCAGATGGAATTGTAGAACCAGCGGTGAGCGAATGGGCCGCGAATGTGGTTCTAGCACGAAAAAAGGATGGCACGTTTAGATTTTTATCGATTATCAGCAACTCAACGATAAGACGAAGAAGGATTCTTACCCACTCCCAAGAATCGACGAATGTCTAGACACTCTCGCAGGCGGAGGCTGGTTTAGTACTTTAGATTTGAGAAGCGGTTACCATCAGGTGGCTATGGATCCACGGGACGCGGACGAGACTGCTTTTGTCACGAGGAAAGGCATTTTTCGTTGGAAAGTAATGCCCTTCAGGCTCTGTAACGCCCCGGCCACTTTTCAGAGACTGATGGATATCGTTTTTTCGGGTCTGAATTTTGAAATCTGCTTGGTCTAACTCGACGACGTTATCATCTTTGGAAACACGCCGGAAGAACATCTAGACAGACTGGAGCAAGTGTTCCAGCGATTACGAGAGGCCAACCTTAAGTTGAAGCCAAGCAAGTGCAAGTTGCTTCGTCGGACCGTAACGTTCTTGGGCCATGTTGTTACCCCGGATGGAGTTGAGGTTGATCCTTTCAAGATAAGAGACGTGGTCGAATGGCCTATTCCGGAAAGGCTAAGGGACGTACGTGTTTTTCTGGGTTTATGTTCGTACTTTCGGAGGTTCATACGTAATTTTTCGGTTTTAGCGGAACCGCTATTCGCACTCACTAAGAAGGGACGTGCTTTTACCTGGGACGACACTTGTCAGGATGCATTTGCTCGCCTAAAGGTTTTGTTGACTACAGTTCCGCTTCTTGCGTTACCGACTGTTGAAGGTATCTACTTGTTAGATTGCGACGCCTGCGATGTGGGACTTGGTGCTGTTTTGTCGCAACGAATAGACGGAGAAGAGAGAGTGATTGCTTACGGTAGCCGTCTGTTATCCAACCCGAACGCAATTACTGCGTTACCCGGAAGGAACTGTTAGCGGTCGTCTACTTTACGAAGTTATATCGGCAATACTTGTTGGGGAAGCAGTTTGTCTTGAGAACCGACCATGCTGCTTTGCAGTGGTTGCAGCGCACTCCAGAACCTATTGGACAGCAGTCACGATGGCTGCAACGTCTTGCAGAATTTGACTTCCAGATAGTCCATCGGCCGGGTCAGAGGCATGGGAACTCGGACGCTCTTTCTCGTAGGCCATGTCCTCAGTGTGGCCAGGAGGAGCGGAGTTTAGTAGCAGCTGTAACTACGATTGCTCGGGGTTTTTCGTTGAGCACGGAAGCTGAAACGCTGGAACGCTTGAAAAGGGCTCAGGCCGAAGACCCTGATCTCTCAAAGGTGCGTCCCTGGTTAGAGGAAGGAGCGTTGGTTCCAGAGTTGGTGGACATCCTATTCGAGAGTGCGCGTGTGAAGACCTACTGGCATCAGCGGGAGGGGTTGTACTTGCGCGACGGCGTGATGTATCGGAAGAATCCGGACGGGTTAGAAGACAGGAAGACAGAAGATCATCAAGGGAGATTGGAGGATTTAGAATGAGGTCTGAAACGGAGAGATCTTGCGTGAAGGCTTCAATGTTTATGGAACTGATGCGACGAAAAGAACGTGAAACAGGATCAGGACGTGGAGTAGGTAGAATGTTAAGGCATGTGAATATTGGATAATGATCGGAAGGTGTATCAAAAGAGAAAGAAATATCTGGCGACAACTTAGAGAGAGATGATGTGATGATGAGATCAAGTGTGTGGTTGTGACAGTGAGTGGGGAAGTTGACATGTTGGACCGATTAGTGGATGATAAGAGCGTGAGGAATTCAGTGGCAAATGAATCACAGTTATCATCGACATGTATGTTGAAATCCTCTGTGATTAGGAATTCATGAGGAGTGTTAGCAGCGGTAGAAAGGAGGGTTGTAAATTCTTGCAAGAAGACGAATGAAGGGCTTGAGTATGAGGAGGAGGAAGGAGGGCGGTAGACGTTGAAGATGGTAAGAATTTTGTTAGGAAGTTTGAGAGTGATTGAGGCGCATTCAAAGGCGCGAAAACAGTAGCCAGGTGAGGTGAGGACGGTGGATGGTTCCCGAGTCAAAAAGGCGACACCTGTGGTGTTCGTGACGGTTGCGGATTTAGAAGGGCGAGGTGTGCTGTGGCGATGATAGCCGGAGGATATGCAGTCTTGGTACTGGGCAAGAGTTGTGTTTGAGTTAAACCAGGTTTCTGTTAGTGCGAAAAGATCTGAAGGGTGGGATGATTCAGCCAAATCTTTAATTTCTGCTGAGTGCGCTGTTACAGCCTCCTTCTCCTCCAAACAAAGTACGAATTTGTTTGGAGGAGAAGGAGGAAGGGCAGTTTCCGTAGTAGAAGCGGTTAAAACAGAGGGAGGGGGAGGACTAGGAGCTACTTAGCTATTTATTGGACCCGGGTTTACATGTGTTTCTCCAGAAAGTAAAATTAGCATGAAGAAAAAGTTGTTGTAAATTGAATGCCGGAATTGTCTTTTACGCCTATTTGTAAGTAAATGAGCCAAAGGTATGTACGACATGTATCCATATTGTCTTGTCGCTGTGTCAAAGGAGGCGGGGCTTTGTCTGAATGAGAACGGAATGTAGGTCATGGAGGGCCCAGAGGGATTAAATTGAATGTGATATGCGGTGAGTAATGTAAGGATGGAAAGAAGCAGGATGATTGACAAACTCATTATGGCGTTTGAAAATGGACGAGTCCACTATTTGCGATGGCTGGAATGAAATGATAACAAAGAATGCATGGTGAAGGGTGAATATTGTGTGAGATATTAGTTATAATGCAGTGAAAAGTAATGGAACGGACTCCCTTGGTAAAGACGAGTACTAAAAAGAAAAAGAAAACCTATCCATGTTGAAAAGACTCCAAGATTTAGGAAAGATTAGGAAAGAGCGCTGCACGTCTACTGGCTCCCGCTGACTCCCGCTGACAATATGGTTACATATGGCTGCGAAAGTTGGACCATCACGAAAACAGATGAAGAAAGAATTGAAGCTTTTGAGATGAAATGCATAAGACAGATTCTAAGGGTATCATGGACTCAAAAAAAAACGCATGTGTATTGGAGAAAGCAGACATGGAACGAGAGCTACTTAATCTGATAAAAAGGAGGAAATAAACATACTTTGGACATGTGATGAGAAAAGACGGAAACTGTCTTGAAAAAGAAATCATGCAAGGCACTACACCGGGAGCAAGAAAACGAGGAAGACCAAAGACACGATGGATAGACAATGTGGACCACTTGACAACTTACTAAAGAAGACGAGAGACAGGAAGAGATGGAGTAGACCTGTCCATGAAGCGACCAACCCTCGGATCGAGGATAGTTAATACAAGACAAGACAATGTATCTATGTATGTGTGTTTTTGTGTATGTGTGATGTGTGTATGTATGTATGTATTTATATATGTATGTACATACATACACACATACACAAACAGACACACATACAAACATACATACATGTGCGTATGTAAACTATGTATGTATGTATCCATGTATATTCAATTCTATTCTATTTACGGATTTATAAAGCGCCTCTTACGGTACAACCTAATCAGAGGCACTATATATAAATAAATATATATATATATGAATGCATGTTACTCATGTAGGTATGTAGGTTTGTAGGCATGTATGTATGTATGTATGAATGTATATATGTATATATGTTTGTATGTATGAGCTTGAACATTTATATAGCGCCTCTTTGGGATATCTACTCACAGGCGCTGCCTGCGCTAGCCTAAACGATGTTAAATGTCATTACTAACGAATAATTTACATCAGTTTGCATAACTCTGCACAGTAAGCTGTAAGATTCGCCACTGGCTTCCCGTCAAAAGCTGACAACATTAATGGTGTTCTAATCTATCCAAAGATGTCGACAGTCTCGACACCCATACCATATACATATGCATATATATATACCATATGTAATTATGTATACACATATATATCAAGTATTCATTTATGATTTAGGATTGGTATGAATTTTTATATATGTATATGGCATATTCATATATATATATATATGCATATAATATATAGATATGGTATATATAAGGGTGCTTCTAAAAATTAAGTTGTCAGAAAATAATTCTCTGTCCAGTCATTGTGCGATACTGAATGGAAGAATAACCAGTAGAATTTTTATCATTTGTCAAAATAATATTTTACCACAAGCAATCAAAGTTTGTTATTACGGTCTTGTTCTCGTAAAATCGTCAGGTGAAACACTAACAATGTAACCACGGAGAAGATATGAAAAGATGTAAGATTGAAGTTGAAAGCACGATGGGTAGAGGAGCCTGAAACAGATGATGGTAGATGATAGGTAGGCCTAATGATGGTGAAGAAGCCGAAAAAGTATTTAAATCAGGAGGCAGATCGTTCCAGAGACGAGGTGCAACGTTGGATATGGCTCGGTGGGAGAACTTGATATGCGTGGTGACCAGGGGGTCGAGACTCTAGAAAAAACTGAGAAATCATGATTATTGGATAGAACGGGTTGGCTGGATGGTGAAATGTTCGCGAAGAGACTATTGTAGGTTATCGATAGGACTATGAAGTTAATTCGATCATGGATTTTAGCCAGTCTAGTGATTTGAGAATGGGATCAATATGATGATACCTGGGTGTTCTGGTGACGGCGTTAGATAGTGAGGTTTGAATAAGTCTTAGACGCTTGAGTTGTGTGAAATTTCTTCAAGGTTGAAGTAGAAGGAATTGCGGTAACCGAACTTCGAGTGGACCGTAGAGGCATAAATGGTGGAAGCGGTTTTGAAGTCGAACGTTCTGTTCAATTCAATTCCGACAATCAAATAATTCTCAAATAAGTTCTGCTTAAGAAAAATTAGCAGCTTGTAAAAATGTTTACTTAGACCTCAAAGAGGCATCTGAACAGTGATGAGCAAAATACTGTCAAAAATTATTTTGAAAATACAAAATAGAATAGTATTTTCTATTTCCAAAATACTTTTGTGTCCATCACTGCATCTGAACGACTACTTTCATAATTCAGAGGTGTACAACTGCATATGTATGTGATGGGCGATAATTATAAATGTTCGGCAAGAAGTTAAGTATTCCAGGGCGACCTTTGAACTTGAAGGGATACTATACAGGTGACAGATGCGCTCCTCCGGGATATATCATTGTAACAGACTAAAATATATTCCACCAGACTTAGAGAGTGACAAGAACAGTCAAAAGTATAACCCTGACTATAATTAGCAAAACCCTAACCATGTGAACAGCTCTAGGCCCAGAAACTGTCTCGCTTTAACGACTTTGAGGAGCTCGTCTACTGATTGAAATTATATCAGATATTTCTATAAGATATTTCATATTTTCAATAGACGTCCTATGTAATCTAACAAAGGCTCCAATCATAAAATTGAAAGTAGGAATGTAATGCTATGAACGAGAGTCGACGCATAATATATCCGTCACGTGGGCCGAGGAGGACAACAACGACGACACTGACCCTTAATAAACATCATAGCTTAAACGTTTATAGTTGCGTATGATATAAACAGAAATTGTCCCTTCCGCTGGTTTGCCTGTATACAAGGTAGGTCTTTTCTGCACTAAAGACAACTTCGTTCCGTATCTCGTCTGCATCGATAACTGACCAAATGAAAAGAAATCCATAACAATTTATTTGATCAATCCATGATTCATTTGAGGTCTTCGTTGAGCTCTCGATCATCCTCAAACTGCCTCTTGGATGATATCCTAATCCTGGAAATCTTCTCAAGTACCCACTGCGTCAGATGAAAACGGTTTAGAAGGAACATCAGACGGGTCAGGTTCATAGCTGAATATTATGTGGCAACTGAGAGAACTGTTTGAAAGGCACCGCACTGGAGTCTGGAAGCTTGAACCCAGGTAGCCAGAGCCGATCTTTGGGGCGGACGATTGAATAGCCGATATTTCGCTCGTAGTGAGACGTTGACATCATAGTTATCATTGGCCAGCGCAGAGAGTGCCTCCGAGAAGATATCTTAATGGGGCGCTGTATAAACAGCTGATTACATTGCATAACGATAGACGATGGCAGATTCTGTTGACTCTAAATGAGTTAAGAAGTCCATCAGCCTCATCTTTTCAGAACTTCAAAGCAGAAATTCTTCTCATTTTCGTTGATTAGTTTCGTGAAAGCCTTATGATCGAAAGACACCAAAGGATAGAAAATTATGACGAAGCTCTCAGATGGTAATAGCATCGATCATTTTAATGACATCCTATGACTGCCTGGGTCGTTGATGCCGATATTACCTACCTTGCGCCGAATATTGTTGGGCCTGACAAAACAAAAAGCTACAGCAATGGACAAAATAAATAGGCGCTTAAAAATTCCGTTGAACGCTAGTGACTTTACTTTTTACTTTATTTTATTTGAATTGATCGGCCCTTAATGCAATCGATATCCGTAACCCAACGTCGTAGCAGAGCTGTTTCAACAGCACACATGTCACGTGTGGTGGTCATCTTTATATTTTTTAAATATTTTAAACAGTAAACTGAATCTGATAGATGCAGACCTGAATAAACGGATTTCTGTTCTTCTTTGCAAATTCCCTGTGGAGCAAATAATTGTAGCTTAAAGTAAATACATCCGTCGATCTAATTGCAATTGGAAACTTGCAACGTTGTGTTCAGACCGCAGCAACAGCTAATTATGGATGACTAAACGTTGAAATTGTTGAAAAACGTTGGAAAAAACGTTGAAAACGTTGAAGCATAAGCAATTCTAAGTTACGTACGTGAAATTTATTGAGGGAGTTCAATTCAAACTTAACCGAATGTTCTTCAACGGTTTTTTCCTTTTGATATCCGACTCTTCTAATGAAGACGGTTTCAACAATCTGTTCGAATGCGGTCCAGTTAAACTGCATTGCACACCAGTCTGTTGTTTCTGTAATGCATTGGAGGTAATAACTTCCGGTTGGGGGCGGAAACGAAACCGAAGAAGAGGACTCATGAATCTGTTATTATCAACGCTGATGACTGGGATTTTGATGCTTAGAAGTCGACACAGAAACTGGGACAGACAAAGATAAACAGAGTTAGGGAGATAAAGAGACAGACAAAGAATGACGCAGAGACAGAGAACGAGAGATTCGGCTTTTGACTAAGTATACAAACGATAACTGATCCATAAGTAATGCTTAGTCCTCTCTTTCTCTGTCTTTCTCCCTCCATCCCTCTCTCTCATTCGCTCTTTGTCTCTGTCTGTCTCTGTCTCAGTCTATATCTGTATGTCTGTCTGTCTCTCTCTGTCTCTCTCTCTGTCTCTCTCTGTCTCTCTCTGTCTCTCTCTGTCTCTCTCTGTCTCTCTCTGTCTCTCTCTGTCTCTCTCTGTCTCTCTCTGTCTCTCTCTGTCTCTCTCTGTCTCTCTCTGTCTCTCTCTGTCTCTCTCTGTCTCTCTCTAATTTACTCTCGCCCTCGCTCTCTTCCTGGTTTAATATGCCCGATCCCTTGTGAGCTCTACCTGTCAAAAGAAATTCTAATCAGGGCGTCGTCAACCAAAAGACTATTCTAGGTTCTCTGACCGTTCCCCCGCTGTACGTAATATATATATATATATATATATAGACTTAATTCAGTGTAAAATCCGACGGCCATTTACGAAATATTGCACAAGTGACAAATCCGTTCATGCCTTTGCCGACGTTCATGACACCGTTATTTCTTATATATCGTCTGCGAATTGTCGCCATATTAGGTCCGAAAAGGGAGAAATCATTTCTGCGTTGGCGCATGGTTGCTATGTAGCATTTGGACAGACAAATGCACAGACAAACGCACAGACAAACAGACAAACAAACAGACTGACGTTTCGATGAATTCGACGTCGTGTAGTGGATTTGGCGTCGTGGAAAACGGAAATCGAGTGCGCGGAAGACGGAAAGAAAGGAGAACTGGAAAGGCAGATGGCGTTCTATGAGGCTGAACTGTATTGGATTGGATTGGATTGGAAAGAGACGAACGAGAAGAGGCAGCGCATATAGAGATAGAGACAGACAGAGAGAGACAGAGAGACAGAGACAGAAAGATAGACAGAGACATAGATAGACAGAGAGACAGACAGACAGAGACACAGAGAGAGAGTAAGAGAGAAACAGAGAGAAACAGAGACAGACACAGAGAGAGAGACAGACAGACAGACAGAGACAGAGAGAGAGAGAGAGAGTTCCAGCGGAACCAAGAGAAAGTCGGATCGGTCAATGGCTCTGCGGTGTTGTCCCGTTTTAACTTGTGTCCGTTAACTTTCATAAAAAATACAGACAATCTCTAAAAATACAGAAATATTTTCTTAACTCTGATCCGAATGAAGTGGCCATGCGCAGAGTTGCAGCTAGGTCCAACCTTCTCTCCCTCTGTTCAACTCTGATTCGGAATGGTAGGCATATAATTATACAGTCCACGCTCGCTAACTCCAGCAAACACATTACGCCAATATTGAATGATCAAATAGGAAATGCTATGAGATCGTTGATGGTAACGTTGTTTCAAAGTAACGGAATGGTTTCCTCTATTCCACAAAAACGCTTCTTCTCAGACCGGAAAAGTATCGCAAAATTGGAGGTGAACTAATATATTAAATAACAAACTTCAGTGTAGTTTTAGAAGTTTACATTTGAAAAAACAATAAACCTTTTAGTGCCTCAAATATTCCACTATGCGATCTTAGGAAAATCTTTATAACCAAAAATTCCTTTGGTGGGAACAACGTTGAACTAAAACTACAGTTACTTAAATAACTTATGTGAAATTTAAATGTGAATTTTAATCTACAGATACTCTATTGACGATCAAGAAATGTCCCAATGTTGCGATACTTTTCAGATGTAGTCTACCTGTTTTTGGCTTTTAAAACAATAATAAGTATTGTAAATTCCATATACGATACACCAGGTTTGTCGCCCTTCTAAATAAGCTCAACTCAGGCGAGACCTTGGCAGACGGAGTCTTTCCCGTCTGAGAAGATCTATTATTAAACAAGAGAGTCGTTGACTAGATTTAATGGATCATATCTATTTTTACAAAGCGATGGTTCTTGTACATGTGATGTTAGTGGCTGGAGTCGGTCTCCCTGTCTGTCCGAGTGATGGAAAAGTCGTCGTCTCTGGCTCCAGTGGATACGTCTCCAATGGCGTCGGTCTCTATCGCACTCTGATCGGCAGTGACGCGTGTCCTTGGATGCTGCAGGTCAAACAAGGTCAGCGGATGACTTTGAGGCTGATTGTACTCTTCAGCAGTTTTCCTACCTGGAAGACGGAGGAAGCAACCTTCGTCTGCTCATCGACCTTCGTCCTTCAGGAAAGAGACTCAGCCGTCAAGAAGTATGGCGTCTGCGCTGGAAAGTCTCGCGAGCGACATCTCTACACATCGGTTGGCAACGAGATCACATTGTATATCTCGCGAGATCAGACGAACGAAGACGACCAATTGCTGGAGACGACGATGACGGAGAGAGAACATCCGAAGTTCGTCATCAGTTACGAAGGTTCGTCAACACATCTTCGTTTTTCAACATAGGATCACGTGAAGAAATTCACGAACCGACTTAATAACCGGTTGTCTCATTTATACCAAGCTATTTGGAATTGTGCGATTGAGAATCAGGTCTGTGTATAGCAATCACTAATAAAAAAAATTAATTATCAATACGGTAAATCATACCTTTAATCATTTAAGCAATTTCAAATAATTGAATGCAAAAAATAAAAATTCTGAATTTGTTCAGTAGGCCTAATAAGCACCAACTTGTTAATTGGGTTTGTTTAACTTAAAAGCAAAAGAAAAACGATTAAACATTTGGTTGGATTGGTGTACTAAGTGAGGATTTTCAGGGCGAAGCCCTCAGACCCGCATCAAGGGGTACCGCCTTTTAATATCGCTGGGAGTCGCTCAGATCCCTTGCCTGGTCCTCCCAACCTCATGACTATAGCCACCCCACTCATCGCCGACAACCAACATTCCGGGAAACTTGAAGTCTTTCGAGTGGCTGAGTGAGTGCAGAACTACGACGGACGACCAGAGGAGCATTGCATTCTAAGCCAAATGCACTGACGTTATTTGTTTAGAGGTAGTTTTTGGGTGACTACTCTACACACGGATGAGCAACAGATTTAGCCCTTAGATTAAGTTCAAATGGCGATAAAGTACGCATTAAGTACAGATCGTTTATGGATGATTCAGTTGAATGAAACGTGAATCCGCATGCCACTCTCCTATATATATATATAATATATATATACGGCAGGATTATTACACCAGGAAAAAGGAGGGAGGCAGGGAGGGAGGAAGGGATGGAGGAAGGGAGGAATGGAGGAAGGACTGGACGAAAAGATGAAGGGTGGTGTGGAGGAAGGGATGAAGGGAGGGAGGGATGAGGGAATGGAGGAAGGGAGGGAAGAAGTAATGAACGGAGGAAGAGATGAAGGGATGGATGGAGGAAGGAATTGAGGAATGGTAGAGTGGAATGAGGAATGGAGGGTGGGGTTTGTGTCAAATGAATTGGAAGACCGTGAGTCTGCTCTAAGAGAAGAGGTCGCAGAGTATCATTTCCTCCGATCGTCCGTAAGAGCCACACTTGAGACTGACCACCTGCTAATCAACTAATTACTCGAATCCTTGTACTGCTGCTGCTGTCTCTGACGGGGGCGCATTCAACCGCCAGAAGATGATAATTGCTCGAATGGGTTCCAAATCCAGACCCAATTATCCGATCAGTGATAACAGGAAACGTATTTTTGGAGTGCCCTCAACAGGGCAGCTGTTGAAGCTGCCCTCTTCTTTTTCTTCGTCTTCTTCATCTTCTTCTTCGCCTTCTTCTTCTTTTTCTTCGTATTCTTCTTCTTCTTCTTCGACTTCTTCTTCTTCTTCTTCTTCTTCTTCGTCTTCTTCTTCTTCTTCGACTTCTTCTTCTTCTTCTTCTTCTTCTTCTTCTTCGTCTTCTTCTTCTTCTTCTTCTTCTTCTTCTTCTTCTTCTTCTTCTTCTTCTTCTTCTTCTTCATCTCCTAACGTAACCTTCAAACAGATGAGAAGTAGCGACTAAATTCAACTGTACATGTATGGCTAAATGAAAAGGGCGTCTATGAGTGACTTTGTGGCAAACCCCCGATCCTCAGCAACCCCAATTGTCAGGCAGGAAATCCCATTTTCTCTCATTTTTATAAAATAAAATTTTTCTTTAATGTAGTACCAATAAACTATTTTTTTACATTGTTCATAATTATACAATGAGTATGGTATATATATATATATATATATATATATATATATGCTGATTTCATGGGGTTTGTTATTCATATAACTGGTCAATGTGGTCTTTGAGTGGGAATATTATCAAACGGCCCAAACACTTCATTTGCACTGTGTTGCTCACCTCCATTGTGTAACGCACAGTCACAATTAAGACGGGAAGCATAGTTTTCTGATGCCGAAGCGCTCTTATTTACTTCATGTAATAATATTTTTTAAACAGGTTTACAACAATGTTTTAGTTGCGAAGTTAGCGACCTTTGCAGCAGCAGCAGACTGCAACAAGCACCAGAAACAAAAAATAAGTAACTTAAAGTGGATATGTAAACCCTAACCGATGACGTCGACAGAGCTTGAAGGTTGGGGACAAAAGTCCCAAACGACTAGGGAGTCTGTCGGGAGCGTTGTAAGCTACCCAACTCAGGAATTGGAAGACTGTGATTTCTGAATGTTTGAATTTTTGAGCATTTGATGCCAAATGGAGTGCATTTTGGGTTCTTCTTTACTTCGTATTTTAAAACCATTCTTTCGAAACAAAAGTACCTAAAACATCTCGATATGTGAAAAAATGTGTCTATATATAATATGTGAGGAAGCTGGGAATTCAAACGTCAGAAGACGTTTGGGCGTTTGCAGTCGAAGCATTTGAAATTGCCATGTCTTTCAAGACTTCAGCTGCATGCCATAGTCAGATTAATAAAAGCGAGACGAAGTTAAGTTGTAAAGTAAAACAACCCAGCTTCATCTGGAAATGCATTTGTGTGTAGGGTTGTTTGAAAAATGGGTGGTGTATACACTGGCTTCGCCAGAACTTGAAGGTTGGGGGAGCAAAAATCTCTAACGACAAAGAAGCCTTCTGGCATTTTTATCGGGGTCTGGGGCCTCGCCCCAGAAGCCTGCGCAATTGTGGGCATTTGATGCCAAATAAAGTAGATTTTGGACTCTTGTTTACCACAAAATTTTCAACTATAATCTCGAAATAAAAGTACCTAATTTCTCTCGATTTGTGACAAAGTTTGACTACATTATATGCAGAGGACTTTAATTGTGAAATTCAAATTACAAATAAACGTAGGGTACCTCCTCCATATAAAAGTACTCGGATTTGCGCGAATCTCAAGACCCAATCTGGGCCGGGATGGGGGTAACTGCCTCCTTGCTCTCCAGTGGATAGGCTAATGTATGTGACCGGTTGCCGGCTCTTTGTAGTAGTATTAGACTACTATCTAGTGTCACTGTGAATAAAGCTAGTTTATCATTAACTTATTAAGATATAAACTTACGGTGTACGTTATTATGTTTTACATCGCTACCATTACTCACAAAGTAAAGACTTAAAGATATTCCCTAAGACTCAAAAAGTATCCCCCTACTTGAAATTGGAAGCATTTGCCTCTGAACTTCCCTGTAAATGAAGATAACCGGGGAATCGTCGTTCAACATGTTCTTTGCTCTGATGTATTACGTTATCGTTTTGTATCGTTCTCATTGAAATGTGAAGACATGTGAACAGCTGTAATCGTAGATTTGAGCAGATCAACAGTTTTGGTAATAATAAGATGATTCGATAGACTCGATGACCAATGAGTTCATTAGCGCAATCAGAACCTGAGATTTTGAGTTAAGCACAAATTCATCTGCATAGTCTCTCGTCAAGGGCTATTGTCCTGGCACCTGATCAACGTTAGATTAACGACGGGTAATTTAGACGGTGCCACGGTCGCACACACCCCATTAACATCTCTCAAAACAAGCGCCTATCCCATGGTATAAGCCACCCGTTACCTCTAATGAGCTCTAACGTGTTTTCTATCCACATTACTCATCTGGATATTAATCTGTCGCCGTCTATTGCAAAAGCAGTCTTCTCTGTAGACGTTCCCTGTGTTCTCTGTATCACTTGAATTTCTGTTCACTACATAGATCATTAGTTCTCCAATCTTAATTATTTAGTTTGCTAATTCTGGACATCATTCAAGAGAGATTTTGATCACTTCCTCACTTGGCAATACTCATTCGAAATTTTCTGAAACGAGTGCTGCAGTTTATATTGAGATTAACATAGTTTGCAATCTCACCTTAATCAATTGTTTAGAATGTCTGGTTCTAATCCGCTCTGACTGTCTTTTTTTTATCTTAATCATCGTTCTCAGAAGGTTGCAACGAAATCACTTCGATTTTTCCCTTTCATGTGTTCTTTCCTGTTTCTCTGTCTATCTGTATGTCTGTCTGGCTGCCTGTCCGTCTGTCTGTCTTTCTCTCTGTCTGTCTTTCTCTCTGTCTGTCTTTCTTTCTGCTTGTCTTCCATTCTTTCTGTCTGTCTGCCTGTCGCTGCTCCATATCCCTCAGCAGCCAAGGAAAAACTCGAGCTTTCCATGTCCTCTCTTTGCCACTGGTTGTGCTGCAATGACCTTCCAGTCAGATCAGACGAATGAGAAGCAATTCCTTTTCCAGTCCATCATCAAATGCAGTCGTTCTCTTCACTCTGCTCACCTGATGAGTCTACACCTGGTCGAATCCCACAGAAATTAGAACTTTTGATGTTGCCAATAATAATAGCTTCTCTTTGCATGTTGTGTCTTCTATCACGTCACGGAATTTGTCAATCAACCAATCACGTGACTAATGACAGGCTGAATCCGATGTTGCTTCAGACCTCAATTGTTGAGTCTCCTCTTGATTGTCTGAATGCGGAGGCGAATGATTATGGCCTCTAACTCAGTTACTTCTTCTTCTTCTTCTTCTTCTTCTTCTCTTCTTCTTCTTCTTCTTCTTCTTCTTCTTCTTCTTCTTCTTCTTCTTCTTCTTCTTCTTCTTCTTCTTCTTCTTCTTCTTCTTCTTCTTCTTCTTCTTTCTTCTTCTTCTTCTTCTTCTTCTTCTTCTTCTTCTTCTTCTTCTTCTTCTTCTT